>CM053512.1:6913104-7155313 GCA_028627145.1 Eidolon dupreanum | reverse complement strand
GTTGAATACGTGCTTGTGTATAGATGTGTGCCCTCAGGGTAAAAGACATAAAATGTTAGAATTAACGACAGACATCTTTCTGAAGTTACTTAGTTCTGATTCTTGGTAGGATCAGAAGACTGATTTGAATGTCTATATCTTCATATATAAGATGCAAATAGTATAATATTGTAATATCATGCAGGTTTTTGCATTGAGACATGCTAAAATCATTGAATATTTTTCCAGGGTCTTTAAGAAAAGCAAAGATGCTGTTTTGGTGTTCGTAGTGACAATTTAAAATAAAAATTGTTTTTAAGGCAGCACTACTATAAACATGAGTTTATTAGTTTCAGCGAAAGTTCAATATGTTTTCCATTTACCATGTGCAATATTTGACATCTTTGTTCACCAAGGCAACTTTATAACTTTACATATGGAATTAGTTTCATGACTGGCATTTCTTAAAAAAATAACAAAAAACAAAGCAGAAATTATAAAAGCAATTAAAAAGAGTAATCTACAAGTATGCCCATTGCTATTTGATTACGGCTCCCTTAAAATAATAATTTCTGAAAGTTCAATAATTTATTTCTCAAACGACTGGGTAAACTAATACTAAAAGTTTCTTAAATGATTTTTTTTTAACTTTGATAAGTTACATCCATCGGAATAAAATGCATTGTAGAAAAAGATTATGTTTGCCTCCTTTGCCCTATTTTCCACCCTCTTCTCATTCATCAGTGCAGCATTCTTTTCAGCCGTCCCATTAGCTGGAATTGCAACTCCATGGCTTTTGTGCTACGTTTTCTGTCTCCAGCATAGTCAAAACATCTATCCAGTCTTTAGTATCACACTTTTATGCCCCAATGGAGATTCTTAGCCTGACAGTTTATCCACTAACTGTGTTAACCGTGGATTTAAGGGCAAATTAATGCAACATTTTAAATTTACTTTCCTGAAGATGGTAATCCCACGTTTATTGCTGTGAATGTTGATATCGCTTCTATGCCAGATCTGTGTAAGGCAGGTACCATGCCACAGGTGAGATATAAATTTTCAACAGGAGCTGTCCTTCACAGTATATCTACCCCTAGAATAACACCCAAGGTGTGGCTTATAATTAACAAAATTATCAATGATAACTTGAAATAGTGCTATTAGTGAATTCTGAGGATTCAAAAGTTCACCAAAAAAATTATTAAACCCAAGGTTTTAGCTAATACACAAAATATGGAAAATTCTAAAAAGTTAATAAATTATATAAATGTTAAAATGGATAAGCTCATTAAAAAACCATTACTTCTATTGCAATATCAGTAAAAGCTTAATAGGTTGTGATTATGGGCCAATTTTCCAGCTGAGACTTCTTGTTCTTACGAAATGTAAACAGGAAGAAAAAGCTGTTTAACATCAAAATTGTGGCACAGTCAGATTTCTTTCCACTTGAAAAAATAAACTAGATCTCAGCACATGTCATTTTTATTAATATTTAACCATTTACATTGTAATATGTATGCAAGATTTTACTTATACAAGGTATATGTGTGAAGACACAGACCCACGAACCCATATTCATATAACAGGTGCTTAGCTCCTTTGATTAGGATCTTCTTGGGGTGGAATGATTATGATATAGACTCTCTCTTCCGCTGATTTTTCAACCATGGCTACTTTATCAAGTGTTAGCAGTGTTTATTAAACTGCTACCAGACAAACATTTTCTAATAAACAGTGCTTAGTACAGCAACCAAAACAAACAAAACAAAGATTTCATTTTTTATAACTGCATGGCACACTCAGCTACTGCCATTTTTCAGTTCAATTTAAAAATGAACCAAATTTATGGAGCCTAATATATTGAATCTTTAAAACATTTCTGTCTCCCTAGATTTTTATTATTTAAAAAATAAGAAAACTGAAAATAAATTAGTTAAATATTTAACTCAAGTGCATTAAAGAAAAATGCATTAAAAACACACAGAAGGGAATTAATAAAGATAGAAAAACAAATTAATGAAAACTATGACTGAAGAATGCACTGATTTGATCAATAGCATTCATAGTTTTTCTCTGTGAAAAGATCAATAAAATAGATGACTAAGAAACTCTTAACTCTAAAAACAGAATCCACTAAGGAAATACAAAAATAATTTTGCTCTCCAAATGTCAACAGTATCATGGGAATAAACAAAATGATAGGAATAAAACACAGTATCATGAAAATAAAAGAACACATTTACAAGGGCAATAACTATAAAATATTTAGGATTAACCTTAGCAAGTAACTTGCAAAATATTATATAAAAAAATGAGTCTTTATAAATATCTAAAGATTTCAAAAAAAAGGTCAGAATTTGAGAAAATATTTAAATCACAAATAACAGCCAAAGAACTAAGATGCATTACATATAAAGCTTCTAACAAATCAATAATACCAATGTCCACACACACACGCACGCACGCACGCACACACAAAGTAATAGAAAATATCCCGGGAGTATAAATATCAGATTGTTCACCATGCTTACTTACTTCAATGATAGGGAATGATTCAAAAAGAAGAATAAAATGTTAGACTTTTAATTATTCATGCTTTATTATTATTTGAATTATAATGGTGTAAATATCTTCACTTTTGTTATAGAAAATTTAACAGAAAATTAATACATATAAAAATTGGAAATGTTCAATATTCTCATTGTCCCTCAAGCAAAAAATAAAATAGCATATCAAGGTAAAATAGCTAAAAAACAAAAATAAAGTAAATGGCTAAAAAACAGTCAGGAAAGCAGACAGGTTTTTCTCAAAGGAACAGTGACTATACATACAGCTAGACTCAATTTAAACAGAGAGCATCACAAATCAATATCAGAAAGTAAGTTAGAATTCTATTCCTACTAAATATACTTCAAAAAAATGGCATAGGATTTTTTTTCAAACCAACAATATATGAGAAAATGTCTCACCACATACTTTAAAGCAAAGGAAATATTTCCATGTAAAGGTTCTAAATTTGAATGAATAAAGATAAAAGAAAAGGGTAAATGTGTGGATGTTCACTCACTAACATTAATAAAATAAGCCAAAAAATATGTTAACACTAGATTAGAAATAAGGAGTGTCCTTATAAATCCTTGCATTGAATGAAAGGGGCTAAGTACATGTAACTTAGAAGTTGATGGGTTAATAATTGATGTTTTCGTCATTATGCAATCACTAAAGAAGAGTGAAAGAAGATATAACTACTGGGCTAAGAGGAAGGGGGTAATGATGATAACTCAGTGATTAAAAATAATGTGAGAAAGGAGAGAGAATATAATATGAGAAGTAGAATGCAAAATTGTAACTGTATCAAAGGTAAATGGACTTTTCAATTCAATTTTAAGATAAAGATCATTAGAGTAGATAAAAATAAAATCAATTTATATTATGCTTACAAGATTCACATAAAAATGGTTTGATTATAAAAGGAAAAAATTAAATCATTTCAAACTGTAACCAAACCGAACAAAACTCATATAGTTCTATTAATATCAAATAATGTGAATTTTAAAACAAATATTATTAAAGAGTTAAAAAAGATAATGCAAGATATAACAATTTTAATGGAAGATATAATGATTTTACATCTATAACCTAATAATACATTCACAAAAATATAAAGCAATATTGCCAAAACTAAAAATAAAAGAAGAAAAAGTCAAAATCACAATGGCAGATTTTAACACAGTATCTCAGGAATCGATAGGAGAAGATTAAAATTAAGAAAGCATATAAAACTTTGAAATCATGGTCAACAAAATTGAATATACAGATACATGTAGAAAATGATATCTAACAACTATTGATTACACATTCACAAATATGCACTAAAAAATCACTAAAGTTGACCGTATGCTTTCACAGAAAGGAAGTCTCAATTAATGTAAAACAATAAAATTGTACATTTGTGCCACTAACTGGAATATCATAAGAAAATATAATTAGAAATATTCAAACATTTGAATATAAACTTCTAAATTAGCACTAGGTCAAAAGGATATCACAATGGAAACGGGAAAATATTATGATCTTGATAGTGATGGAAACTCAAAGTGGGCTTCTGGGTTGTTGGCAGTATTTTAATTTGTGGGGCCCACTGCAAAATGAAAATATTGTTCGATAACTATTATGAATTTTAAGATTGACAACAAAACATTAAACAAAGTATAGGACCTTTCTAAGGGTGTTACAATACCCATGAAGCTTACCTTGTCTTTATATTTACTTTGTGATGACTCCCTGAGATGACATTTACATTTTAATCACTTTTCTCTATGTGTATGATATTTCACAACAAAATGTTTGTGTGCATATGTATATTAAATGTTGAGGTAGCTATTCAGGCAAATTAAACAAACAAAACTACTTACATTGGAAAACAAAGTAGAATTTTGTGCTCTTAAGATCTGTATGCTTCTCCCACTATCAGATGAATATCTATTACTTGAGTATACTTTCCTTTTTAAAAACTTTGTTCCCCAAGATAAAACTCAAGGCAGAGTTGCTTTGAAGCAATTCTCATGCCAAGTTTCTTGAAAGTTATTTTGGGAGGGCTTCCTAGGAAATAGACATCCATAAAGTCCTACAGAAAATTTGGGGAATAAATAAGGAAATGTGAATTGGTACATTTACATTTCTTTTTGGAAAGGAATAAGAATAGAGTGAAATCATGTGAATATTTCCTAGCAATTTGTTTATTGACACTATATTTAATCAGTAACATTGTATTACACACACACACACACTCCAAAGGTCTTTTCTAAAATGCTAAGTGGACATATATATTTTCAAATTTCTATTTAAGTGTGAGAATATAAAAATAATCCTTGACATATGACCTCTTGTTAATATTTGCTAAAATCTTCTTGCAAGAAGTATCAGGTGTGTAGATCAGAGAAGTGACAATTAGCAAGGTTTCTGTTCTACTTAATCTTACACCTCTCTTGCATGAGGTACTAGCTTTCTAAATTTATCCAAATGAACATCAGTCTAGGTTAAAAAATGCAAAAAGAAGATGCTGTAAGGAAGTTGGTGCATGTGTCAATTTATCTTCTTCCAAATATTCTGTCCCTATAACACAAACTAAATTGTTTTTTTTTTTTTATTTTTGGAAAAAGTTCTACAGAATATACAAACAGCAGCAGGTTTGAAATAATAGAAGTCTGAACTTAAAAAGGAAGGCTAATATAGATTTACCATCACATATATGTAAAGAGCTAATTATTGAATCGATTTCATCCCATTGAAAGTATCCTGCTATCTGTAGAATTTCAGACTTACCAGTTAGTTCCTGAACTGTTTGGGGTTCCAAGTAGCAAAGAAAGATCTGAGCAAAAAGACTACACTTCTGGAATTCTGCAGTAGAGACACAAACTCTGAAAAAAATGGAAACTTCAGTTTTAGGTATATAATGTTACACATCTTTTATACTTACAATATATATTAAAGTAAGTTCCATCTATCCATGCATACATGTATTCATTCATTCATTCAACGGATATTTTAAAGCACCTATTAAAAAAATATAGATGAATCAGATATAGTTTAAAAGAAATGCTCATTACAGAGATGTTAAAAATTGTAATAAAACTAGTGGTAGAAATAATGTGGTCTTTATTAAAAATTCAATTTATATTGGTATTGTGCCAAACATTTTATATACACAATTTAAAGTAAATAGATCTACAACCCTCTAGATATGGTGGAGGAAAAACAAATATAAAAAGTCTTGGCTGCGATCACCAAGTATGTAACTTTAGGAAAAGAATTCAAATATATTCTAACTCTAGACCCTGTGCTTTAACTGACATGTTAGATTCCTGTGCCACAATTAGACAGCCCATGTGATCCAACAATCCCTCTACTGGGTGTTTACCCCAAAACTTGAAAACCCATATCCGAAAAGATATTTGTACACCCATGTTCATAGCAGCATTATTCAGAGTGCCCAGGACATGGAAGCAACCAAAGTGTCCTATGAAGATGACTGGATAAAGAAGCTGTGGTCCATAGATACAATGGAATATTACCCAGCCATAAGAAGAGATGAAATACTATCATTTGCAACAACCTGGATGGACCTCGAGATAATCATGCTAAGCGAAATACGCCAGACTGAAAAAGTTGAAAATCACACAATATCACTTATACATGGGATATAAACCTAAAAGCAACAAATGAACAGGACAAACAAACAGAGACTCATGGACAGGGACTATAGACTAGTGGTTACCAGAGGGTAGGGGATGGGGGAGGAGGCAAGTAGATGGGATAAAGGGGATCAATACATGATGACAGAAAGAAATCTCACTATGGGGAGTGAATACACAGTGTAAATATATATAAGCCTTACTATTAAAGTGTACAGCTGAAACTTATTGGATTTCGTTAACCAATGTCACCATAAAAGAAAACAATTAATTAATTAATTAAAACAAAACAAAACGTAACTATGACAGCCCTCGCCTAAAGAGCAGTATGGTTATGGCAGACCTTTGACTTATGGCCCTTTTGGACTGGGACAACATGACTTAGACTTTTAAGCGCGATCTACATTCTTATCCATACACCTTCATAGTGCCTTTCTTAATTCAGGTAAATTCTAGTCCGCTTACTTCTTCTCTAAATAGAGATACGTACATATGTCTCTCTTTGTTTCTTTCTTAGCATGAAAAGCAAGAGTTTGTAAAATAGAGAATATTTAAATTTAAAATATCTGTTGTCAGTTACAATAACAAATTGCTTCCTGACCCTATCCCCTACATACCCACTTTATTACTTAGCTACAAAGCAATAGCCAGCCCTCCTCTGGCATTCAATGTGTGATTAAACACCATTTCTCCAATAGCGCATCTCCAAGACACTCTTTACTCAAGAAAATGTTTACATGTTGCTTTATTTTACTATGTAATTGGTTTATCATGCTGTATTGACTCTTTCTGCCCTCATATCATTATTGATCAGTAGTGTACATCTGCTCTACTTTTTCACAATACCATATTTGACATTTAAATAGTATGTTGTTAACATATCATGAAAAAGGTTTTAAAACTATTAGTTATCACTTTCCTTTTTTCCTTCAGAGCTTAATAGCATTTCATTTCAGTATCTTATTTTCTCCTCTACTGCAGGCATCACAGTGACGTTAACTTCACTCTGTACATAAAAATTTCTTTCTATAGGAGAGCAGAAGTAAAAGGAGAGAAAGGATTAAAGAGTTTGACATTTTCTTAGCACCTGCAAAAGGGCACACGCATTTCAATATCTTTTGAGGACAAATGCCTCGTCTTTCACTCCTGGGCTTTCAGTGGTAATAGCTGTATTTCCTTACACGTACGTAACACATGCATTAGTTCATTGATCTGCACATAGAAATCTTGTGTGCAGTCCATGATAAACATGACCCCCATTTTTTTTTATAGAAAAAGATATTAAGTTTCAAGGATTTGGGGACTGACCCAAATTTACAATTTGTGCGATATTGAATCCATCTCTTCTGCATTGCTATGGCATGAATGAACCTTAAAAATAACATGCTAAGTAAAAGAAGTCAGTCACAAAAAGCCATATATTATATGATTCCATTTCGTAAAATGGCTAGAAAAGGCAAATCAGTAGAGACAGAAAATAAATGAGCGGTTGCCTAGGGCTTGGGAAGATTGAAGATGAATAGGTAGTGACTGCTGATGGGAACAGATTTCTTATTGAGGTAATACAAATGCACTGAAATTTATGTGGTTGCACAATCCTGTGAATATACTAAAAACCACCACCTTGTACATTTTAAATCAGTGGATAGTGTGAGATATGAAGTAAATCTTAATAAAGTTGATATAGAAAACATTAAAAGAGTTTGTGAGACTCCTGTTTTCACCAAATTCATCATTAGAAACTAACAAGAAATCTAATTTATTTTCACTTTATTTTCAAAAGACCAATGAAATATTTTATTTAAACATAACATTTTTGCAAAATTGTATATAGTATTCTAGACAAGTATAAGAAAAAATGATTGAAGTATGACATGGATTTATTAGTGATTTAAAATCTGACCCTATGGTTTGATAATTAATATATTTATGTTAATCTAGAGTGGTTGCCCTAATAATTGGTCACAAGTTCCTGTCACTTGCCCTGCACTGTTTTTTATCAGTGGCTAGGCTGAAAGTATATGAGAATGTATGTCAAACTTGTTCAGTGACAAAAAATCTAAGTAGCTAAGTAATAAACTGAATCCCATAAATTAATACTAAAAATATTATAATATGCTAAATAGAAAAAAATACAGTCTTAGTATGAATTAAACATCCTGCTGTGAGCCTCAAGAAATCAGGAACGTAGTTAAAAGTTGGAGAAACTGCCTAGTTAGCAATTTATAGTCCACAAGAGCACAGCCATGACCTCTGATGTGTTATATGCACATATATACATACACACACATTCACACGCATGTGCACATAGGTGTGCTCACACGTGTATGTGCACCTGGCTAAAAATAACACATGGAAATAAAAACTTCAGAAAACTTAGAGAATTCATAAATATTTTTTACATCGCACAGATTTCATTGCACACTTTTTAAGTCTTTACCAGAACTTTCCTATTCTTTGTTCATCTACGAGATTTTAAAATACACCTTTACCAGCAGAATGTTCTTGAAGGAGGGTAGTGCTTGAACCAGACTTAAAATCCTGACTCTGCTAATTAACTTTGCATTACTTAGTCCCTGTGGATTCTTGTAATGCCTTGATTTATAAAGTAAGTTATCATGGCGTCAGAATTTTGTGAGAATTAAATTAGTTTGTGTAAAGGTATTAAAATGGGGCTGGACACATAATGTTGGTTTCTTTCAACAATTCTTTTCTACTTTTCTTAAAGATGTCTTGTCGAAGCTCTGCTATTTAACTTCAATACATAGAGTCCACTATTATCATTTTTATATGTTTGTTTTCATCTATGTTCTAGGAAACTGTTTTCACCTCATGACTAATGTAATTTTCCTGAATTATTTTTACCCTTTTTTAACTCTATTATGGATACCTATTTTAATGTGAGTCCTTCCTTTTTCCCCCTATGATTCACTTTTCAGCTTCTTTTTTTGTGTTTTTTCTTTTTTTTTAAAGTACTTGATATTGTTTCACCTTCCCTCACAATGTTAAAACATTTTATCTGAAACTAATAAAATAAAATTAAAAAATAATAAAAATAATAAACATGAATGAGAAACTATGGGAAAAAAGAAAAAAAAAACATTTTATCTCCATGATGATTGTCTTTTGACTAGGAGAAAATTTTTCTGCTCCCATGTTTGCTAGTGCACAGCAGGCTTTGATTTTTTCCTTGGGCTTTCTCATTTTTGTGAAAGAGCTGAGAAAATAAAGGTACAAGAAACAAAAAGCAAATGGATTCCCATGTTTGGAGCTGGAGGGTTATTTGATCCACACTTTCGAATCTATTTCTTGTGCCCTCAGTCATATAGGAATTTCACCTGTCTTGAATAGCATAGGAACTTCTCCTATCCCTTATTTTTTATTTTATTATTAGAAAGGGGTTAAACTAAAATTTACATTATCTAATGTGCCAGTCACTAAACGTTTTTTTTTTCTCTATCATCAAAACTTTAATTACAAAGACTTTAGCAATAGCTACTTTTGTCCAGTCATAATGAAGGTTTCTTCAAATGGTCCAAGAGTTTTCTATCTACTTCAAAAGTCAATACCTTAGCTGTAAAAGAATAATAGCTAAGACTTTTGATTGGCAGAAACTCTGATCTCTGAGACAGTGAGTAATATTACAAGAATCTTTCAACTTTCCTAAGGTTGGCAGGTTTCTCCCCTGTTTTATATATAGCACAGAAAGCCTAAACCACTAAACTGTGCTCTGTATGCAACACAACAGGTTTTGTCTTGCATGACTGTTTTAGCAATGGACTTATTATTAGTTTTATTGTTAGACCTTGCAGGGTTATATTTTGTTTGTTTTTACTTCTAGAGGTTTCAGTGGAAAACTGAATACCAACCGCCAAAGATTCTCTCACATGTTGGTTTACCCATGAGAAATACTTCAAAGCGCTAGAGCTACTGGATCAGGTGACGGACTCATGCAACTGTCTTTCCTCAGCAATTATTTTAGTTTGAGTGAATAACACTCCTGGCAATGTAGGTGTTTTTCCCCACCATGAAATAAATTATTTAAACGTGCCAGTCATGAATGAAAGTGGTAAAGATGTTTCATGAAAATTATCATTTACTTGGTTTAACTTTTAACTTCCTGAAAAGGTTTTTTTTTTTTTTTTTTAAGATGTTTACTCTTTCGCTTTGTACACTTCCAAAATAAATTTTGCTAGGTAGATGTTTCTTGCTTCCTTTTGACTTATAATATATTTCCTCAGAAACATGAAACATCTTGTGGTGGCTTAGAAAGATGTCATTTCTGGAATGTGATAAAGAGATGGCAAGTAGAAATAATGGAGTATATGACTTGTAGTGAGAAAAGGACTCTCTTTATTTTTACTGCATTCTTTTAAGATCACAACTACCACATTAAGGTAGGGGGAAAAAAAAAACTCCTCAAGGACAAAAGAGTAGATTTAATTGGTGTTCAAAGCCATATATTTTTATAAGTTTTGTATAAATCCTAAGATGCTATTTTAGACACTAATAAAAGTGTTTTCTTTAAAAAGAAGCAATGCACTGGGACTTTAAATGGTCTTTTCCTGCGAAGGTAACTCTGAATCCTTAAATAACTTACCTTTTAGTAAAGGATAGCCATGGGATATGTTCACAAATGAACACATTATTTATAGCGTGTAAAAACCAAACTTGGTATTTTATTTATTGAAAATCATGAAACTGTCATGAAATCACCTTAAAAGCTTTTTAGAAATGTAGTCCCTTGTTTACTTACTAGAGAAACAAGTAATATAAAGAACTGTATTTAATAAGTGAATCATATATACATCCTTTCCCCCCACAAAAATTCATAGTCTTCTAGTTTTTTCTTAAGGACTACAACACTCCCAAAATATTGTGAAAATCGCACATAAAGATTTTCAGTTGAACTATGAGTTTTAAAGTTAAATTGCAATATAGCAACCATGGTACTTCAGACTAAAATTGGTTTATTTTTTCTTTTCCTCTCAGAATAAGATAAGCATTATTATGATTAAATTACCTTTTATGTAATATAGACTTTATTTCAGGGGTGCAGCTCTTTGCAGTAGTTTTAAGAAACCCGTCTTTTGTGCCATGCAGCTTTCAACTTCCTCCTGATAAATACGGTAAAGGATTGGTAAGGCCTGGTTCTATCATCCTTACACCATTGTAATTCCTAATTATTAAAAAAAAAAAACTGGTAATAATCAGAAACAAAATAAAACATAACTAGGATTTATATTTCAAGTTTTTAGTTTCCCTAAATCATCACAAATACCTATCATAAACTCCTCTCAGTGAAAAATAAACGTTAAAGAAAAAGGAAAGACAATTCTCTATTACTTATTTGTATATTACTGTTGTCTCCTTTGCAGAATAAAATGAGTCTAATGAGAAAAGAATGACTAATATTCACATATACATACAATATGTGGTACAAGTTCGAAAAATATCTTGAGTTGATGTTCTTAGTCCTGCAGCTACTTGAATGGCCTTATTAATTAGGTTAATATAGCACAGTAGATATTTATTGCCAGAAAGAAGGTTGTAATGTGAACTTCGTGGTGTAGTTATGATTGTTAATAGTAGCTTTGATATTTAGTTGCTGTTTTCAGTGACTTAGCCAATCCCCCTCATACTTTCAGACACAGAATAGGTCACTGGGTAAAGGGAGAAAACATTGCATGAGTAAGACAGGTCTCTGAAAAAGGCATTCACCAGGAGGCAAGAAGTTTTTAGATTTGAGGCAGCAACAACTCAAAGAAAGATCTCAGGGTACAAAGGAGGAGCCACATCAGTGAAAAGACATAGTCAGATGTCCCTTGGAACCCAGCAATGTGGTGCTTTGAGGAATAGCTGTGAGCATGTTGAATCTGAACATCCCTACAGGTATGCGAACAATGGTTTAGATCCTAAGAGAAAGACCATGCAGCCCTCAGTGAAAATACTTAAACCTGGGAAAGCATAGGCATCGATGCAGGGCGAAGAACTCTTCGGGATGGTGTAGGAATGAGCTCCAACTGCACTCACAGGAGGCCGAAGGGTCCAGGATATTCAGTAGGATGCGATCTATGAACCATGTGCCTCGTAATCGAAGGCTGAGTCACAATGCTGAAGGCAGGGCCTGAGGATTTTTAACAAGAGCCCCACGTAATGCATACGGAGCTTTGGGGACCATTGAATTAAGTTCCCCTGCTCCCTCTATATTTGGGTCAGAAGGGTTTGGGCAAATAGGAAGTTAGAAGCCTCAGAAGGATGCACACTGTTCTTTCTGCACAAAAAATAATGAATAGACGCTCATCTGCTGCTTGGGAAATAGAAGTCAGTGCTCCGTATGCTCAAGCATGTGGAGCAAATCTATGCAGTTTGTGTCACTCTATTATCAATAATGTCCTCTTCACTGCTCTACAGAGCTCCCATTTAAAGCACTTCTTAATCTTATTTGCAGTAAGAGGTGATATATCTATATGTTTACATATCTATGTATATCTATATATCTGTATCTGTATCTGTATCTAAATTATCTGTATTATCTATATCTATATCTCTGTATCATCTATCTATCTATCTATCTATCTATCTATCTATCTATCCCTATATATTTTCTTTTACATACAAAGAAATCTCCAATTATAAAGATTCAAACCCTATCTCTCCTTTTTCTGAACTCCAGTATCATATTGCCTAGATCTTATGTGTGATTTCACAACTTGTAACCAGAATTTTTCAGTCATAATACATTCTGAAATCAAGAAGGGCCCTACTGAAAATAAGCAATATAAGGAAGATGGACAAAGTTCTGAACAGAAATGGAAATCCTCTGTAGGTCATTGTTGCCAGATCGTATTAATCAAATATGAGTGAAGTAGCTAAAGGCCTAGCAGACATAATTATCTGAGTGAGAGGTACTGGAGTTCAGAATCAAGGATGTAGAGGGAGACAAATTGGATGTTGGTACAGCGAGAGTACATAGAAATCCTGCCCCGGTGCGGGAAAAGGTAGGCCAGGACCAGAATAGTGTTAAAATACATTTATTTCAAATGTGTTGAATGGTGAAGAGAGACAATGCTTACATTAATTTCTAGTTTAATACATTATGATATGAAATTTCATTGCAATTTTATTAGTTTTCCATAAAAGTCATTATATGCTTTATTATTAATAAAATATCACATATTATATGGCATAGAATGCCAATAATCTTTCTTTCTATAGAAGAATTGAATCCCCTTTCATATAATTTCATGATTTTTTAAGATAAGTTCTTCACCATTGGTAATGAAGCAGATAATACTCAGCTTACAGATGGGATTGTGGTCCTGTCTGTTTAGAACTGAAGAAGCTTAAAATTGAAGAAAAGGTGTTTCCTGGTGCCAACTCATAAAATCTTACTAATGTCCAATAAATATTAACAGTATAGATTCCATTATATCTAAACAAATTGATAAAAGTATCTCCACAAACATGCAGGGGGAGAGGAACTGGATGATCCCATTTGAATATTAAGACTATATCTTCCCACCACATTTCCATCCCAGATGTTCATTTCCTCAGCAGCTACAATAGATAGGGATTCATCTTTTGTGTTAAGTATTTCGATTGTCCAGTAACTTATTAACTCTGTTATATTCACCACAAAAATGATTCCCAAAACTTCTATACACACCTGTGAATGAAAGGATGTGTTTGTGGCCTTCTCTGCCCCATGTTTTGCAAAAAGTAGTTGACAATAATTTCCAATTAACTACAAGCCATGTAGAGGCGAAGACAATGGTGATTATATAACTCCTGACTATAAACACAGCATCTATCATATTACCTAGCACAGAACAGGCACTCAGTAAGTATACGCTTCTGGATGCACACATACTTGGCTTACTTAATGAATAATTGAATGAAGACAGTGGGGACAAACTACAATCCTATGTTCCTTTAGATAGAAAATTGAATATTGTTAAATCAGAAACTTATTTGCTAGTTTCCTTAAGTCAATACATTTGCCGAGAGCCTATTATTTGTTGGATAAAATGGACCACAGAGAGAATGCTCTTTCCATTAAAAACAAAAAAATACCAAATATTTTCTAAAATAGTGCTGCATGCTGAGTGTCATTTCCTTTGACATGTTTGCTACCTTCCTGATTCAATACATGTTGTGTATGTTTCATTGAGTTTCAAGGCTTATTAGCGCTTCAAATAGGCTTTAAAACAGAGAGAAAGAATCACGTGTGTTTTCTAACTGGCAGCACTTTGAAAACGCATTTTATAAAAGCACAGTGTTTCCTTTTAGATTGAAGAGCTTCCACAATAGACACAGCAGTATTGGTTCTGAGTCAGCAGTAAGAGGGGCAGTGTTGCCATTAGTGTGACAAGGGCTAGAGCAATTAGATTTAAACTTGATGAAATAGCTGTGGCATCCATTTACTAGATCATGTTGAAACATTTCCACATCCTTTTATGTGTTTGTGATGGCAGGTGCCCTGTGCATTAGCCCTAGTGTTGTCCTCCAGCACCCTGACTTGTAACCATGCATACAAAGAACGCATTATAGCCTCAAGGGACTGATTATCTCTATTGTCACATCTCTCCATGGCACTGTGTAATTGTTTCAGCTCCAAGTGAATTCTTGAATTTTTTTTTTTTTTACTGCGCATGGAATGAATGTCTGCTCAACCTTCCAAAATGTTAGTGATTATCCAGTGGGGAAAGGAGGTCCCTTTAGAGGCCTTAAGGTTGCAATGCATTTTTTCCGCGTCGTCCTGTGAAATCACAACTGTGATACCAAACTGACAGGTCGAATGGTAGCTACTGAAGAATCCACACGGACTATGTAGTGAAGAAAATTCATCTTCAGTAATTTGGACTAGATATGGCACAGCAATGAATTTCGTTTCCATGAACACATTAGAGTCTAAATAGATAAACACTACTTGATATTTTGGCTGTTGGCTATTTAGTTGTTAGCATTTTTTTTCATTACTTCATAAAGATAATATGCATAGATAAGTTCACTACCAGCTGCTAATGGCATAATATATCAAGAATGAATTCTTCCTAAAAATATATGTACATTTTAATTTGAAATATTATTTTATTTGAATTCTCAACAAAAAGAAGAGAAATAAGCGAACACATTCAAATTAGAATTTTCTTCTTAATTAGTCAAATCTTACTTAAACTTTACCAGGTGTTTTTAGAGTTATATGTAATTATGGTCGAGTGAAAACATAGTACTTTTGGTCATTAAATGAGGCCTAAAAACCGTGATCTTCTAATTATCCTGATTTTCTACTTGGGTGATAGCTAGACCACACTTAGATTGGTTTCAGAATAAAGCTGAGATAGATTTATATCAGTATAAAAGAGAGTAGCACCTTATAGAACTGGGGTGGGGGAATCACTGAATATCTAGATACAACTGCTGTTTATATTTTGGAGCTAGTAACTTGGCCATACTGAGGAGATGAATCATCAACATTTACGAAATTCAGTTATGTTCATGAAGTGAAAAATTATTGTTTTAAATTTAATCATCTGGATAGCATTCTGAACCATATCAGTGAAATCAATACCCAGGGGCTACAAATATTTTAGTAAATATTTCAAGAAAAAGGGTATTATGTACTATGGCATAATTTGACTCTGAATAAATGTTTCCATTTAATGAGAAAGTACAATGCTATCATTTCTGGAAACTTCTTACTTTTCTTCAGTTCTCCTGCTGTTTCTACACTTAAATATTTTCTTTACAGGCTCTAATTTGTACGCCAATGTAGTGCTGAATTGATAGGTAAATTACCCTTTATAAACATAAAGAATATTCGCCAGAAAAACTATTATACTAAAATATATCACAGAGCTTGGATTTTTTTCTTGACCTTAGTCATGAAAAATATTACTTTTGAGTCTGCAGTGGAAATGAGCATAAATTATAACATCACTTAAAAGAGATTCCCCCTCCCATAAAAAAGGACACATAAGAAAGCCAAATCTCAAATAGAAAATAACTAAGCTCTAATTCTCGCCTTTTGAAATCAGTAGGCACAACCTCAAATTAACTGCAGAATCTTTGTATATGACCCAGGAAATAGAATATACATGAATTGTTACTTTTGATTTTCCAGAGAATTCTATTCATGGATTTGGCTGTGGTGTCTGCCGTATATAATTTTGGGTTTGTACTACATGTTTTTTGTTGTATCATATTTTATTATACTTCCAAGAGAAATTTATAGACATGCTCTCCTAAGACAAGTATTATAATGGCAATTAGAAAGTAGTATATTAGGTTACACGAGTGCTTTGCTTTGGTCACCAATAAAAAAATCTGAAAGTCTTCAGAAGTTTTTATCACTTCTGAGGAATTTATGTTACATAAATTATTGAAGTAAAGTTCTTGTTATATTTCTATATACTCATATTTCTATAGTTATAGTTATATTTCTATTTCTATAAATATATCTATATACATTTTAATGATAATATTTATGATAATACTGCTAACCAGAAATTTCAATATTACTAGGTAATTTTATATATGTTCACTTACAACAAAACAATGAAATAAGTGACAATATCATCCCCTAATTTATTATAAAGAAAACTAGGATCCAACTGAGGCACAAAAATGAATTAGGGTAAATATTGACATTTTTATACTATAGTCAACTATTTATGTAAATGAACTAAAATCCAGTACTATGTCTACCAATGACAAATCCTATACCAGATAAGCTATTTATGATGTCTTATTTGGAAAATCTTCCTAACCTGGAAAATGACAAATTTGAAAGAGAGAGATCTGCTCTCAAACCTTAATTTAAATTCATGTATACCAACATTAGCTTATTTCATATTTTTACTTAATATTTTCAAAATTGTATTTGGTATTATAAATAATCTAGAAATGATATAAACTTGGTGAGAATATGTGTGCATCATATGCTAAAACTACGATATTTTATATTTTATATGTGCATTCATCAGTTTGGTGTCCTCAGGGGTCCTGAAAGGATACCCCAAGGATCCCAAGGGACAGCTGTACTTATGAGACATATATCAAATATATATGTGCAAAAACTTGAAGAGTAGAAGTTTAAAAAACATACATTAGCCAACACTAGTCAAACAGAGTGAAAAGAGTGGTACATTATAGTAACATCAGACAAAATACATCAGACAAAATACAGTGTATGACTGGAAATGTTATTAGTTATCATGTTTCATTTAATAGTATGCACAAAAGCTGTGCTCAGTAAAAAATGATGCATATCGATGTGTATCCAATCAAAAGTCCAAGAATATTTGAAGCAGCACAACTCTATCAGTGTAAAATGGGGAATAACCTGAATGTCCCTCCGCACCAGAATTGATGAATAAATTGTAGTAAATTCCCATACTCGTTACTATTCAGAAATAAAACGAAGGAACTAATGCTATATATAAAACCTGACGGAATTGGGAACAAGTAATTTAGATGGTTCGAGACACACATGAAAGAGTATATACTATATGATTCCATTTAAATAATAGTAAAATACAGAATAAACTTAAAAGTCGGAGTGTGTTTCTTTTGGAGGTGTGGGAGTGACAGAGAAGGCAAACCATTTCTGGGTGAGATAATGCATGCTTATTGTTTTAAGCTGCTAAGGATTATGGCATTCTGTTACACAATGGTAGATAACTGACTTACCGTGTATTAGACGTTAGACCCTGACTCAGAGTGTAACTGTTTTAGGTTTATCCCTGGCTAACTGCAAAGAACCTTGTTTACAAAGAACAACTATTATTAAATATATTTAATATATTAAATATCAGAGATTTTATTTTCTCACTTTTGTGTTTACTCCATTTTTTAACAGATCTTAGTTATTGAAAGTGTTATCTTTCTATTAAAAAGTCAACTTCGTAATTTTCACTTATTTTTCCTAGTTCTTCATTTTAGCAGTACACAGAAGAAGGTAATTCCTAAATAGGACATCCCCTCACACGTGCGAGAAGCAAACTGTTAGATTTATTTTAGGTATTCATACTTCTATGACTTCTGCATATACACACAGAATATAAGTTTCACATTTCTGATAATCGTATCTACTAAAATTATACAGAAAGAAGAAATTGTAATGAATTCCTGCTAATAGATATCAGACCAAATGGATTAGTACTGCTCCAGGTGTAAAGGTCAAGGATTTCTTAGAGAAGGAGAGTGAAAGACTTCCTGAAACAAGTCTCCACCATCAAAAACGCTCTCTCTGGTTCTCAGAAACCCAAATCTGCAGGGTACTCACAAAGCCATGTTCATAAATCTTCTATGAAAGGATCAAGCCTTGAGTATTGCAATACAAGCTATCATCACTAGACACGACTGTGGGTCCTGCTGAAGGCTACCTGAGTAGGTCCAGTACACAGGGTAACAAAGCAGTATCACCTATACTAGTTATATAAGAGCCATGAGGATTATCATAATGGAATTCCATCTTTTTTTAATAAATAACCTATAATTGCATAATGACTCATATTGGAGTGTTTTTAAATAGCCCTCAGAGAAATTCAAAACATGCTCATATTTTTAAGATTTTTTATCTCAAAATGTTTAAATTAATGATTAAAGTTATATACAAAATTAATTCTCAAGAAAACCTTGTTGTACTACAGCTTAAATAGCATTTCCAGAATCACACAGCCTTGATCCCACATAGATAATGTAGATAAACTGTATAGTTATAAAGTGTTCAGAAAAACATGCCTCGTGGGGATTTCCATTTCTGCTACTAAGAAGATTTGACATTTTGAAAATTACTCTGATTCACAGTACCCCGAAACAAACAAACAAACAAATAAATAAACAAAACAAACATCTCATTTGGACCTCCAAAGGAAGAGAACAGTGAAAAACAGAGTAGTAAAATATAGCTGAACTACAGTGATATTGGGAGTATTTTCTGATATCAGAATCAAAGTGCTTTCATTCGGTTTAACTACCTTTCCAGGAACTAAAAATAATACCTTAGGTCTACGAAAGTTGTGAAGTTAAAACTGAGCCCTCCCCGCTAAAAACAAAGATGTTAGCTGCAAGGGTAACAGAAAAAATGTGCTCACTTATAAAAGGGTATGACGGGAGACTCTTCTGTCTGTCCTGACACTGGATGGGAAGAAATATAGCCCATGAAAACCTTAAAACTCTGCCCTAAACTTTACGTGGCTTTGGAGTTTGAGTTAAGAATATGAGTGTATTACAGGAAACCCCAAACTAAGAAATTAACCTAAACTTGTATTGAGATAGTAGCATCTCAGTCACCAAATATATAACTTCTCTCCGAAGAGACATTAAAGAGTTAAAACATTAAAACATTAAAGAACTTCTACAGATAACATCCTGGCAATGAAGTTCATAATTCTAAATCATCAAACCCATGAGGAAGCAACCCTGAGTGAAATTAGTAGAAACCACACACAACACAATTAATCTGATCAGAGAATTAAGGTATTAAGTAATCAAATATAAAATACAAATAGATATATATAAATGTTTAAAAAAATGAAAGGTAGAGTCATATCCATGATTTAGGAATAAGATATTATCAAACGCGTCTAAGTATTTTGATAATAAATCAAACATACCTTCTATTCTTGACAAATATAATCCTTAATAATAAGAATTCAGAACTAAGTTAAACCGTCAAGTAGATATTGATGATGCAGATCTAAAGAAATTACTCAAATATGCAGCATAATTTATAAGAAGAAGAAACAAGAGATTATACAAATAATCTATGAAAAAATGAGATGGTATTAAATTTACCTTATTGTATTTCAAAAAGAAGAAAAAAGAGAAAATGAAGAGCAAGCCTATGTTAAAAAACATAATAAATGAGAATGATCCAGAATTGTTTTGTTTTTGTTTTTGTTTTTTTAAATGAGAATCTTCTTATTTGGGAAACACAGCATATCCCAAACAGAACACATAAAAAATATTTCTTACTAACAAACTTTGTACTTTTACATAATGACTGCAACATGTCTTACACTCCAAATGCTTTTCTGTCATGTAATCACCACTTCCCCACCAAGAGGAGAAACTGAATTCCTTTCCCCTTGAATCTGGGATGGCCTTTGAGCTTGTCTGTAAACCACAGAATGTGGAGTTACCGCTACTTAGTTTTGCCCTTCTGTCAGAAGTCATGTGGCTTCCTCCTCATTTCAAACGCTTGCCCTTGGGCAGCTTCCTCTCAGAAATCTATCTCCCTCTCTGCATTCAACCTGATGCTGTGTTAAGTTCCAGCCACATGTAAGTGCTTTGAGCCTCGCCCTAGACTCATCAGACGTTTACTTGAAGATGATTCACTTAAGAAGATGACAAGCCTCCATCATTCCAAGCCCCAGCTGTTCAAGTCTTCCCTGCAAAGGATCCAAACATTTTGTAGCACAGAGAAGTGACCTCTGCTGGGCCCCTCCTGAGTTCTTGACCCACATAATCCCTGTGAGCATAATAAGAGTTGTTTTATGCCCGCTAAAATTAGGGTGTCAACTAGACATTTTCCCAGACGTGTGGCAATTTCCCAAAAGAATAAAAAAAGGAAATTAGCAGATCTTAAAAATCAGTTTGATAATTTTCTATTCATATATTTATTAAAGGACGGGTATTAAGAATATGCAGAAAACACTCAAGAAAAAGGCACATACCAAATAGAAATAAATTGACTAAATTGAAAAAATTTTTGAAGAGATGCTTAATGACATAATATAAACACATGGACAGTAAGCATAAGATGCTCAACCATGTTTGTCATGGGGGAGCAAATGAAAACCAAATAGGACACAACACACCACACCAAAATAGCTAAAATGGAAAAGGTGAAAAATACCAAGTGTTGGTGACATATAAAGAAATGAACCCACATACACTGTTGGTGAAAGTGTTAACTGGTACAACTCTTAGGAAATTTTTTAAGATATCTACTCAGGCAGAATATGCCTTCTCTGTAACCCAGCAATTCCAACTCCTAGGTATAAAATATATATACACATATAAATACACAACATATACACTTATAAACATAAACCTGATTGAAATAAATGAACAAAATGTAGATATGTGTGTATATGAGTGTATCAATTCAAAAATAATGGTTTCATATACTTGCTCCAAGTTACCACTCTAAAGAAATAGACTTGTTTTGACCAGTCACAAATTGTGAGTAAATCCTATGAATTCACTCACTCCCTGGAACTGCATAGTGTTTCTCTTTTCTACGCAATCAAGTTCAGCTTGAGGTAGCCACCTCATCATGTAGTGATCGAAAGTTTTTACACCAGCCTATGTTTAAATCTTGGCTTTGACAGTTACCTTGGACCAGTGTCATAACTATACTTTGCCTCAATTTTCTCATTTGTAAATATAGAAAATATTACTACTATGACAATTACGTGAGTTAACTGTTATAAAGTGCTTAAATGAATTCTCTTAATCAATCCTAATTTAAAATATTCTGCTCAAAAAATTTAAAAAGCAATGTGTTAACATAAACATAAAATAATTACTAACCATGTAGACACAATTATAATGAATTTTGCAATTAAGTTTAGATTATTTCTTTTAAATAATTTTGTAGAATTTCTCCCACTTTAAAGTTTTTTCATATACTTCAGATCATGAATAATGTATGCATGAAATAAGGCTTTTAAAATATCATTCTGTAATTTTCTTTTAAATCTCAAAGTCTGAACCTCTCCCAAACAAGGCCAAAAAACTGACCTTCAGAAATAATACAGAGAAGTGTTATTTTAGATGAAAAGATAATGCCTACGAACTTGCTCATTTCTGACCATTAAAAGGTTTTGATCACTTCTCCACTTATCTTTAATAATGAAGGTGAAATACACTAATTAGACTTTTCACTAGTGCTTGCTTAATCTTTTTCTTGTCCAGATTTCAGGAAATATGTTTGATCTAAAGATGTGATTTAGAATAAATTTTAATGAGTACAATATAGAATTTTAAAAAGAGTATAAATCTAACTTCTGATTAATTAGAAATTTAATATAATTTTCTATAATATCAATTTGGAATATTCAAACAAAATATGTCAAGGTAATGTACCTTTATGAAGTATTTTAGCAATATTATCATAATATCTATATAAATTTCACTGATTAAAAAAAGTTACTGATTCTAATAATGGAAACTATACAAAATATTTAAAACATGTTAAAAATATTCAAAAATATTTCTGTGGCATTTTTGTTCTGTTATTAACTATACACTATTAAAATTTATAAATCATTGTGCAATTAAAGAAAGAAAGGGAACCTCAATTTTTTGAGCACTATTTTAATATATACTATGATAAAAGTTGTTTGTAGTTTACACAAGTGGGATATAAAAACTTTTCAATAGTTTTTTGGACTTCCTTATTAAAAAACTGCTAATAAATCTTTTTATCCAATTGGAAGATTTTAATTGTCTTAAGTCTAAAACATAGAAGAGCTAAACAAAATCTAATTCATGAAAGACTAACAACCCAATCAAGTATTATTAAACACCAGTACATCTGAGAACAATGGAAAAGTTTACAAGTAAGAAAGAACATGATTGTTAGACGTGGTGTCAACCAGGGTTCTCCAGAGAAACATAACCAGTAGGATAGCTAGATAGATGATAGATAGATAGATAGATAGATAGATAGATAGATAGATGATAGATAAATTTATTATAGAAATTGACTCCCAATTATGGAAGCTGAGAATTTCCATGATTTACCATCTGCAGACTAGAGGAACTGGGGAACAGGGAAGCCAGTGTTGTAAATTTAGTCTGTGTCTGAAGGCTTGGGAGTCAGGAGAATCTAAGTCTGAAGACAGGAGAAGATAAATGTTCCAGCTCAACTAGACAGAAAATTTGCCCTTTCTCCATATTTTTGTTCTAACAGATTGGACAATGCTAACCTGCATTGATAAGGGTGATATTGTTTACAAGTCTACTGATTCAAATGGTCACCTCTAGAAATGCCCCACAGACACACTCAGAAATAATGTTTCATCAGCTATCTGGATGTTCCTTAGCACAGTCAAGCTGACATGAAATTAATTATCACAGTTAGGTAATAATCTTAACTTTTAAACTGTGTGTTTTAGAGTTCTACAGAGACTGAGAGAAGAATTAATTTTGACCAATATGCAAGTATTAATCAACAAATAATAATTTGAAGAGCTATTCAAGCCACCTAAAACATTGTACCAATTTATTTACCATTGTACACAATATGTGGGCCTGACTTGGAACTTATATCTCTATAATGAATAAATGAAAATTTATGTTACTGAGTCTCATGAAAACATTTCTTGAAACTTAATACTCCAGAGTCATTAAAAGGAAAACAAAATGTGGGCCTTTACCAGGAAAAGAAATAACATTAGCTACCAATATTTTTTTCATTTGATAATATTATGACTTATAAAATTAATAGTTTGGCATTCTTAATATACTATGACTCTGACAAAAATTAATTACTTCACCAAGGCAACTGAGTGATTATAGAAATAGTACTGTATATAAATTTAGAAGAATTAACACTTGGAGTCTTGTGTTCCGTTTTATAGCTCTCTGGCCTTGGACAAAATTCTTAAGCTCTCTGATGTTTAGTTTCTTCACGCATAAAATGAAGATACAAAAATAACATGTTTCATGAAGTTAAAGTAGGAAATAGATATTTGTTAAGTGAAAATCCTGTAACATCTGAATACATAAAACTGAAACATTTAAAAACCATTGAATTTAATAAGATTCCAGCTGTATAGAAGGGAAAAGCAGGGCAACCTGCTATTAAAGATATTGCTCTAATTCCTATTGAATTAATACACAGTCTATATAAATATAATTAATTTATTCAAACTACCTACATATACCATAAATGTATTATTATATATGGCTGATCCAACTTTTAAATACTGCTTAAAAACATGATCGTAGCCATTGACACAACAGCCATTAAGTGTGGCTCTCTATCAAAATGAGAAATTATTTTGGTTTAAATTTTTTACTATCTGATCATTTCTCAGGATTACCAGAGCAAATTGCTTTAGTTCTTCACTGTTAATCACTTAAATTACATACTAGCATCCTTAATTGAACCCAGATATTTCCCTGTTTTCACTCCAAGCAGTGCATTCTGTTATAGTCTGTACAATCTAGATATGAGAAATGAAGTTGAAATATTGATGCAAGCAAGCTAGGAGGGCTAAGGTAAAACTAGTGAAAATTTTTAAAGTATTTTTTCATTTCCTATATGATATCGTTTATAGTGACCAATAAGTTATAGTGTATATCTAATTAAACCGCAAACTATGAACAAATTAAAGTACATACGTTTGTGATAACTATTTTTTTTCTTACACATTTACTACTTTAATATCACTATATAAGACTTGTAAGCTTTCGTGTTTATGGCCAAGACTTTAAAAATATGGGAAGTGATGGATATCGACACTTCGGCTGTACAGTCACACACTGTTTAATGACAGGGATTCATGCCGAGTAATGTGTTGTTTGGTGACTTCGTCCTTGTGGGACCATCATTGAGTGTACATTTGTAAACCTGGAGGGGGCAGCCGACGCCCGCAATTGTACGTGCTGTATACCATAATAGATCTGGCAGCAAACGGTGGGCTTGTTTCCTTCAGCATCACCATGAACATGTGAAAAATGCATTGCAGTGTGACCGTAAGATGCCTGTGATTTCGGGACAGCTTTGGCTGACATCACAGTGGCTCGGACATCAGGACGGCTACGACTTCCTGACAGCTACAACGTTGGAAGGCGACGACATCTCGTCAGCTATGAGGTTACTAGGCATTAGGAATTTTTTAGCTCAGTTATACTCTTGTGGGACCACTGAGTATATGTGATGTGGCGTTGACCAAAACTCTATTTTATGGCACATGGATGTATATTTCCGGCCCCAAAGAGCCAAACATATATATAACGGCAGGAGAAATATAACAGGCAGGAGAAATATAACCACAGGAAACAGGTTGAAAACACTTGTCTCTTAAATATATTACACTAAAGTATATTACACTAAAATGTATTTGTTTATGAGGACTTATAGTACTGTCTAAAGATTAAGGAAATTGCCTTCTATGGAAGGCATATTTTTATAGTGATATTTTGTAATTTAATAAGCAAATCCTCTTGAATATCACCTAATATTATTTTATATTGAATTATGTTACTGTCCAGTTTATTGAAAGTTTCCAATTTCTGAATACATTTAAATGTGCATATATTAACACAAATTTAGGCATATTATAGACTTCTTAATTATTGTGTAGAGTTCAGTAATGATCAAGTATTCAATATTCTATGATATATTTAACATAATATTCTACATGAATTAGGTTAAAAGTAAAAATGAAATCTACGATTGCATTACCCAACTTAAAAAAAAAATTATTGCTGAAACCATGTTTGCATTCTCAAGAGAAGTCCATATTAAGCGCTGGGAATTTATATGTTCTCTCTTTCCTGAGTCATAATAGTTATCATACTTCCACAGTTGATTCAATAGTCAACATGAGCATATCAAAAAGTAGTTTCACCAAATGGCTTTTACTTTATTTTTAGATGGGGTTTCTACTTTATAATGAGGAAGACGTCTTCAATGTAGAAGATCTCGTTTTCTAGAAATAAACACAAACTGGCCAGCCATTCACCGGGGTTCTGTGTGGGCTCTGGGAGTGGATAGAAAGGTCGATGGATTCCCCAGCATGTCCTCCTTCAACCTGAATGTTACACGACCTTTTTCAGCATTACGCATTGGTTTTACTCTGGACTAGGACAAGGCCAGTGCTTCTTGTTCAATGACATGACTTTGATTTGAGTGGTTAGCTCTGGGATTCCTCCATTTTCCCACTCATGACCTAATATGGCTTTGAATTCCACTTTTTTAAATGACACAGATTAATAACAGGCAGCAAACTCTGATCTTAATTCTAGAATCAAGCCGACGTAAATGTGTCATATATGGAGAGAAAAGAAAAATGTGATGAAATCTTTAGTGAGGACATTGCTGACCCTTCCTCTCTTTCCTCGAAATTAGCCCTTAGATATTCTGTGCATTATGTGGCCATCCATGCATAGAGGGTCTGTTTATGCTCTACAAAATGTTTATTTTCTGTCTAAATTTTTAAATATCTACTGTCAGTCCCCATATACATTTCACATATGGATCAGTTTATCTTTAGAACCTATGGTCCTGTGACAAGAGGCAATGCTATTAAGTCATAACCTTCGGAATCGTCGTCTCCAGTGCCTTTAATGCTTAACGGTTATTAATTTCTATAAATTTTACTTCCAAAATTTCACCCCATGTCATTTAATGTTCTTAGGGATTGTCATTGCTATCCTGTTCTAGCCACTATGTCACCTACATTACAGCGACAGCCTCACACTGGTGTGCCTGGACCTAGTGGTTATCTCAAACCCACCATTCAAACTATCCTTTACCTAGTTGCCAAAGTCATTATAAACTGCAAGTCTGACCATAACAACCCTTTGTTTAAACCCTTAAATTATTTTCATTTCAGTCAAACCTTCTTACCATGCATTTACATGTTTTCCATGATCAAGAACCAGGTTAGGTACATTTCTGGAGTATTTTCATTATGATTAAAGTGTCATGGTCATTATGATCTAGCTTACCTCTTTACCTTAAGAAAGCTATTTTCTCCTCACACTCACCTCTTGTTCAGTAACCATCCATCAGTTTAAGTTTTCCTTCCTTGGGATCACCTTTTCTGACCTCTGGTACACTCAGTTTGGAATATTTCATGTGTAAATTTATGTAATCTTAGGACCAAGTCCATACTTCTAAAAGGGAACTTGCCTTGTTTGACAATTTCTTATTTACTTTTCCTCTTCTCCCAATAGAATCTTTAACAGAGAGTGAACATAGTAACATTCAGGAGAGAAAAGAAGGAATGGATGAAGACAGGAAGGAAGAAAGGCAGAAAATGAGAAAAGGAGGACTTTAAATATAAAGAATGACTAAAGGAAGAAGAGAAGTAAGAAAGTGGTGTTTTAATCAAATAAGTATTTAACTGAGCTATTAAGCCGTGCTTATTTGTAGGATTAATCCATCCCTAATAGCAACAGTATTGCCTTGAATAAAATAAACATATTTTTACCTTCCTCAATATGGCATGCTGAGAATGACCACTAATGACATTTTTCAACATGTAAAAGTTATAATCAGGTTTCTACTCTTTTATTCTTAATTCTTAAGATGTGTTAAATTAGACACAATTCTTTGGGAGAAAAAAAAAAACTATAGCAGGTGATAAAATTGTACTTAAAATAGAAAAATAGAAAACAATCTATTTGATATGTTTTTCTTAGTAATGCTACAACCGTTCAACATTTTAGAACTTTAAGTGTAGTCAAGTATTTAATTGAACAGAGCTGATAAAATGTTAAAACAAGTAATACGTTTGCTCATTCGTTCAATACTTTTAGTAATTCAATGAGATTGATAAGCAGGTTCTTAATATACCGCATAATTCATTATAACAGAACACTAATTTGAAAATCTTAAAGATAAAGTAATGATAGTCAATATAAACACATAAGTTAAATTATCTTGCTAATATGAAATTTAGAAGTTAGAACATAAGACACAAAGTACAGGAAAGCTAGAGTTAGAAAATACTGATGAGTCGAGATATATAATTGGAGAGCAAATTTCTGACAATGTTCTTATTCAAATTTGTTTTCAAATTTAGATTTCATGCCAGTTGTTTGAGATGAATAATTTTTTATTCACACAATACATATTGAATTTGTATAAAGGTAAAAGATATTTGATATCGGTGCTTAGTAATTCTCTGTGATTAATGTGTGAATTTAACTTGAAAAGAAAATAGTAAATGAATCTCTAAGAAGTCAACATATTAGGCAAAACTGTCATTTAAAAATCACCATGGGTACTGTGGAACTAGAGATATAAATTCTGGAAAACTGAGATGTAATAGCGAACACTTTTTTATGCATCTTCAAGTGAGATAAAACAAACCCGACATGTTCTCAAGCAAATTGGGAATTTTGCAGAAACATGTCTCTCTCACCTTCTGCTTCTCTCCTGCCCTCTCTCCATCCATCACTGTGGTAATCCTTCTTTTCCTCCTCATCACTCTTCCCCTCCCCATCCTCTTTTTCTCTCACTACTCTCCTTTGTCTGTCATTTCTGGATGTTCCTTCTTTTTTTATGCAGATCAGCTTTTCCAATATGGCAGGGACAAGAGCTACAAAACGCTCTAGCACCTTGTTCCTCTACTACCAAAAAAAAAGCACCAGTCACTACCCTGGGAAAGGGTACTGGTGTGTCCATTTTGAGTTAGATGGCCATGCCCAGGTGAAGCAGCTGCGATGGGGGAGAGAACAACTCTCTCAGCTTAGGTCGAATACTCGCTTCCAGGATGGAAGATGCTAAGACAAGAAAAAGCCCCCATTGAAGTAGGAAAATTTTCCAGATTTAGGAAGTGCTGTTTATGTCAGGAAAAACAAAAAACAGAAAACAAACAACAGCAACAACAACAAAAAAACTATGACCAGCCTTTCATTGAGGGGTTCTGGATTATATAGGAAATAAAAGAGACAAAGATAAACATATGACATTTTTTCTCAGGTGTAGAGCTATGTCAATAGATCAAGGGAAAAACCAAGGCTACTTCTCTGTGAAGCGATCTAAAATTGAGTAGAATTAGTCAATACATCCATTGAAAGCTTTTTATAAAACTACTTTCCTTCTTGTTCTCTTTCAACTGTCTGAGTTTGCTTTACTTGACAGCAAACTGCTCTACTTTGGCAAATCTCCTTCCTGGCATTCATAAGGGAGTTACAATCGAATAGCAGAAGGCCATGCCCATTCCTGTTTTACGTGACAGTGAAAGCAAATGAAAAGGCTCTTCAGGGCATAATGCCTCAAAAAATCCATTTCTGGTCTGGAATTTAGCCCAGAGCAGGAGTGGCTATTTAGGCTATTGGTTTGCCCACTTCCATCTCATGACTTATGATGATATCAATATTCTCCTAATGCTTGAAGTTTAGATCCACATATTCATTCCCATTTTTCCCCAATAAATTACATATCATCAACACTGAAAACATTTGGAGGGTTTTATTATTTTTGTAGATATTATACTTACATTGTCTCATTGCCTTGTTTTTAATCATGACACTGGATCTGTTTCTTATTTTTAGTCTCATTTTTTTAAAAAAGAAAACACAGAAAGTAGGTTAAAGAAATTTCCCAGAGTCACATAACTAGTAAGGGTGCTTGAGCTTCGGTCACAGCTATGACCGATGCTATGGCCCTTGTTGTTTACATTTCGTCAACTAAACCTTCAAATACTTCTAGAATGTATTGCTATTGTCCTTTACTGTTGCTCTAATTCAAGTTCTTTTTACTTAACGTTTGGGTATCCCCTTAAGTATGTCATCTGTCTCAAGCCTCTCCTTACTTCAGTCCCTCCTGCAGATCCTTGTCATATCATAGTCCTTCCACATCAATGAAAAGTGTCACCTATTCTGAAAAACCTTCTGTACCAAATGAGATAATTTACATACCGCTTTCTCATATGTTCCTGATGAGAGAAAGGTATCCAACGTATCCTTCAATGGAATAAACACTGGTTGTTAATTATAGTCATAATCAAATCCAAATAACCCTCAATTCTACTCCATTTAACTAAATGAGCCCTTATTTAAGACCCCTTTTGAGTCTCAGCATCTTCGTACTGCCTGCCACGTGTCAGTCAGAAATTGCTAGCTCTTCTCCTCAGCCCCTCTTGACCTCACTTGACATGCCTCATGCCATCTAAGATCTTCATATTTATCCTTTCTGTTACTGTGCGGCCATGTTATTTGAGACGTGAAGTTAGGGACTGTGTCCTAAACCTTTTGTATGCTGAAGAAGATCTAGCAATTGTCTAGAATACAGATCCTCTAATAAAAACCTTACTTTTTTTAGTTTGCATCTTCTAGGTAAAATTATAGGTGATTTCTTAATGGGAATAAAACATCCTCAAGTGAGCATTTTCATTTTCTAACTAAGGTTTTACCACATACATGCTCAATATATTGTTTTTAATTGCAAGGAATGAGAAAGATGAATTCAACTGAGGGAAGAAGGCTGTGATAGAACAGAGGATGTCTACACTAGATGTAAAGGAAGAGTAAAATAGAACACATTCCTAGAAGGAGAGGAAGAAATTAGGAGGATAGTTGTTGGGAAGTCATATAATCAAACAAAATCCCATCCTCCATGAAAAATCCTAGCAACTGAGATGTTACATAATTTGTATAGAAAGGCAAGAGATTGTGTTCTGATCCACTTCTGGAAGTAATTTGGGAAGCAACCACTAAGCAGGTATTCACAAATTAAGCCAGAAAAGGGCTAAAATAAACTAAAAATGACAGTATGACATGGCAAGCTGAGAGAGGACCAAAGTAGTATTTCAGAAGGTATTACAATTTCTATTTTTCAGGAAAATGATCCTCAAATTTCCAGCATGCATCAAGTCTGAGTTGAGATCCACAGGTTTGTCATGCAAGAGGAGAAATAGCCTTGCCCTCGAGAGTGAAGAAGGATGGACATCATAAGCCAGTCTCTCAAGTGGAGGACATGGCTGAAACTCAAGAAGAGTCTGCTGAGTCCGTGTGATTAAAACTGGGTTTGGCAGGGAGAAGCACTGGGCGCTCACCCAACAGGGGAATGGAAAATTTCATCAGTGGTCCTCCTGACAGAGACAAGTATAAGTGATCCAGAGACCACTGAAGCCAACAATCTTGCAGCCGAGTCTAACTCAAGGACAAAGAAAAAACTCAGTGATATATTACAGAGTCTCATCGTCCATCCAGTGGTTACAGAAATTTCCTCTCACACTCTAATATCTTCTGGAACAGGGAAAGGTAGAAGGACGTGGTTATAAAGAGACTGGTCAAAACTGAGAAAAACTGCCTCAACTAAAAACAGATACCTTAACTGGAAAGTTAAAGAAGCCTCTTACTACAATAACTGGAAAGAAGAGGGATTCTTGAGAGGAGAGAATTTAAAGAATGTGTAAAAAATAAGAAGTATTTTTTTCTCTCTATGTAAGTAAAGATTGCTAAAATTTGGATCTCATTGCAGTTTAAATCAAAAAAAGGTTCTATTCCAAAACTGGAGAAGAAAAATGTGAGTAGATCTTTTGGTAGAGACTGTATATATCTACCCTGATATCTATCCTTCCCCACTACCTTAGAAATAAAAACTCCTAAGTATTTTAGCTAAACACATAATAATTCAAAGTGAATACTGCAGTTCCTAGCAACCCTCTTACCAGGAGATGTGACAGCAAAATATGTGAATTGTTGAGTGATATCTTCTGGAAAAAAAATCTTAACCTTCATTATACCAGGAAAGAGTGGATCGCCATTTACCATCTGCCTTTGATGGACACTTTGAATTTTTTAAAGTCATTTTATGAATGTGCAGTAAAGCAAAAATAAAGGGGTAAGAAAAAGATAACATTTCAAAAATTAATTAAAAATACATATGATGTAATATACTAAGGTAAAATAATATTGAATGTCAACTCTAATTGGAAAGTAAAAATTTTTTAAAAAGAAATATTTGATAGTAAATGTACATACACAAAAAATAAATATAGTAAAACTCTTTGTATTAAGTAAGTTTTAGAGCATAGACATCATAAAGACTGAAAGGACACTAGCATTCTTCCTTATGCCAAAAGAGAATTTTGTGCCAAAATGGATTATGTCCATGTTTTTAATGCCGTTCTGCCACCCAAAGAAATTATAAAGTCAATACTAAATTACACTAAAAAAAATAACCTGTCTTATTTATTAAAAATATCCTTTACTTGGCTTCAATTTCCTTTTCCTTTCCTCTTTGTGATTTAATGAATGAGCAGAAAATTCAAATGTAAATTAAAGATTTTATTTGTTCATTTTTAAGATTACACTAATGTCAAAATGATGAGAACTGGAAAATAATAATTATCATGTAAAGTTAAATTTATTGTAAAACCCCTGACAGATTTTTTAATAAGTGAAAATTCTATCAGTACATTCATTCAAATTGGACTACGGTTGGTACAATATGATTTTTATCCCTCGATTTTTTTATGCTTTTCTAAGTCTAGACACTGTATTATCTATATTTGTTTCATGGTGGAATATGAATAAAACATTAGAAACTAAGGTATATATCCAGGTAATGTAAAATTGGCTTGACCTCTTTGTAAATATCATCAAATATAGTAGAAATACACATTTTCTTTATTTCCAAACTAGAGGGTGGTTTCTTTTGAAATGAACAGGCCAAGAAGCAATTTGTATGCCTTTTAAAAAATGAATATAGGAAACTGCAAAGACTAAAGAGAGCATGTAGGTCAGGTTAATGGTCCTTTGCTTCTCACGCCCTGACTGAAATCTATAAATGTTAAAATATTTTTAGGTTATTTTCTCTGCACAAATTTCATGCATTTGAAAGCCTGACATAGAAATGCTATTTTATACTACTGTTTTCTAAACACTCAGCCCAATTTTTCTTTTGGTGTTAACACATCCAAGGAGTTATGTAAACACCGGTTTTATGACTGCAAGGACTTTGGAGAAAGATAATTAGAATGATGAAGTATACAAAAATTTGGGGGGATGCAATGAAAAATAAAATGAACTTTTCTTAAAGAGAGAAAATAACCATAATCATTCCATATTTTTCTTTAATTGAATACATTTTATCTTAGCAACTTTTAGCATGAAATGAGATTAAAGGTGAAATTTACAAATAAGTTATGATTTTGAGTTTTCATGTTTGGATTATTCACATCTATTACCTGAAAAATACTTGAAACCAATATCATTCTCCCATTTTTTTAAAATGAGTCTACTTCTGAACAGACTCTACAGTTTGAATTAATTTATTGGAAATTAAAGGCATAGCAACAAACAGAGAAGACAATAACAACATTCTCGGTTCTACTCTGACCTTTATCTTTCAAAACAGTAACTCTCCAAAATTGCTGAAAGGTTAACTAATCTCTTGAAAGGTCACCTGTCTTTAAACTAGCTACAGTATATAAATGCTTTTCTGCTATCCTGGAGCAATTCATCAATAACTCATTAAAATAGCACTGTTTCTTTCTTGAAATTTTTACTTGCTTGCAAGGCTATTTCCTCTTGGTCATTATAACATTTAATGCATGTTATAATTTATGAAAATATGATTATATAAGACTATTATAGTGCTATTCAGTTAATTAAAACTATTTATTGAGTACATAGTATTTGCCAGGCACGAGTCCAGTTGCTAAGGAAAAAGACAAAAAGAAAGTCACAGATCAGAGGGAATGTTTGTTCTAACGTGTGTTTAGGCATAGCGAATATGGTGTGTATCAGCCTGTGATATTTAAGCCAGTATAATATCCCATAAAATCATTTGAAAGATAATACACTTACTTTAATACTGCTGTAATAGATTCTACCATTTTCAAAACTGGTTTTCTCGATCTTGTTTGGGAGTCTGCAATCTTTTTTTTTCTTAATATCCTTACATTAAATATGAATTAATTTAAAAGTGTATCCTTGGTGGTGCGATTGGATATGTTAACATGATCAAAAGGCATTAAAAGTTAATGGATTGAGTTAGGTGACTATAGTAGGGGCTTCTATTTTCAGACGAGGATAGGATTCTAATGTGATGACAGAAAATTTGCTTCTATGTTCTACAAGTTGATCCAGAAGATAGTTTTTGCTATTATTCTGAAGAGAATAAGAAATATTTTATATAATCTTTGTTTATTGTTCAAAATGAATCTCACTAAAGCCCATTTATGTATTAGAATTAACCATTATCTACTCATTAGTTAAGGCCCAGTTTGACATTCCACTGAGAATGGCAATGTTGTGCTTCAAGAACAAAGACCTCTTTCTTCCAAAGAAATAGCAATTGTTACATCTTTTGGATGAGCAATGGCAGTTGATAATAAAAGTACAAAAACAGTTCATAAATCCATTTTACTTAAAAGTGTTCTCATTTTTGGCATTTGTTAAATTCACGTTTTTTGAACTATAAATTTGACATATAGTATTTAGTTTTTCCCCTATATAAAAGATTATAAAACAAAAAATTCACCGCAGGTATCAGAATGTGTCACATGTAGTAGAGCCAAAAAATGCTTTAGAAAACTTGTGTTTCAACTATTTATGTGTCTCTCTATATGTTTAAATATACCAGGTTGCAATGTAAATTGCATTTCTTATAAAATATATTTTTTTAAATTTGAAAGACATTGAATTTGAACATTAAATGAAACAGTCTGAAAAGATCAATATGAAATAATATCTAATTTTCACAAATAGACATTAATTTTACATCTCTTAACTTTTGCTGAAGATAGCTGAAGCTTTAGAATTCATTGAATTGGAGATATAAAAATCCATGTTGACTTGAAAAGAGAATACAGAGTTGTGCCTGGAATTGTAAGAAAAAAGAAAAGCAAATGAAAATCATTTAAAGCTACTTACCTACGAGGGCATTCCAAATATAAAAATTCATTCTGTAATAGACAACTTAGCTATACAACCATAAGATAAATAATATAGTTTATTCAGAAAATCATTTACCATTATAGCCATGTTAGCTATCTAACAAAATTGTTTTAAATGAAATTTTACATATCACGTTTATGCTTTTAAACTTTCCAAGTCAGTGAGAGAAATTGAGACAATAGTTTTTGATGCAGATGTTGCTCTTGTTGCTTTGTAAGTATCTCAATGAAATCTGTTTACTCAATTCCTTGTTTTTGAATTTGCATTCTAGCCCAGGAATGGATTTTAGTGTTTTTCATGTCTCTGTAGAAAGTTAACTGGGTTCTACATTCTGATGTGTCAAGAAATCAGAGTTGATTCATTTCTCCTGACTCTTGTGACACACCAAATTTCAGTCCAGGAGAGTAAGGATGTACTTTTATGTGTGAAATATTCATATAGTTTAAAGGATTATGATAAAATAAATATCTCTGTATGTCCCGTAGGTGTTAATAAAGTGAATATTTTCAGAATTGCCCTCCCTCGCCAGCAACAAACAAGAAGTAATAATTAATGTAAATGTTGGGTTAATTAGTTCCTTACTTTCTATACAGATATTTGAGTCATGGATGATCTCAAATCCAGATGCAGTTCCATTATGATTATGTTTAGCATCATATAAATAGAAACATATTGTAGAAATTCTAGACTTGTGTCACTCCACACGGATAGATATAGATATATATCTATATATATGGTATATATCTATATCTATATCTATATATGTAAATATGGTATAGATAGATAGATAGATGAATAGATAGATAGATAGATAGATAGATAGATAGATAGATGATAGATAGATAGATATAGATATAGATGGTAGATGATATATAGATTCCTGCCCCAATACCCTTTACCTTTCTGGCATTTATTTCTCTGTTGCTGTGAGTTTTGGATACTAACAACTCAACAGCCCCTCCTTTCCTCTCCCACTTCTCTAAAGAATTATTTTTGACTGACAGCCAAAATTAGTGCCCGCAAGGATGTGCCTTCCTCTCCTAGGAGGCAACTACAGCTAATGATGATGAGGATGAGGCAAAAATGTCCAGCCCAGTTATCTTAATCGAGGAAACACTGTGAACTGATTTATACTCTAGAGCCTTACCCATGTAGACAGGCCAAGGTTAAACTTTATCTGAGAATGCAACTTTGATCGACCTTCCACTGCATTTACCCTGACAGCCGATATTAGCTTGTGCCTCTCATGTGCTCTACCAGAACGATACTAAACCTCCCTCCTATTGGAGCTATAATCACTGAGGTCATGAGTGAGCTTTGCTTTTCGAGGTCTGGAATTATCCCTGTCCCCAGAAGCCTCTGACACCAGAAGCAGGAGAGCACACATGGAACCTCTGATTCAGGGATTTGATGTCAGATCAGAAGGTTATTTCCGCTGCTATTTTTCTTGAAACCCAAGAGACCTCATGTTTAGAGACTTTTTCAAAAATTCCAGAACTTGTTGGATCAGAAAATCCAGGAACCACAGGGGATAGTGTACAATTCACTTCCTCTCTTTGTGTAAAGTGTCTCATTGACAGACACTTCCACGTGTCTAGGGCATGACTTTTAAGTAAGTCTATAAAGAATGTGAACTTAGCTTTTCAATCCTGGCCAAAAGACAGCAGACGTGACAAAGTTCCGAGAAAGCCAATTTAAATTCCTTTCACGGACCTTATAGTGCTTTTTCCATACAGCCACATGAGTGATACCATTTCACTGCATGAACCCCAAAGCCTTACCCAAATTGCTCTTGTGGCTTAAAGTCCGTTCCATGATCTGTTCTCTTTCTTCTCCTCCTGCTTCCTCCCACTGATCTTTCTTTTCCGCCAACTCGAGGTTCTTTCCCCTGATCCTTCAACCTGGAATTTTCCACTTGATCTTTGTGTGGGGCATCAATTGTATCAGGTCTTAGCTCCAATTACACTTCCTCTTACTTTCCAACCTAAAGTACTGTCTCCCTTTGCCATACCAGTCATTATTAAACATGTCATTCTGTTTTATTTTCTTGATAGCAAATTTTTCTTAGGAATGATAGCATTTAATTTTAGGAAACCAACAAAAACAATGAAAGACTAGAAGTTCCTTTAATGTAAAGGCTTTTGAAAAACCATTCTGTACAAAAGAAGCTATACAGACAAGGCAGAGGACAGATCAGTACATTGTGTTCAGGTAACCTCAAGCCTTTAATCACAGTGCATCCTATAGGTAGGTTTACCTTTCACTCAAGAGGAAATGAAGGCAATTTAACCAAAGCAAAAGAAATAGGTTTCAGGCTTGCCTGAAGTTCTTTACTGCAAGCCTCCTTGCTTATAACTCAATATTTGTATAGTACCACCTTGACAGTTTTATAATTATTTCCTTTCTAAAATGTTTCTTATATTTTGTATACCTATATCTTTAACTACAGTAAACTACACGTACTACCCAGGAAGGGATGGATATTATATTTAATTAAACAAATCTACATATTTGCATTTCTTTGTGAATTGAAGGATCTAGCTTCCTCGGTTTTTCCAGTAGAAAAGTAGGCAACAGTCAATTGACCTGCATGGGTAGGTGTGTGCGTGTGTGTCGAAGCACTCCTTATAGTTCTTAAACCACATTGGCATCGTTATGACCCTAAGGGTATTCACAAATGAATCTTCATTTCTTTTTACTTTTTCTGCTCTAATTTTCAGTGCAGGCAGTAGTCCTTTCAGTTGGATCCTTTTCCCATCTCTAAACGCACACACACACACACACACACACACACAATTTATAATCTCTTATGAAAATAAAGCAATCCAGAAATTCTTTAATTCTCTTGGTCAAACAGAATTACCTAATACCCATATAATAATATATATACACGATGTCACTATATATTATACATGTATGTGTGTGTGTGTGTGTGTGTGTGTGTGTGTATGAAATGTCACTATTTTTTGGATAACTGAATACGGTAAATTTTTATCACTGAAGTATGACTCAATTCTGCGTAACAGAAAATCTCACATTAATTGTAAATAACTTGTTCATTTTTTTTCTCCCTCGTAAGACACTGCTTCTCTGGAGCAAGGCATCACTAGCAACTACTACAATTTTAATAGTATCTAGATAATGTTGACACCTTACACATAAAATTTAAAAACCAAATAATCCAAACTTAAAATATCTGCTCAAAAAATTAGTGATTTCACTCTTATTTAAGGTTTACTTTATGTTAATGAATTTGTCCAGATAAAGCTTTTTCCTATACCCCTGAAAAATGTTGTGAACATTGAAACACATTCTAGTGAAACAGAAAAATTTAACAAGCAAGATTTATAACTTTTCTCATCTCTATAACTTTTTTCTATTAAATCTGTATTGTGATGTTTCATTATAATTGTTGTGAGTTTTTAGTTAAAATATTTATTTCTTAGGTTAGAAATCTCATTTATCTCTACTATATATTTATCTTTCATTATTTTGACACTTGTATCACTTGTTTTTTCTTGAATCATTTTAGTTTGTTTACAACTCTTTTTTAAAAAGAATTAAGTTAAATCTTATTTATTTATTTATTTATTTATTTATTTTTTAAATTGTAGATTATTCTGTCTTTGGATGATATTTTATTTGTTTCATGGAATAGTATCCTACTGAAAATTTCTAATCATTCTCTATTTTAAAAATATTGCTAAACACTGATTTTCAGAGTTATTTTTGATTTAAGTGATATCTATTTCTTTTCGATGTCTAGTAGCGTTTTTCTCTTTTTCATCATTATCAAAAACACTTTTATACATCTGATTTGCTTTCCTTCTTTCATGATTTCTAAATATTTTTTTTCAGATCCCAAATTGTTAAAATGGCAGGGTCACAAAAATCTTGAAATTTAGTTTTCAGCCTCTGGTCACCTGCGCCATATAGGAACCCTGCTCACCAGCTTTTTGACTTAGAAACCCCTTTCGAAGCAATACAGAAATTAATCTTTCGTATAGCAATGTATTTCATACCAACTATTTGTTAAAAGATGCATTCTAAGGTTTATTTTGATAAAATATTTAACAATATGCATAATCTAACATTGCCGATATTTATCATTTTATATTTTAGAGTGACAAGTTCTCATTGACTTAATTAAATTAATTAATTAATTTTAAATGGAACATTAATATTATATTCACGGCTTTTTAGAAAACACAGGTTAAAGTACTAAATTTAATTTATATCATAATACCAATACAGACAAAAACCATCCCCATGCTTTGAATTATTTATTTTTTTAAAAAAACAAAAACTCACTTCAGTGTGATAATAATACAAAAAATCTTTCAAAAAAAAGTTTTAGAAATGGCTTCAAGATGGTATTTGTTAACTACTTTTCAAAAGAAAGTTTCAAGTATTAAAATATTTTATGCACAGCGAATAAAATGCACTTAGTAAGAATCATTATTTTATCCTCACTTTATAATACTGGCTTTTGTTGTAACAGAAATATTTTAATTTGATCATATGAATAAAAATTTGAGGTCTGTTGAATTTACCTTGAGGCTAATTTTCAAATTTTAATATATTTTTATGTTTCCTAATAATTGTAGTATTTCAACTTCCATAGTTCTGTTTTTTTTTTTAATCTAATAGAATATCCTAAGCATGAAACGAAAATACATAGAATCAACAGTAGAAATAAATTGATTCCGCTAACACTTAAAATACTACATTGATAAACAGCATTTGTCTGAGCGATTATCAAAGTTAATAAGTGTGTTGTCAGTTTTCTACTCTGATTTTTACAGTTCACTGTGCACACTAAACACACTCATAAGATGGCAGGAGGAGTATAGTTATATATTTAAATGTAGTTAAGTGTTCTCAGTTGCTTGCATTGTCTGGGAAACAAAAACTGTACTGTTATATTAGACTTCAATAAGTCAAGGAAACAGCTGTGTACTCTTAACACTAGTAAAAAACTACTGAAACAAAGTATAATTACAAGCTCATTGACAAAATGTAAACAGCAGTAATAATGCGAAGTAGAGATATTTCTTTTAAAATGTATTATACACTCAAGTGTTTATTAAAGAAAGGAATAAAATTAAAATCAATCTGTAAATGAAAGAACTTTAACATTTCTATCTAAATTCATGTAAAGTAAAACAAAGCATGAAGTATTTTCTGATATAAAACAATTATGGAAATTTGTGCCAGTCACTATAAATTGGTTTGAGAATAGTAATAACCAAAGTATTCACAGATGAAGTTTTCCCCTTGTGTTATACATAAAAATGTTAACTACATAATACACTATATAATAAAGAAAGAGCATTTTCCCTTGGCAGTACTTGTGAAGCAGTCTTTAAAAATTTCTTTTCCCACTGAAATATTTTCTAAATAAATTGAAGGTTTTTCAAAATAAAATTATTTTAACAATTATATTATATTACAAAACATAGAATACACCTGTAAATTAGCTTCATGATATATTTTGTTAATTCTGATATTAAATCGCTGCATAGTAAAAGTATAGTTTTTTCAGAAGACATATATTTACTCTTAAAAGTTAGTAGCACATGTTATTTGGCTCACTGTTTCAGTAATGTGCTAAATGGCACCTATTAATATCTCTTTATGTAGAAGTTCATATTAGAAGAGCTTCTAATCTTTTTTCAGAACCCACAAATAAGGCAAAGAAAACTTTATTTTGAGTACAAACCACTTACTAAAGTTGCCAAACTTAAGATAAGTGCTCATTATTGGCATAATTGATTTTTAAAAGAAGGAAACTAATTGCCAGTTTTGTGGTCAAATCACAGCAGAGACAGAGTATTAAATATTTTTAGAAACATAGACGGGATCTATAAACGCTCACATAGAATTTTGTTCCTCACTCCTACATTAATTATTCTGGAATTTACAAATTCTTATAAAATACATTTAGGGAACACTATAAATCAAATATTGAATAAAATAACAGAGTTTATATTATCTTTTCAAAATAAAAGGCACAGGTAATGACCTATTCTAAAAAACATTAGACAATATTTTCTATTGTATTACAAAAATTGAACTGAAAGGTAGAATCATCTCATCTCTTCCATGGAATATTTCTTGGATACTCAAATTCTGTACAGTGAGAAAAGTAAAAATTAACCAAAGGCAATTTAAAATATGGATTTAATTTATTCAATATTCATTTTAAGAAATGTTAAGAGCCTTCTGTATTAATCAGGATACATTCGGTTGCATAGACTAGAACGTCATCAAAAATTCATTTGTGATAAAAAGTTCATTTATTTCACCTGGAATCCAGAATTCACATAAATGATATCATTTGCTTAGTTTTTCTTTTCTTTTTTTTTTTTTTTTTTTTTTTTTTGTCTCTTTGTTTTATTCCTTTCTTCTGCAAATAGGCTACATCTACTTTCTGGGAAGGATGAACTTCCAGCAGCCCCATTTTTAACATCCCTATAAGGTAAAATCCAAAAAGAAGATAAAAATACTACCTACTAACATTTCAGAAAAACTGAACAATGGAACACTTGTTCTGCATTTGTACCAAAAGCCTATAATAAGTCCAGGTCTAGGTCAATGAATGATAACCTCGCCAGACCAAGGTAGTGTAGCAGATGTTTTCTAAAAGAAATGAGTGATGCTTTTTAGAAGAAAGAGAACACCATGCTGAACAGACAAAACAAACAATCAAACAAATAAGTAAAAACCTTAACACAGTCCATAATGTATTTTATATCCAAGGTATTTAAAATTTCTCTCAACTAATATAGCCCTCTATGAGGTATATAAAATAGATATACTTTTCATAGAATAAGTGCTTATAGTTTTAAGTTGTTGATATAAAATAATAATATAAAATCATAAGTATCAAATATCCCAAAAGCACAATTTAAGAAGTAACAATATTTCAAAAATTATAATTTCCATTTTTGATTTCCAAATTATTTTTTCTTGGTTTATATTACTTCTAAAAAGTATATAAAGAAATAAAATAGTTTCTTCAAATTATAATTTAAACACACTGCTATTGTATAAATCATGATGTCTTGCATATACAAAGCCATGTCTGGAGTATTATGTGCAATTTAGAGGACCAAGATTTAATAAAAGTGCTAATAAATTAATTTTAATTAGAGGACACTGACCTGACTGGAAGAATATTTCAAAATTAGATTTTGCAAGAAATGATAATATCAGAGAAAATAATGTTTCAACATTAGAATTTTTAAGTATAAAAGATAAAAAGTATCTACAAATGTTGAGAGATATTTTCTTAGAATAAGAGACTCGCTGTAGTTCCAAAGGCCATGTTAGGAGTAATAAATTGAAATTATAAGCGGGAAGAAATTGACTCTAATAATATATTTTAAAAACATATGCTTTTAAATAATTGAATGAGGGTTTATAAACTACGTATCACTCAGACTATTTAAACAGAACCAGGATAACTGAGGAATTAGAGGTGTCAAAATATAGGAAAATAAATGCCTATATGCTTAATAATTTTTTAAAACAAATGGATCCTTTCTATTTTTATTTTAGATCATTGAAACTAAAATAAATGATCATCTTGATCAGTAATAGAATACATGATAAATATTTTAGAAAGAGTGTCAATTAATTATTGAGTGTATTAACCTTTTGATTTAACTCATAAATATATTTAGAATCAATTTTAGTTAAAGTGAATAATGCCTGAAATATAATCAATCTAATTAGTGTATTACTGCTGAATGGAAGTAATATTTATTATAACAAAAAAATTGAGATTTTTCAGTAACATATAACAAATTATTATAATATTTATTTTAAATAATATGCAATGTTGTCACTATAGCATAATATCATAGAGTTATAGGAAGAAAACAAAAAGGTTGCCTCTAGATATAACCTTATTTTATTGATGAGAAAACTGAGTCAGGAATAGGTTAAGTAAATTATTCTAGGACACAATTAACAATTTATTTCAAATCAATGTTAAATTCAAATTTCTTCATGTTCTTAATGGAAGATAAACTGATACTCTGCACTGATTCACTTGCTTTTGAATTTTCTTTTTTGAGTACCACATTTTAACAACAATGTTATCAAATTAGATTTCCTCCAGAAAGTATGATCAGAGTGGTAGGAGGCCTAGGAAAAATAATATATAAGAAGCAGTATGGACAATAGGGATCCTTTTATTGGAAGCTGTATCACGTAATTAATCACTATCTAAAATATTAGAATTTGAGAGCTCAAAGTAATTCTGAAATATTTTCTTCTTTAAGTCCCACACAGTCTATACTCTGTCAAATCCAGCTCCTCTACGACCTCCATTGTTTTAGCCCTTGACCTAACATTTTCCTAAATTAGCATGTGATCTCTCAACTGGCTAGACTTCCTATTTGTTATTTTCCAGATCACCTAATACCATGCCTTGTACATAGAAAAACCTGTTCTAAAAATTTATGATTCTATATGCCAATGATTTTCAAAGTATAGTCCGAGAATGCCCGGGGTCCCTGAGACACTTTTATGAGGTCCAAAATGTTAGAACACTTTTCATAAAAATACAGAATTCAAAAAGGTTTATTGACATGACTTCAGCATTGACATTACCTTTAGAAACAACCATTTGTCAAGTTTTAGTGTAATATCAAAGATATATATTTGCAATGATCTGAAAGTCCTATTAAAATACCATTTCTTTCCGACCACATAGCTATGTGCCTTATATAGATATTTACTTTAGATTTTTTAACCATAAAACTATACAGCAGGAGACTGGATGTAGAAGCAGTTATAAGAATCTAGCTCATGGATGTTCTCAATGATTTTCAGGAGTGTGCAAGAGTTCCTGACCAAAATCCTTGTGAACTAGTGCAGTATACAAATAAATACACAATCATATATGATATATTTAACCAAATGTAATTCTGTATGAACAGTTGACCTAATTGCACGATAAAGCAAATTTGTTGTCAACATGAGCCGAGCCCTCTCTATTGGAGAGGCACTTCGGTTCAGAAAATCAAGACTATCAAAAGTATACTATATATTTTAGAGTATGAACATCAAAGTTTCTTCTTTAAGATTTAGGGGAAATCTTGCCCAAACTTTAAATTTCACGAGTGTTCTGCACACAAAGCATGAATAAGATACTAAGAATATCTGCTCTTATAGAATTTATAAATCCCTAAGTGGATACAGAGACCAAGCAGGTAAGCAAACTACACAAAATGGGTTCAGACTGTGATGTGTTTTGAAAGGAGAGAGAGAGAGAGAGAGAGAGAGAGAGAGAGAGAGAGAGAGAGAGAGAGAGAGAGAGAAAGAAAGAAAGAAAGAAAGAAAGAAAGAAAGAAAGAAAGAAAGAAAGAAAGAAAGAAAGAAAGAAAGAAAGAAAGAGAAAGAAAGAAAGGGAATTGTGAGAAGTACATTAACATTTAAGTGAATAAAGGAAGGTCTCCTCGATGCGAATTTTGAACTGAGACTTGAATGACAAAAAGAAGCCAATCATATAAAGACTAGTAAAAAACAAGCAGAGGTGGTAGCAAAGGCAAAGATTTAAAATGGGATGAGCTTGATGTTTTAAAGATCATGGTAGCTGGTGCTCTATGAAGGAAAACAGAGTGTTAGAAAACTCAGTCAGAGAGGGAAGCAAAGGCTATATTATATAGGGCGGTGTTTATACTACTTAAAAACTGTTTTTAATTTGGATACAAGGAAAAAGTAGTTAAAGTTTTCAAGTGGGCTGAGAAAGAGAAGGTTTGGAAAGTAGTGATAGAGTTCAAATTAAATTTCTAAAAGGTTTCCAGTCTCTGTATGGAGGATGGAATGCAGTGAAAAACAATGGACATAGGAGAAAAATTGGTGGATTACTGCAGAAGTCTAGGAGTGAATTGGGTTTGCAAAGAAGTCATCCAAAAGAATGTATTTCAAAAGTACAGCTGAATGGTTGAATGTTGTATTAGATTTGAAACATAAAGAAAAATTGTAATAAAGAATGGCCTCCAGGTATTCTGAGAAACTGTGTGGATGATTTCACCAACTGAAAAGAAAAAGATTTAGATAGCAACCAGGATTGGGAAAAAATGTCACAATTTTGGTTTTGGACATCTTACGTTTGAGTTACATATTAGATGGCCAAGTAAAAATGTTGAGGAGGCAGCTGATAAGCAAGTTTGTATCTGTAGGAACACTTAGAGGGCTGTATTATCTCTGCTGTGTGTCAGCAATTGAATGGTATCTGACTGATTAAATACACCAAATGAATGTTTACTGAGTAAATAAATGAATGAAGCATCGATTTCCTTTACTCTTAAGGTTTACTCTTCATATAGTCTTCTAATTAAATCATTTATTATTAATATTCTAAGCTTACTTCATGTGAGGAATTTGAGTGTTTCATTTACTGAAAAGAAAGCTCCTTAATAAGAGTCTTAAATGGAAATATTTCATATACATCAAGAGAACATTAACTTACCTACCATATAAAAATCTCTGGGATAACCGAAATTTTTAATTTTCTGGTACTATATCTAGCTATCACTGATTTACCATATAATATCACATATTTTCCATGGTAGGCTGTGCTTATAAAGAACTAGAAAGAACATATGTATTAATTTATATGTTCATTCATTCATTCATTTTGACAAATGCTTATTGAGTCTTTACGATGCCCCATGCACTCAGCTAGGCATTACAGATATTCCCATGGAAGGGCGATGTGTCTACCTTGTAGCCCAGTGTTGAATCTTGTCACACTCTAGAAAGTACAACCAGTACTTGCATTCAGGAGAATGGCAATCACACAAAGTCAATGCTTACGTAAGTTGGGATATTCTAGAGGCTTTCGGGAAGTTAGAAAATGTTTTGCAATATTTTACATGAAACTAATAACAAAGAATTAAAAAAGGGTATTCCAGTCAAGGGAAGAGTATACCATCTAATGGGCATATTATAGAAATATCGTAGCAATATTTTTTAAGATAACCTGAAAAGGTGAGTAGCAAAGGAAAGAGAAGAGTGTAAGAACCCAGGAAAAGAAAAAAGGATAAGGAAGCTATTTGAATTATCTATGTGAACATCCTGAACGAAGGTAGTAATGCTGAGATAAAAAGTGGCTTCTGACCTAAATGCCCATCAACAGACGATTGAATGTAGAAATTATGGTTCATATATACAATGGAATATTACTCAGCCATTTAAAAAAAGTGAAATCCTACCATTTGCAATGACATGGATGGACCTAAAGGTTATTATGCTGAGTGAAAGATGTCAGACAAAGATAAATACCAAATGATTTCACTTATATGTAGAATCTAAGGAACAAAAAGAACTAACTAATCAAAAACAGACTCACAGATATAGTGGACAATTTGGTGACAGTCAGAAGGGAGGGGGTTTGGGGGGCTGGAAGAATGGGGTGAAGAGTTAAAAAGTAGTTAATTAGTAGTTGATAGATTGTCATGAGGATGAGGAGCACAACATAGGGAATGCAGTTAGCATTCCCTAATATGGAGAGGGAAGGAGCAATTGGAGGGATCATTTTCTGAACTATATAGATGTGTATCCAATGTACTGTATGCTTGAAACTAATTAAAATAAAATAAAACAAAAAATAGCTTTCAAGTTTCAGACCAAAATTTGGAGACAGATGGCATCATTCACCAGGAGGTGCTGAGCAAAAGATGGGAGAGAGATTGGGATATCCACATGGAAAGGTCTAGCAAGATGGGTGGAGATGTAGAAAGGTTGAAATTTAATTCATAAGCATAGGTATATCAATGATAGTTCAAGCCCTAAGTGTGAATATGATAACCCAGCAAAAGTAAAGAGGAACTAATGCCAGGGCCAGAGCCCAAGAAAAGAGTGTATAGATAGAGGAGAAAGCATATATATTAAACTGAGTAGCCACAGAGATACACATATGGAAGTAATGGAATGCAATATCATGAAAACCAAGAGAAGAGAGTGTTGCGAAGAGAGGAAAATTAGTAATGACAGATGGCACAGTTGTAAGTTAAAAAAAAAAATAACATTTAAATAAAATTTGATATAGGAATGCAATGAAGAAACAGATACAGCAATCCTTCTGCCATCATAAGCAATGGGCAGAATTTTGCTAAGAGAGTATGTAGAGTTTTGAACAATATAATTCAAGAGAAAGCTCTTTGGAGAAGGTCTGAAAGACAGCTAAAATACTTGACAATTTCGCACAGCAACGGAAGATTAAAGAAAGCAGAGATCTTCAGTCTGTAGACAGGATGATTTAATATAGTTCCTCAAGTAATCCTTACTTATATGAAGGACTCTCACATGTAGGGCCCTCTCTGGAACACACCTTTGGGAGTTAAGAAGTTAAGACTAGAATAATATTTCATTGTCGTATTCTAATTTAGAAGACTCAAACCAGTTTGTGACTAATAAAGACAAATGCACATTTAAAATTTTTGGAATGGAAAGAGGAATGGAGAAGTTAAAAGGATATATATTATGGTACCTAAGGAAACTCCGGTGTTTGAATGAAGAAAGTGATGATGTAGTGAAATATTACTGGAGGATTTATTTTCAGAAAAATAAAATGTGTTTGTGAGCTATCTGAATGTAGCATATTATGGAATCTAAACAGGTTTGCTTCCAGTTATGAGAGAGTAATACTATATCACTTTTATATTTCTTCTAAATTTCAATTGTTGATGCAGTTACATGTTTCTGGAATAACTATGGTAAGCACAGTAATTTTTTTTTTTTCATTTTCAATTCCTTTTGTACCTGGAAATTATTATAGGCCTTAGAATCATTATTTAATGTTTATTAGGTACTGTAACATGTATACCCTATGAGCATATGAAGATTAAAACTATAGTAAAAAAAGGAAGTATAAATCCGCTGAATTACTTCTGTAATCTAAGAAAATCATAAATCTAAATTATCATGAAAATTCCAAGTTTTATTAGGCAATTTTTTGTGATCTCATTAGTATGAAAACAAAAAATAGTCTTCTTAGCTGTGTATAAAAACCTCTAGACCTTAAATGGTGGAAGAGTAAATTTTAGGAAGATATGATTGAACTTTCATACCTAATGGTTTTTGATTTATTATTTTACTTCCTTTTCATAAAAATGGACTGTAGGAGAATGACAGATACTGAGAAAAAAACTGAGGGTCTTTTCCCTGGGCAAATTTATGATGGACTTTACAACTCTTCTCAGAAGGAAAAGAATATCTTCAGTGATGGTCATTTTAGCCATAAAATTTAGCCAGTATATTGTCATCTATTTGAAGTAATTAATCCTTGAGCTGATGGAAAATGAAAGTAAAATGGTCTAATTGTTTCTCTTTGAATTTTAAAAGGCACGCAGTCATGTTTAAACTTAGCCAGCTAAAAATAAAATAATGGAAAAAGGTGTTGTCAGCTAACTCAACAAAAATAGAAATGTTTTCATTACTTCAAAAGTAATGAAAATATATTTTAGTAAGGAAGAAATCGACACTCTATTTCCCAGCATTATTTTGGAAACAGATCATAGAATGATAATGTATGAAGACCAGATGGGAAATGTGAGAAACAAAAATTAGATTTTGAAAATAATTTAGTATAAGATATACTAGAACCTGAAAAAATAACTCTATGCTTTATAAATATTTGGTATTGATTACGCGAATTTCACCAAAGAAATACTTTGTTAAGCTAACATGGAAAAATTTAAAGCATATGCACACACACATACACACATGCACACACATACACACATACACACATATATAATATGTATGCTTTAAACATATATTGTTTTCAATAAAGTGAAACAAAATGGAATCCATTCAGTGGTTTTGTAGATCTTGTAAAAAAAAAATTACAAAAACCTTTCTGAATGTTATAACACATGGTATGGTACTGAATTTAATCAACTGTAGCATATCATAAACTTGTCCACAAATAGCTCTTTGTTACAACTATAAGGGAAATTACTGCTAATATTTCCCTCATTGGAACTTGTTCTTTGTATTTAAAATAAATTTGAAAGAACAATTACAAAAGAAAAAATTTTCACTACTTGATGTGAGGTGTAACACTAGTTACAATTTAGCATATTGCTTTTGGAATAATAAGGCCAATCATTTCTTTTTAGTTCACATGATAAAATTTGCACACCACTCAAATTAAGGCTAATGCATTATATATTCAATGTAACATTTGGTTAAATAAACCATTTACCCAAATTAAAGTGCCCAATTTTAAAAAGCAGTCTATAATTTTTTAATCAAGTATTATTGAAGTCATTTGTGAATTTTTCACAGCTGTGAAATATCAAATATGATCAGAACTCTACAAATAAATATAAATGTAAACAAAAACTTATGAAAATTTTTGATAATTGAGATTAGTATATTTTTTTCATGACTTCTTTTTCCAAACCAAAGCAAACAATAATGAAAGAAGGAATTAAAGGAATTTAGACAATCGACAACTAAAATTATGCTTTCATTGTTTCAAGTAGTATGAGTAACCCTAGAGAAATCTATGCTGAAAATGAAGACTACTAATCATGGGATTATTTTGACCTGTTAACATATGTTCCTGTGAATATAGTTTAAGCTATTTATAATAAAAAGGAAGTCACAGAGCTTTTTGATATATTTACATATTAAATTCACTCATTAAAAAAAAACGAAGCTTACTATTAGCCTGGAACTGGGCAGAATGCTTAGGATAATCAAACACATAAAAAGTGAATCCTTTATTTGAATACTGAGGATCCCATGCAGGAGACAGACATTATAACTTGTATCTATGAATCCGCCATCCACCAAAACCCATCTGTTTTACTCTGACCAGGCCACAATGACCACATGGCTATGCAAGTTAAATGTAAGAGAGATTTATCTATCTGAAAATAGTTTTTCTTCAAGATTTAGTATGTAATATATATTTTGGACATTTCTCATGAAACATTATATGCTTAATTGTTTAATTTTATCTTCTTCCCATACTATTTAAGATAGCTAATACCAGGGATTCGTAAGTGAGAAGTTAACTCACAGCTTCGATACTCACTAGCCTTATAATTAAGGAATAATCAAGAGCACACAGTTTTCACAGTTTCATCATATGTAAATGAGTTTAAAATAGCATTTTTTTATATGTGTTGTGATGGCTACACAGTACCCGTCACACATGAAACAATAAATAACAGCTTTCAGTTTAACTTTAGAACTAAGTTTTGATTTCAAGGTGAGTCCCATATGCTTATGTTAGTTTATGCCACAGTTAGGCATTATTAAAAATAAATCATGGTAAAGATTCTCTTTTATCATCTTTATCAAGAAAAGATTGTAACACCTGCCAATATAAATTAGAGCTATTATTCCCACTGCTAATAACTACAAGCGTCTTAGTGGGTTGTTATGGGGTTTGTTTGTTTGTTTGTTTCTACCTAGAACAGGGTATTTGATGTGAATGTATGGTTTGAGTCTGCCCCCACCCCAGATCTCAAAAGATCCTCCCTATAAAAGAGAGATTTTTTTTGTCTAAAATCATTCCCAACTAAAATTTAATTTATGAACCTAAATTAGATATGAGAACTGTTTTGAGTCTCCAAATAAACTGCAAGCTTTACCAAGGTCTCACAATTTTAAGTAGAGTACATTCAGAGAAATCATGCCGTCCATCACACATTGTCTATGTATTTCCTATAGTATCAACATCAGTGGAGACTGGTATTAACTTAATCTATACATTGAGTTATATGTTTAAGGCTTTTGAATTTTTTCGAAACCATGACAATCATTTCAAAAAAGAGGCAGAAAATTGGTATACTTTTTTCAAATTGCAATGGCAGAGCTAATTAACAGTTGTTTGTCATCTACTACCTGAGTTAAAATCATTTTCTTCCATATGTACTTCACAGATTGATAAACGGTAATCTTTGTAAAGTGACAAACACGGTAACATTTTCTAGCCAAGATCAAAGTATAATATACATCACCTACTTGATTCTGCTTGAGTCAATGTGTTTCAAAACATTTATTTTGTTCAAAAAGTTTTACCCGCCTCTCATTCTGATTTCAATTCTATTTAATATCTTCCCATTGTGGAAACACTAGAATTTAGGACATTTTTGTCTTCAATTTTAAGACACATTTCTCTTTACTTAACAAACCCAGATGAGGTGGGCATTTCACTCTTTTGTTCATGTTATAATTTCAGGAACGGATATGCCCTTAACATTGAAAACATTCTTTATTCATGGCTGAAACAAAATAACAATTCTAAGATGTATTTTTCCTTAACTCAAAGCAGTCAAGATAATAAAAGTTAGCAGTACTTATTCCTTTAAAACACCTAAAATTCGATTTTTGTCTGTTTTTAAATAAATATTATGCTGATTTCAACGTTTGGAATATACAAAAATCCATCGTATTCCTTTTTTTTCTTCCTACTGGTGATAAGAAAGAATGTGGCATTTTAAATCCTCTTGACACATCTGTCACTGGCGCGATAAACTCCTTTCTGGTGCAGAAAAGGCCCTTGTCTGTCACCGAGATCTCCAGAGGTGACGATTGCCGTGTGGGTTTTCTGTCGACTTCCTAACTTGTAACCTCGTCATCTAGGCGGCCTTCTCTAGCGTGACAGATTGGGTAGTTGATTCCATCAGCGGATCACACTGTGTTTTACCGTGTGGGGCCGGGTGTCATCTTTGGGGAAGAGAATTAAAGCTTTTGTCAGAGGGTATTTCTCTTGTTTGACTTAACATCTACTCACCTTTTGGTATTGAAAGAATAAAACATACAAACTGATGAGGCTATCCCCGGGCAGGGTTTTTATGCTACCCAAGGCAGTTTCGGCAGTTATAAAGATCTTTCAATAATCTGTCAAAAACTGACATCACTGTGGAAAAAGCTGTTCATTTCTATATCTCGTTTTGGATTGATGTAGATGCTCTTTTATATCCTTCCGTCGGATATAACATTTGGCTTTTCATGTCTCAGTTTAAGCTACAGGGAATATAAAGCTATTTCAAAGCGTAATTACACCGATCTGCATATAAAAGGCAGTATGTCCTACAGAGGGTTCATGGAAAAGCAAACTCTTTCAAAGAAGAAAATTAGAAGTAATTCTCACAACTAGAATTCACTAAATTTAATACATTTTTTTTAATCTGATGAGAACTTTTTTTTTTTTAAGCCAACAGAAGATTAATGCAGATAATGGTGAGGATATTTTTTGTGAGGTAGGAGGAGAAGCAGAAGAAAAGAGAATTGAAGACTGGAGAGAAAAGCAAAGAAATAGTGTGTGTACATTATACATATTGCTGTGAAAATGGCGACTTCATAACTAGAAAAATCAATAATTCATATAGCTCTAGCAGACGATAGTATTCTCACTTACATATTGTTATCAGTTATCTATTGCAGCATGACAATATACCCCCAAACATTGCAGCTTAAAATCACAAATATTTATTCTCTCATAATTTGCGTGGTATAAAACTCTATGTAAATTCTTAACTGGGTGCCTCCAGCTTCAGTCTCCCTTGAGACTACACTTAAGCAATTAGCAGGAGCTCCAGCCTCCCTTCGAAGGTGTGACTCGTGGACAGAAGTCTGACTGCAAGCTCATCACTCACATGGTTTTCGATGGGCCTCCATCTCTTTCTATATTCCTCTCACCAGAGCTGCCTCCACAATGCCTCTACAAGAAATCCCGAAGAGAGTGAGAGAAGGTACAAGAAGTTCTCCCAGATGGAAACCATAGCCTTTTCATAATTAACCCTCCTTTCTACCACATTCTTTTCTTAGAGGTGGATTACTATATCTCGCTTGCCTTTAAAACGGATTACCCAAGGGAATCAGTACCAGTAGATAGATATTATTATGGCTGTCTCAAAGACTTGCTTTTGATACTGTTTTATGATACAAAAGACTTTCAAAATATAAGTCCTGTAAATGTGGGTTTAAACCAAAAGTCATTGTTACCGCACAAATTCTGCAGTTTTATTTTTCTAGCTATTTGTTTTCCAAATATAGAATCTTAGTTTTAGAGAATTTCATAACTTGAAAATGATGAGTACTTATATCTTTAAAGTACGTGTTTTTATTTATTTATTTATTTATTTATTTTTACCCTGGAAAAATTGAGATTAAAAAAAAAACGCACAAATTGTGTAAATTCTAGAGCTAACGAAACACTTAGCACTGAAGTTATGTAGCATATGGTTACCTAGTCCCAGACAGAAAAATGTGTCTGTATGTGCCAGCTTTTAATTACCAGCTCATTAACACTCAGGTGTCAATTGCTGGTGGCAAAGGCAATACCCAAATGGCCTAGTTTCTGTCATGCACAGTGTAATTAAATTGACCTCAAGTACTAAAGCTTGCGAGATGCCTGATACCATTTGGACACTAATTTCAGGCACTTTTCAAAGTAGAGTAATATGATGAATAAACCAACACAATGAGAGAAAAGTTCTATAAGTTTAAATTTCATTTTAATTTATATTAATAACCTTTAAGACAATTGATTAAATAATGACCATTCTAATCTATATCAAACATAACAGGGCACATCATATATCTGATTGGAACATTATTAATCTAAAATTTTGTTAATGTCAATATATGAATAAAGTTATTACAAACCAAAAATGAAAAATATTGTTAACAGTTGCACTGGAAGAAATTGGAACTACATGTATTTTGCAATTTTATTTATTGATATGTAATGAGAGAAATTAATTATTTATATTTTGCATTTAAATTATTAATTCCCAAATGTGACCCAATGTCAAACATAACAGTGCTTTCTATATTGCTGTCACAACAACACAAATATATACTAGCAAGAATCCCACAAACTTTCAATAATCTAAGAGCAGATTTCTTCATGCCATTTTCTGGTATACTCATAAGACTTTGCTCATTATGTCCAAATCTCATTTTAAAGCTTTCCATTAAAGAGAGAGAAGATGAATTCATACATGACCTTTACTTTTCCTAAAACTACTAATAGAAAAATAAAATTTTAAAGGAAAAAGCTTTTTGGAAGACAAGTAAGGAAACACCTGTGACAACATTTTAGAAGATTGGAAGTAAGTTAATAAGTTGTAATTTAGTAGTTTTCAAAATATTTAACTCTTAAGTAGAAGTTAAGATATGAAGAAGCCTGATTTATCCCACAGAAAATTTCAAGGGCTCAGGAATTGATAAGATAAATTAGTGGGAGTGAATATAAAACTAAAAAGAAAGATAAAAAATGTCAGGGAGAAAGTATTAGACTTCAAAATCACCCTCTTTGCACATGTAGGTGACCAGTTATCCTCTCTAGTAGGAGACAGAAGATTTACTCTCACAGATGTTAGAACAGAGATGTCTAGATTGGAAGACCATAGACACGGTTTGATCTGAGATCATTAGACCTTCATCATCTCCAAGATAACTTTGAATCTTGAGTTTCCCAGTCATCTTTCCCCAATTAGCTCTTGGACTGCAAGTGCCCAGGCTTATATTTCTCTTGGTATCTAGCCCAAGAAGAAAAATATACTCAACATATTGACATTGGGTGTTCCTTAATTAAATAGCCCAGAGAAATCACCATAAACACACTCAACAAGCCCATTACACAAGGCAGAGCTTATCTTCAGTATTTTAGAATACTGTTCTTTATCATGAGCGGACAACCATCACTAGTGCTTGGTGTAGCCATGTGGACATTATTTGTAATTGTACACCCTCAACAGGAGCTCAGGGATGACTCATTGTGAGGTTTGTGGAAAGGAAAATGATCACCACCCAAGAGAAATTAAGCATGGCACCTAAGTCACTTAATAAGAGTCATGCCAGCAAGGGTAGCTAGAATGTTTCCTGTGCCCATTTCCTGTGCTGTTTCCCTTGTTGCTGTCCCAAGTATTTTACAGACCTCCAAAAGTATCAAGGAACACTTCTGTGGCAACACATGGCCCAGACACAAATGAAAATAATAATGATGATGATAATAATAATAATAATAATAATAATAATAAGAAGAAGAAGAAGAAGAAGAAGAAGAAGAAGAAGAAGCAACAGTGACAGCAGAAGGAGCTCTGGGTACCAGCTCTTCTAAAAATATTGGAGAAGGTGACACAACTACTCTTCCAATGAACAGCCCTTAGCCAATGTACTGGGATTTTCTTAGCACTGCTGGTTACCAGTGGATCAGTGGGCTAATCCGATCACAGGGCTTAATGGCTCAGCCGGGACCCTAAACAAAAGGACCTTCCTGGAGGTGACCTTTCAGGGACATTGCCTGACATTCCCTGGAAGAGGAAATAGCTATCTCTAGGCAGGTTACTGGGCTCTCAAACACTTTTTCCTCAACTTCCCAGAAGGTATGCACCATGGGTAATCAGAAAGAGACTGAAAGCCACAAGTACTTCATGTGACTATAAATCCAAACTATTCCGAGGAAATTTGTACAGAAAGAAAGGCAGGGGAGGAAAACTATAGGGATAGAACAGAGGTAGATTTTGAACGATTGACTTCTGAGTTTCAGGCCCAGAACCTGTCCACTGTGCCATTCTGTTGTTGGCTTTTCTGCTGCCACAGAGATCCCAGTTCTCAGGGAGATACAGAAAAACACCCATGGAATCCCTATGGAATAACGAAGGGGTTCCTTAACACCTCTAACACAACCAGCCTTGGAAAAAGCCACAGCACCATTGATGATACTGACTTTAGACTTTCTGGAGCTAAAAAAAAAAAAAATATATATATATATATATATATATATATATATATATATATATTTACTTATACACACACACATACATAATTTTAGCAAAATTCTATAGTAGGCAAGAATCCTCTGACACAGTAAGTAATACATTATAATTAAATTAAGTCTTTGGCACTACAATTGGCCTAACAAAATGGACCCTATGGACCCCACCTCAAAATTAAAGTAGTTAATATGAACCAATGTAAATTAAAACAAGGCCTTCAGTGTTGAAACTTATTATATTAGACCTCATAAGTGAAGGGGCCGTTAGTCCTCTGCTTCTCCATTTAATAGCACAATTTGGCCTGTTCTTAAACCTGGCAAGAATGACTGGTCTCTTACGGTGTATTATCACAGCCTTAATGTTATGGTTCAATCCAATATGACCCCATACTCAATACCCACTATTTTTGAAATTACTGATTCAATCTAATCAGCAAGCAGTACCTACTTTGCTATTACAGAGTCGGCTAATATGTTCTGTTCAATGTCTGTTTCAACAGCCTCTCGGCCACAGCTTGCCTTCACCTTTACAGTGACACAATCAATACCCCTCAGTAGCCTGGCTATCACACACAATCTTTTCTACTAAGATCCTAATGTGTCCACACTTCTCCAGGGGCACAGGTATGACATTACAGTGATGATGTCCTCTTCTGAAAAGACTTGTTAGACACACACATTAGGGACATACAAATTCTCACAAAGGAGCTTACAAAAAGGGATGGGCCATTGCCTCATGCATACTACAAGACCCTACTACCTCTGTCAAAATTCTGAAAATTCTTTGGTAAACTGAGGGCTGCTCCATGCCAGATAGTCAACAAAGAGCACATGATACTTCCCAGCACCCACAGTGTTTATCCGTTCACATCTTTTAGATCTTTTGGGGTTCTGGAGCCAAACCTGGATGCTCTCTTTGACAGATCCCGCCTGCAAGAGAACCTGCCTCTGGTTTTCTCTCTGGCCCTGAGCATAACCCCAGAGTGGCCCTTTGTGAGGTGTGGTGTCCTTCTCCCCCAGGATGTGAGAACGCACGACTAGTGAACTGTAGATCTCATCTCTCTGTCTTATGTCAGGGGCTGTGCGTTCCCCATCCCCATAACCCTAGAGTGGAAATCTCTTCCTCACCAACACGGTGAATAGAAGCCAGAACAACCTTTTACCCACTTTATTTTTACTTCAGTATTTGACAAAAATAGTTGAAGTAAATGAGCTAAATTCAGTCAGTTTATGAGGTGGGATGATGGTGTGATGACTTTGTAAAGTCAAGTTGTTCAGATCTATCCTTGGCGAAACAGCCAATTGTTAAATATGCTTTCTCTGGGAGATGTACTCATATTTATTCGACTCTAATTTTGCTTATTTGTTGCCAGCATAACATGTTAAGAGAAATAAAAATGCATATATTAAAAAAAATTATTCTAAATTTAAAATGTAAAAGGACATTCAGAACTGTTCTTAGTTTCAGAGGCCAAATTTCACGGTGCTTTATATGTGAGAATCATCCTTACAGTTGAACAAGTGTCAGAGAGAGAATTGAAATTTTAAAATATAAAGTTAAGTTCTAGATGCTGTAACTCATTTGTATATTTTTAAATAGAGTGACTTCTAGGATTTCAAGTTAAAATAAGATAGAGACTGGAAACAGCCCAGAATAGGTTAAGGATTCAGAGTCTAGAGAAAGGGTTTGTGTAAATGATAAGTTTATAGTTAGGTTCTTCCTTCAGTTGGTCTGTATTTGCCTAATTCTTCATAGGTGGGATTAGGAACAGAATATTTTAAAGACCCTGTTCTGCCTGCATCAAATTCTATTATTCTCCCTTCACTAAATTCTATTATTCTGTGGGGATCACATTAAGAAAAACAGCATAGAAATAAGATTAATTGCTAATAGAGTTTTAGACGATAGTTGAATGCAGGTCCAGGAACATAAAGATATTAGGACTTTTTCAAACATTTGCTCAAAACATTATTTGCACTCAGGTGGAAAGAGAAGATAAATAATATTTTCACAATTGTTATATCTTTTATTTATTTAATTTACATTTCTTTTCTTTATTATGTAGCGTCACGTATGTGTCACAAAAGGAACCGGAAGGTTTGTTCTGTCCTTTTTAAATTAGTCAAGTGCGATTTTGGCATGTACACTAGCTAAAGTTTCACACACACAAAAAAAAGCTTTAAAAATATTTATAATTTACATATTACATATTTTTAGAATTATTTCCAAATAAACAGTGAAAAATCAACGTGAGATATAATTTAAAGGATAACAATAATAATCAGTTATTAAAGAGAAGAAAGTAGAAAGTAGTAGAGAGACTACCTTTTGATATGAGGAAAAAACTAAACATTTTTGGAAATGTTAAAATATAATACAGTTAGTTTCCACTTGGATAACAAGCATAGTAAACTTGAGTTAGAAAGTGAAAATTAGCAAGCCCTTCTACAAATAAGATTACCTTCCTCACAAACAAGTTTTTTTCTTTCATGTTGTTTTATGAAAGGCAGCAGGATCCACTCAGACAAACCGAAAACCCCAGCCACGTTACTTTCTCTCTCTCCCTCATCAGTCCACTGACCGACTAATCAGGGAGGAAGTATAAAATATTTGTGCTCTGAAATGTCTCTCAATTCTATCCTTCCCTATCTGTTTTTACTAGTCCAGTCTGTATGTTAATTGTGCTCATTTGCTGCTTAGCTAGAGATTTACAACATGGGGTGTCCCCTTATCTCAATTTCTTTGATTTATTATTTTTTAATGTTACGAGTTATCTTACTAAATCTAAATTAGGTAAAGTTTAGATATTTGCAGCAATTATTTCCATCTTTTAATTATTATACCTAATAGTAAAAAAGACTCTTCTAGAAAGAATGTTAAAAGAATTAGGTATTAAATTTAAACTAACTCTGTGCTGATATCTAAAATTTTAAAATACCTAATACATTTTGTTCACTCTATGTAACTGATTTGTAGTCGGAGACTTGCTTCTCAATTTAGCAGCAATACCCTTAACTGATAATCACAGTGTTGCAGCCTTGTCATATAGCTTTATGAAACGTTATGTGTGTCGCTTGATTCCGCATGATCTGTTAATGGTATTACCAATTTGTTCCCTGTTCTGGTTCCTATAATTGCAAGTACATTACTAGTATTATTGATACACCTGACACCTTTGAACAGAGTAATATGTGCAAATGCTCACATGTGGATCCATACATCTCTGTCAAAGAAACATAGAAACAAAGCAAGCATCTACAGAGGCACCCCAGTGAGTGAGTTTACTAGTTGTAATAAAATGTATACATCTCTTTTATTTCTTACTCCTTCCTAAGGCGTACTCTATCACTTGACCTCATTCTTTGTTGTAGTCTAACTATAACTGCCTAATGATTATTTCTTTTCAGAACTTTTCTCCTGTTTTAACTGACATATGGATATGACTTTATGGACTTCAAAAATCAAAACTGCTTCTCAGTCTCTTAAAACATATTGGAGAATAAGGATAATCGTATTTTTGCTATTTTTTTTCTCTCTCTCTTACTTCTTACTTTCTCTCTCTAATTTGACTTTACTTAGAATATTTTATTATAACCATGACATTGCCTCTTTGTGGTCTGTATATCCCAGTGATAAATAAGGGCAATGTTTACACAGTGTCAAAAGAAATTGACCATTGATTGTCCAAGTGCAAAGAAGTCCAAACCAGTTTGTTGATGATCAAATATTATTACCTTTCAACCAGGCACTTTAATGTTCTAAACACTAATTAATAGAAGCGCATAAAATGTGTTTACCTATAACATGATTCTTTCTCTTCTTGTATTCTTCCATATAAGTTTCTTTCATGTCGATTAATACCTGTCACCATCTCTCTCTCTCTCTCTCTCTCTCTGATGAGTTAAGAAATGACAACTTCAAGAAGTCTACAGTTAAAACCATTTTTTAAAAAATCCAATTCTATCAAGAAGCTGCTGAATATTACCCAAATTCATTTTTATAATATAATTAGTCACATGTAAAAAATGTGATTCTGTCAAATATGTACTAATTCCAACAAATATTGATTTGCATGGGAATAGCAAGATACCCAGAAAGCACATTGAGGTCAAGGGGAAAAAATCAGGTAAATATGGCCTAGTGCAGTCATAAATATATATATTTCAATATTAGGGATAGAGGGTGATTTGAGATTGGCTACAGGTAGTTGATGGAGATGACTGGAACTCAGAAGCTGTGAGTTTTATTTCCTGGACTCCATACCACCAGTAAACAGAGGCAAAGGTGAACGGAGCTGATCAGTGGGTACCAAAGTCACGTCTATTTTCATCTTGCAGTTTTGAAATCAGCACCACTTAAATACAACTCTAAAGCAGTCTGGGATTTTGGAAAAAAAAACAAAAACAATAAAATCTATTTCTAGGTTGTTTTTCTTACTTTTGGTAACCAAAAATATTGGTGAAGTCATGGAAAATAATACAAATGATAAAATGTATGACTTATTGTATGTTAGCAGTGTGTTATGCATTTCAAATGCATGTTTACCTAATTCTCACAAAAATTCTACAACGAAGTGGACTTCATATTTTTACAAAGGTAAAGACCGAGATTCGCTTGAGAAATAACTTTTTGAAAAGCTCTTCCCTGTCTTTCCACAGCATTAAATAAGTTTAAATTTGAAATAGAGATCATATGGTGCAGTGCTTTTCAAACATTTGGGAAAATGATTCACAGTAAGAAATGTATTTCACATTGTGACCTATTTCACACATGTATCTGAAAAAAGTTTCACAGAGAACTATTTGCTTTTACCATAAGTAATGTGTTTTGATACTTTTCTATTCTACTTTTTTTCTACTCTACTTACTTCTTTTTGTTTTTATGTTAATTTCTTTATATATTAAATTGCTCTCATGACCCATGGTTGGGTTTTAACCACAAATTTTGATCACTTGATTATTTAATCATTTGTTTCTTTAATATTTTTCTATAATTTCTTTGGTTCCCAAAGCAAACTAGAATTTTCTTGAAGGCAGATATTACTGTGCATTCTTACATCTTCTCATCATCGGACTTCTATTACATGTTTGTAGTCTAATACAATTTAACTTTACCTCTGAAAATTTATAATCTCAGTTAAATAGAAGAGTTCTTGATATAATTCCTCAAAAGGCTACAAGTAAGAGATGAGAGGTAAAGGCCTACAGGTAAACCAAACAACTTCTGATTATAACCATTGATGTTTCATTGAGAGCTATCATTGAGAGTATTCGATTAGTTCTTTTCCACCATAGGGCTGATATTATTCGATATTCAAAGCAAGAGAAATTCTTAACCCTCTCTTTTGTTGCTTCATAAAATAAACCTCTTTTCAGATGTATTTTAAACACAAGAAAATCAGTTTAACAAACCACACACAAGATTAAGAATCACAGCATTTCTTCTGTTACCTTTTAGCTATTTCAGAATGTAAATTTTTACAAGATTCATTCAGAGTATTTCTACATTATAAAAAAATCTATACATTAATTCATTTTTTTTGGAAAATGATACCCATCTGAATATTCTTTCTTATGCTTCCATCAACTTTAAAAATGAAATAATGTGTTTCTAAAATTTTAGATGAAATTTTTTTTTTGCCTTTTATTGCTTGAAGGAACTCATTCTATGTACAACCTCTGTATTAATCCTTGTGGACCCTTTGTATTACTACAAAGAAAAAAAGTTAAAAAGAAAATATAGCATCAGGTGAAAAAATATGTATTTAAAATATTCATTGTGGGTATCATGAAAATCATATGGGATTAAATGCCTGCTTTCAAAACTATAAATATAGTGAAATCCTTTAAACCTAGCATATGTTGCTTCAAATGAGACTCAGTTTTGAACAGATGTCCCCTTAGACCTGCTATATCAAGACTAAAATTACTAAATCAGCATTCGTCGTTTTTAAAGTTAGGGCCGTATTTGCCACTGATTTTTACCCACAGGCGTCAGTGGAAGATCCATGCATGGAAAATGGCATAATATGTATCCTAGTTTTATTGATTTCATATGTATACAGCAGTATAAAATAATATATTACATTTACACTCATTTTACTTATGTATTATTATAGCATTCACAATAACAAACACTATAGTTAAGATTTAAACTCATCTTTTGTTATAATACCCTGTTTTCACTCACAGATAACTGTCTCAAATATGTGTCTAGAGCTGAAATTCCCTGCTTATTTTCAGCTCAAGGATGTATGGATGTATTGGAAGTCTGAGTTCTGTTATTCAGAAGTTTTTGAGTCTCGTGTGAAAATTAATTTTTTTTGCATCATTAATGCAATATTTTCATGCAGCTCAAAAACATCTGGAGTGTAAAACTTCAAAGTAAGGATGTGACAAGTTTCCAAGAAATAAAAAAAAAACATTTTTCTAATTTTACAAATACTTAAAAAAAAACAGTGATTAGAAATACAAGCATGCACACTAAAGGTATTAGAATTTTAGTCATATTATTGCCTGCAATACTCTGGCGACGCCCATCTACTCGCATTCTCACAGAATGCTATAATCTAAAACCTATTCCAAGTTTTAAACAGTAGCTTCACAAATTGCTGCATGAGGATTTTTTTTGACCTAGCAGAGGGCTATTCCTTGAAGTGCTAACAATATATAAAATAATTTTACTACTCCATGGCATAAAAAATATGGGATTTTGTCATTTTCTGTTTTTCCTTGTTAAAAAGGAACATATAAAGGATGTTAAGTGCAAAGCCTTTACCACTACAAAATTAGAGTTGAAAAGATACAGAACCCAAGAAATTGCAATATGAAAAAATATAAGATTTTCAGAAAAAAATTATCAAGTATACCAATGTTTTAAGTACTTTTTAGTTCCTCGGGTATTAAAAACACACATAGAAATGTGAGGGGGAGCGGAAAAAAAACACACAAAATGAAAAATAACAGTGACATAATCAGTAACTTGAATAATATACATTATCATGTTTAACATTTGCAACACTCTGACTAATTAAGTTAAAGATCAACTTTACTCCAGTAAATAACTTTTGGAAAGTAAAATAGCTCAATATAATGGACAGTTATTAAAGTTTATGTTGAGAAATGTGAGGATTTCTTCCTCTTATTGGAGAAGCAGGAAGGTTTCTATATTACAAAAGATCTGACAGCAAATTATAACACTATTAAGAAATAAAACAGGAGAGTGAGTAATTAATATATTTAAATCTTCTACTATAGTACTTAATTTGCAATGTTTGATAAAGGCATTGCATTTAATATCTTCCTAAATTAAAATATGTGTATTTCCTTGATATTTCCCAAGGAAGATGATGCACTTGTAATGAAGTAGACATTATATCTATAAAGTAATTCTGCTGTGAAATTTAACGATTTAACTTAAAATGATTTCACAAAATTATATTCACAGTTAAAAATCAGAATTTTACATGTGACTGAAATATTTCTAAAAATTGTCATTTGACATACCTTTGAAACATTAAGACACTGTTTCCACAGGAAAATATTTTGACTTTTTACTACTCTAAAACTAACCATGTTAACAAGAAGTAAATATCATGATTATCTTTTCTGAAATAATTTATCGATGAAATACTGTTTTATGATTTGAATATTTTTGATATACCTATAAATTATGGAAGATTAGTTATTAGTATAACTAGAGTAAATAGAAAACCTATTCTACAATTTCATATGAATCTAATAAATTTTTATTTGGAAACCTTCAATTATTCATTGGCTGAATTTTCTATTTTATAGTCCCCCTCATAAGTATGTAGCATTTTAGCCAATGTGCTAATATCTGATTTATTCTGGATGCAATAAATAGTTGAGTTGTTTAATAACCTAATCATTTAGTATTTTGTTTAAATAATTCTTTGCCCCACAAACTAGACAAAAGTTGTGTTTTGTTTGTTGTTTGTTTCCGTAGATTGATAATGAAATTTAAGAACAAAATGCAAAAATTAGTATAACTGGTTATTATAATATATTAAAGAAACTAACACATGAATATATAAGAAGCTGGTACAAGGGCGATTATATGCAATAATATAAAGGGCTAAGTTAGAGAAAATTTCTTTAAGTCAAATGAATTAATTTAATTATTATATATGAAGTGAGTATTACCTTATTTTCAATGTACATAATAAAGCAGATGGATGTGGGGTTTCCCCCATAATTGTAAAATGATGAATAAAAGGTTTTAATTAATTAAAGCAGAGTGATTTAACATGAAAATCATTTTCTTGTTTAAAAAGCAATTAAAACAAACAGACTTTTTTCCAGTTAAATTATAGAAACATTTTCTTATTAAAATGGTCCATCATTCAAAATATTAATGTAGTAATGTGAAAAGTTAGAGAAAATTTTACTGCTGCACTTAGTGAATGTATGTGCTTTTTGTGTCATAGATGATGGATTAGCTTCGTATACTTTTAAAGGGTCCCAAAAGGCCTGGGACATTTCATACATTATTTCATTATATAAATTGATTGTGATTATGACATCTAATTTGATAACAGTAAAAGAAGTGATACCAAAATATCACTTAAGTATACACATCAAAGACCTATGAATATCTATATGCCTTTCAATGTTAAATCTAAGGAACCTATTCCCATTTAAGTGATATAAAATTGGATGGAAAATATTTGTTATGTGTTTTTAGTCTATTCTTTAATAGCATAGCATAGCTCAAACTATCATTGAAAATAAAACCAGTTAAAAATTTAGGGAAATATGTTAAAAGCGGTCTGTAATTTGGACTGGGCAAACCTTTAGATATAATTTTGAAGATCTGTTTTTAATGGGAGCTTTGACAATTCTATTTTTTGTTACAAGAGTATCTCACATTCTCTGGTTTTTCACCCTCTTAATTGTGTTTCAACAAACAAAAAATGGTAGAGAAGAAGAAATATGCAAAAAAAATGCATCCTATTAAATTTAATAATTAACCTTTTGACGCAAAGTAAAAGGCAAGCTTCACTTTTCAAGTTTGACTCATGAAGAATTTTCTCATTGATAAGACACTAACTACATTTAAGCTATAAAATTGTCACACATAATACTGAAACAATAATGTACCATGTTTCTATCTCCAAATTTATTTAATCTACTTTAAATTTAGAGATTTTTTGTATCTTATAATTATTCTTTACCAGTTCAGATATTTATATATCTCTATATGTTCATATAGAGTTATAAATAGATTATATATGCCTTGTTATTAGAAGTCACAAAACTATGCAAAATTATGTAAAATAAAATTCTGTGTGAGTTATATGATTGAGGACCTCTTAAAATAGTAATCTTCAGTTACATATTTTACACCACAAAATGTACAGACACCCAGTGTTCATTTTTTTTCTAATAACAAATACAGATGAATTTATAGATTCTTTATAAAAGCTTTAAATGATTCTAAATTCAAAGCCATAGAAATAGAATCGAAATAATGTAGATTGTTAGATATTTTGATAGTACATGTTCAGTGCTTTTCCAATAACATCGACAGCTATATCTTTGGCATTGAAAATTCAGTACAAGTTCTTGACAAAATTTTGTATCTTAGAGCTTCGTTTTCTTTTCAACAAGGAAAAACAGGGTTGAATAAGATATGAAAACTGGGAGCAAACTATTAATGATATTTTTTCTTAGTATGTTTATCTTTGGGACCCTGAATTACCTTTTACTTTATTGTATGATGTGGACTGTATGAATCCATTTAAAAACCAACTGAGTTGTACCACATTTTAGGAAAATTATATAATATAATATATATATTTTATATTTATTCAGAAGCTTTGAAATAGTACAGTAAACACTTTGCAACACGGTGTATAAACTACAGAATGTCTTTGATATTTTGTGGGTCTTCAGAATACAATATTTTTTATGACCCACAGGTGAAAATAACATAATCACAATCTCTCTTGTAAAGTTGAAATAGTTGGGGGAACACTTGATCACACAAAGATAATATAAAACAGTCAAGTTTAAAACAGTGATATTGCATTTATAATGCACAAATTTTCTTTATCCTTATGACTGGCTTCTCGTGGTGAATATAAACATCTAAAGGGCTCAGTGACATTTGGAGAGAGAAAGATATATAGTGCTGTAAACAGGCACACACTGATCGGAGAGGCAAAATCAGTTGCCTAAAGTTTCTACAGTTCTGCACATTTCAACTCATTTCTCAGGCCTGCTGAGAGCAATTAGGTCCTATAGTTGGCCACGATGACTCTGGAGGCAGTCTAATACTCAGTTACACGCAACTAACTGGATGGCCAAGATAATGAAGTTGAAAAGTTGATGCTTTTGTTGGTCGACTTTGTGCAAATCATGCTGCTTCAGGGAAGTCCTGTAGAATTGACTAGCATATCCTTTTCCGTGCTGTGAAAAAGAAAAAAAAAAAATAAGAAGAAAGTGAGTTTGGTTTTTGGTGTTTAGAATTGAACACTATTGTGATGGAAGTAAATACAATGAAAATGGGTTGTATCCCCATACCAGACCCTCGGAGCGTCAAAATCTTTCAGTGTCCACCATCATTCTGTTGGGCTTTCTGAGGATGTCAGTTTTGACACAAGTCGAATTTGCATGGGAACTGTGTACTTTATATACTAGCCATCAATTATGTGGAGATTAACTTTCTACAATTATCTATAAACCAATCCCTACTTCACTATTTATACACGATCAGAATATAGAAAAAAATGTGTGGCCCTTACATGTCCAAACAATTCTTAAAATATCTAAGAACAACTTGTTACATATTTAATTTAATAAACTCTAAATTATATATATTAAATCAACATATAATAGAGAAAACTGTACTAGAAATAGGTTATGCTGTTTTAAAGAGTAACAGATGATTCACACATTCTAGGTTGATTTTATCTAATTTCTCAAATTATATAAAAACCAAACTTTTTATGGTCTACAACTTTTTTTTTTTAATAAGTAAATTTATTCCCTGAAAGGAATCAGTTTTCTCATAAAGAGGGTAAAAGTGAAGGGGAGAAAAAGATATCAAATTTGGTCCAGTCTTATAAAATGTATTGAATTATGAAGCAGAATGTCCAGATTCAATCATTTGGATTTTATAATTTTAAGTATTGTATTTACTTATAATAATAAAGGATATTTCTTCCCATCTATCTATAATCTTTATAAAATTTGACCACGAGCATGATGAGAACAGAAACAGCATCCCTTACATCAGTATCTGGCACATAAAAGATATATAATAAAAATGTGCTGAAAATCAAGATAGGCCAATTGTGATGAGAATCATGTATATGCATATCACATTAAAATTTAAAAACTACACTTCATAGCATAACTAAATTGTTTCAATCTATCAAATAGTTGGCTTTTTTTTTTTTAACAAATGGAGGGATATGGTGATCAGTACAATTCCTCTACTAAGGTATTTCCACTCATTTCAAGCATATTATATAATTATATATTTTCTTAATTTATTTTCCCTGGTTTTCTCATTTATTTTTTCCTCACAAACTCAGTTTCTGAAAAGACCATCAAACACATATATTCACTAGTTCACCTTTTAGCAGAGACATGACATAAAAATTGTAGAAGTCAGGCACCACCACTGACAGAAATTAAAGTGCAAATGAATAGATGCATGTACAGCGTAGTAACCAGTATGGAAAATAATCGAAACATATTTGTTTTATAACATCATATAATATCATGAATTATAAATGAGCTAGTTAAAACATGAGACTACATGTTAGCCATTATAACTTATCTGGTCATAATATCACACAGATATTCTATTAGCAACTAGAGACTTTTTTTTAAAGAATCTTTTAAAAGAATCAAATCCTATTTTCCTACACCCTTAAATTCAAATTTCCTGTTTTATGATATCTTAACTATAAATGATTTAACTATATTTTGTTTATACTAATCAGAATTTAAAATTCTTCATTAAATAGAATAGTTAGCCCTTCAGAAATTCAAGTTTATAAAATGAATTGCAACAAAAAAATTATAGTGACCAAATAACTTGTTTTCCAAACTGAACATTTGTGTGAGAATAAAAGAGCACTATTAGTGATTATATAAGATATAATCAGGACAACTCAGGAAATATGATTACCCCACAAAAAAATATTACTATTTTCAAAATAAGTTGGAACTATTACTTGAAGTTTTTTTTTTCTTTAAATAGTATAATTCAGAAAATACTGATTTATAGGAAACATCATTTTAGTTGTTCAAGGACAAAAGGATTTCAGGAGTGACCTATATTAAACCTATAAACTAATTCATTATATGAAAAAAATGAATACACTGAAAAGTTACATCTTAGTATAAATGCAGAAATTAATCAACCTAATATATCTTTAAATCTGTAAAATATTTCTAATTAGGTTAAAAGATTATTTATGAGAAAAGCTACTAGCATAGATATTATATGTTCATTTGATCTAGTCAGAATACAAAAAAAAAGTTTTTAAAATGAGTCACAGTTATAAGAATATAGAAGTTTAGCAGACATTATACTCAATATCTTAAATATGAACATTAGCCTAAAAGTCATATATTAATTATTGCTTAGGGTTCCTATGTGCTGCTTTTATTTAAAATACACCTACTTCAGTAGTTGTCTGAATAATATAATCATGTTTTATTAAATTTACCTCTTTGAGCTCTCTGTTTATTCAGGAATGCTAATTTAAATAGGACAAATATAAAGGCTGTGGTTGAGGGTCAGATGAATTAGAATGGGGAGGGAAGAATTCCTCCATTTCAGAAGCTAATTCGCCCAATGTAAAGTACCACCAGGTAAACTAGTGAGAACATTTAATATTATTACTAAAGTTATAGCCACGTTCGTTCTGTTTCAAGGCTTTTAAGAGGTGAGTTTGAGTATTGAATAATCATTATTGTTTGGGGGCTGTATGGGTTAGTATTGGACAAGTAGCACAAAATGTGTGTGTATGTGTGTATGTATGTGTGTGTGTGTGTGTGTGTGTGTGTGTGTGTGTGTGTGTATGTATATATACGTCATTACAGAGCCAGCGCCAATGACAATGTTAACTATTATGGCTATGCATTTGATGAAGCATTTCAGGATGGAGAAAATGGGTCAAACACACTGAACCTCTATGCTTTCTGAGGTATTTTCCATATGTTTTGGAATTATCAAAGCATATTTGGAGAATTTTCACTTCTTCTTTTCATTTCATAAGTGCATTTTCCCCTAGCTATTCATCAGCATTTGTAGAGAATTGGTCACTTGATGTGGGTGAAAGATTTTCTTTTCAATCAAATCAAAAGTAATAGGGAAGAGACTGTTAGTATTCCTTTTATACCTCTATTTATTCACTCGCTGCATTTATACTTCATAGTGAGTCATAGAAATGTCAATTTAAGACAATTTATCTTACTGTCTAAACCACAGATCAAAAAAATCATGCAATCGAAAAGAGATATTCAAATACCTACTTTCTTATAATTTAGCATATATATGTATGTATATGTTTAGCATATATATATATATATATAATTTTAATGAAAGTCCTGTGATGCATATTTTTTCTTATATTGTGGAATCTTGTTATTGACTTTGATAATTTCTAAATTATCATATTAAACTATGGAACTCTTAAAAATTCCAATTAATGACTTAAGAAAAATAACTGTAAATATGTATGTTGCAAAAAAAACAATTATAAAAATATCAGTACTGATATCCTATTTACACCTAATAATATGTTAAGAGCCTGGTGAAAAATCACTTTGTATAATATGACAAAATTGAAATGACAATTGAGTAATCTGAATATTCACATTCCTACACTTTCATAGCAGGAAGTAAAATACCCTCTTGTACGCTTTATGACAATATAAACCACAGATGCTGAAGCAACAAATAAAGCTTGTGACGTGATCTAATCTATTTCTGCTACTGAAACACAGACTCTTCACTACAGGGCAACGCTTCAGAGGATGTGATCAGCATCCTACTCCGGAGCTCATCCAAATGTTTAATGGACACTTCTTTATGTTTAAGGTGAATCTAATGTACAAGAGTTGAAGCCCATCACCCCTTGGAGAGGTCAGCAACATCCGCTCTCTGTTCCTTGTGTAAAAGCAGATCATGAACTGAGAGTTTGAAAGCAGCCCTCCATTAGAGATGAATCCACTGAATAATCAGTTCTTTTTACATTCCCATGGCCTATTCTCGAACCATTTTTGAGGATTCTCTTTAAAAATCTCTCTAAAGTTTCTTTTTTTCTGTTTAGCGCTAGAGTCCAGAAACGAATAAAGTAGTATTAACTATTAAAAGTAGGTCACTGCTTGATTTGTCTTTTCTATTCCCACTTGAACACCTTTAAATTTGCTTTTATTTTTTAAATTATAGTTGTGAATTATTCAGGTTGTAAATGTTTTCTTCCTCACACACAAAAAAAGTGAAACCATTTTAAATTTAAAATATAAACTTATTACATTATGAATTATAAAAAGACCAAAAGCCTTCTGCTAATATATATTGACTTTCCGTCCAATACTAATAGTTTAATGTAGCATAGACTTGAGTTCTTATATTTATTTCATAATGTTCACACCATCCTCATGCTAATTTTTTTCCCTTTCATCAAACAGTTTGCCTGTTTATTCTAGCTTGGCACAGTTTAAGGATTATAGAATATATCTAGAAAAAAAAGAGTTCATTTGGAGGAAGGGTTCCCATATGTAAACTTGATTAGTCTTTTATAAAAAAAAATTTGTGAAAAAAATAACTCGAACAATTCTTTCATGTAAGAAATATCTATTAAAGCCAAGTGTTTATTTTTAGTTCGGTTTGCAATGCTTACAACATAATTTGCAATTAATAAGTGTTTAGTAAGTTAAAAGATAAAAGCATGGGTATTTTAAGAGATAAGAAATTGGCAAGTGTGAAATGCACACCAATGAATGAGTAAAATGAATCAACTCTAAGAGAGAAGACGATAAACATTGTGAGCATAATATTCTCTACATAGACATTCTAGCTCTAGCAGCTCTGGCCCCCTGAATAGTTACCATCTATCCTAAGAATCCAATGTTATCAACACTGCTATATTTTGGTAGCGATGGACACTGCATATCAATTTGAAGCCATGGATTAATAATTAAATGGGCCTCATTTTCTCATGAAGATTGATGTATGCAAAGAAGGAATTTATTCTGTAAGCTGGAAGTTACCCTGGCGATCGAGCAGAGTTGATGCCTTGTGCAAGGCCTTGAATTTACTACTAGTGAAAATTTTAGAATTTAGTATTGGTTAGAGTGTATTTTTAAACCAAGTTTTGTTGTTAAGTAAAGTATCTAGGCTTGAAAGTGGGGGCTTCTATTTGTCCACAGCACGGCAATATACCATTACTCTCACATAGTTTCCTATGAGGAAGTGAGTTCCCTGAAATATCATGAGTTCCTTACAGAGAGAGGATCCATAGGCTTCTAGAAATTTCTATATACTTGCATGGGTTTGTGTGTATGCGTAATTTAAAACTACTTCCTCACAAAGACAATTGTACATGTACAGCTGGATCACGATGAAATACCTACTCTGTGAGTTACTGAGACCATGTCAACTACCACTAGTATTTTTAACAAGGTAATTACAATAACTCGATTTTGTTAGCTTTACAATCTTTATCTCTAATTAATTATATTGAGTGCTTTGAACTCTACAACAAAAACCAATGATAGTCTATCAACTCCTTTAATGTGACAATATACTTTGATTATTATCATCATCTGAACTGATTTGAGCAAGATATCAAAAAAAAATGCATTAACCTTGTATAACGTTCGCAGCGAGACGCAAGAATTGCCAATATTCTAAATATCTCTTTTAAATGCTAAAAACAGTAAGCTCTTAATTGTTAAAAAAGAATGACTATGACATTGCTATTGCATAGAATGTTATAGACCGAAAGATTCTATTCTAAACTTTTCTAAAACTGCCAAAAATTATGCCTTGGATGCTTACCAAATTTCACCTAAGTGGGGGAAGGGAGGAATAATGAGACAGGACCTGACCCAGAAGACTTCAGCCACTATGCCAGGCTTTCCTTGATAAACAAACTCCCTTGCTTCATTGGTATCTTAAAATCTAGTCTGGAGACTGAATTAATTTAAAAATGCTTCGATCCTGCACTGGCTTATATTTAGGAAGTGGACCTCACATAACATATATTGCTCATCATGTTTATAATATCATTGAAAAAAATTCTAAAATCCTTTATTGTGGTCTACTAAATGTAGAAACTGATTAGTTCCAGAACTATTTGAAAATCATATTCTTTACCTTGACAAAGAAGTACTCTCAAAATTTCTTTTGAAGACAATCCACTCAATTATATCTTCCTTTAATAATGACAAAGAATTCTTTAAGTTAGGCAAATATCATTATTTTGTGTATTTAAATTTTAACAAGAAATCTATATTCCTTTAAAGAATAAATAGTTCTTTTTTTTCCCTTTAAGAATTATGGAGCTGATAGTGTTTAATGACATTTAGATACTTGTATTTTAAGTAGTTTTCCTTCAAAACAATCTTATAGGAGATGAAATTATTAACTTTCCTATAAGGTTGAAATTAGCATTAATTTTCAAAGCAGAAGGTGTGAAGATGCTTGAATGGGATTGATTATGCCTCTAAGGATAAGGATATTGAGCCTGTGTAGATCTATTTACAATAAACAACATTATTGTATCACAATATTAGATCAAGTACTAGTGATTTCAACTTTTATATGAAAATCAAGCATAAACTCTGGCAATGAAAGATGGAAAAATCACAGGAATAAATATATAACACCTTCACTTAAAACATACATAGCCATGGATCTAATTTATTCATAACTAATAGCTTACTGAACAGGGGTAACAATTCCAACTAATTTAACTAAAACCTTAGATAATTAAGCCATGAAAATAAATGGAAAATCATCTCAGCTAGTAAATAAAAAACATAAAACACAATTTACACAAGTTTGTTTTTAAAAGAGACACACAACACACATGACTAAGAAACTGTGTATAAAAGCATGGCCATTTATTCAATATACTTGGTGATCTTATTTCCCCTGGCATAACTCAGTTGCTTCTGTAACAAATAGCAGATTAAAAAAAGGAATTGCAGGCTCAGAGGGTGTCTGAAATGCTAACACACTGAGAAGTAAAAGCTGACTACTATTTTTCTGTGTCTAAAAAAACACTCCCACACTAAAGTTAGGAATCTAAGACAACAGGCTTCAATGACATCGTGAGAGGGATTGCCAGGTAAAATACAGGATGCCCACTTACACTGGAATTTCAGATAAACAATGAATGATTTATTTTTTCTTTAGTATACATAGGCTCCATGCAATATTTGAGTGTCATGTATTATACACGTAAAAGTGGCAAGCCTGTTCCTAAGGTAACTGTTTCACAACACTTCAGATGACATTACTTACCACTGAGGCAAATGTTACATTGTGTTTTCTAGAAAAATGTCGCATTATATTTTCTAAGTATTTCGTAATATTATATTTCATGGAATAAATTGTACACATATTTCCATCGAAAAGTTATTTAAAATGAAGATGTCAGAATTCAAAAGGAGATAAATAAAATTCAGTTATTTAAAATATAAACTTATATTCAATGACTAATTGCTTAATTATGCATGAATAAAATCTTAAATTGTTATTTATTTTAAAAATGTTAAGTGTTTGGAGTGAAATCTTAGATTTGTGAAATAAATATAACATACTAGATAAAATGTTCTTTCCTCTTTGTATAATAAACATAATATTAAATTATTTGTTCTACAATCTAAGTTTAGGTATACATTTTAATTTTAATTATATCCTAGAAATCATTAAACCACCTCCCCCTTGCCCTTTTAATTTAATCTATCATCAGGTAATTAGAGATTTAAAGACAGATAGGGAGTGAATCATATTTACCTTTAAAAACCATCACAAAAATGCTAAATTGTTGAAGTAATATTACATTATGCTTATTAAAGTTTAAAATAATTTTAATGTTCTAATTAACGATAAGACTTAGATCCTAAAATAGTTATATTTCAAAGCTTTAAACTTCGTGTTTGATTGGGGCTCATCTTAAGTACTACACATATTTAACCGCATAATAAACTAAATAAAAGTAGAAGTCATGTTATACATTAATTATCTATGAAAAGTGTCGCAAAAAAAATCTAGGAAAAAAGCCTAAATTTTAAGTAATCAACTTTTGTTGGGGCTAGTAAGAGATTCCAGTTGAACAGTATTGATGATGTATTTTTATATATAAAATATCTATATCATTAAAATATGACAAATGTACAAACCCACCTATATATCTCCTAATAAAGTTCTAACCAAAAAAAACCAAATCTTGTATTGTTATATTAAAAAACATCATCTGAGATACTCATTAGCTACCACAATGCCTTAAAAAAATCATACAATATAGAAGATAAAACATGAAAATCATTTATGTTATAATAATGAATAAAAATGTCCAAAGCTTAAAAACTCTTACATGAAAATGCCAGAAACCTAAAGGAAAGTCAGATAAATTGCCTCTAGCCATAGTTACCCTGTACTGTCAACTACCTCCTGCCCACAATCAGCACCTAGAATGGATTCCCTCTATGCTCATGTTTAAAATTACCTTATTTTCAGTTAATGTTTACAGATATATTTGTAAATTATATGTGAAATTAGCAGTTGGTGATGGTGAAACATCAGGCTTAAGGAGTTGTTAGAGAGAAAGCGGCAAAAAAAAAAAAAAGAAAGAAAGAAAGAAACTAGATTAGTTAAGGCCAAAATAAGAAGAACATTACAATCATGGAAAGTTGAAAGATGAAATCCAGGGGAGAATATATTGAGAGTGGAATAGTTAGGTTTTGGGGAGTTGTTTGTTTGTTTGTTTCAGGATTCAGAGATTAGAGAATATATTGAGAGTGGAATAGTTAGGTTTTGGGGAGTTGTTTGTTTTTTACGGGATTCAGAGATTATTATTAAAAGTGCACTAATTTATACAAGTCAGGAAGATGCCTAGATAACTAAAGAGAAAAAAAAACATACTTGCTTCCTTGGTTTTGGGATGTTTCATTTACTAATTCGCTGACACAGTCTATAACCATTTATGGAGTTTAGTTTGCTCTAGACAAAGGTATAGGACTTGGAACTCTAAAATGAATACACACAGATTCTTCTGTAAAAGATTTAACAGTTTAAGGGGCTAACGATTGTTCTACAAGATATTTTAAAATAGCAATCATGTGTAAAAAATATATAAGTTACAAGAAGAAGGTATATATCTTTTTATCTGGGAAGGTTTCTCATTAAAGGTAAAAGGAGTTGAACCTTGATTGATGATAAAGAGATGACCAGTAGAACATGGTGAGGAGTGGTTTTGTAAAAGAGAGAGCATTCCAGCAGGAGACTAGAATGTGTCAAAGTATGTGGCTGTGGGACAATGTTGTTTCTAGAAGATGACAATCATCAAATGACATCGAGTAAAAAATGCAGGTAGAGATTAAATATTTTAAAAAAAAAAGTTTAAAGCTAATAAATATGTGAAAATTATTGTGGCTGCAACAGAGAGCCTATCACAAATTTTAAAGAGGACAATACTGAAGTTAATTGTCTATAAATATAAATAAATACTCTAATTATCTGAGTATAGAAGTAGATAGAAAAGTAGAGGGACCTTCATTAGTTTTGGTGAGCTGGGAAGAAAGGCCCGGATTTGGGGAACACTGAAGAACGTACACATGTGTCTTCTCACAGAACCCAGTAGACGTTCCAGGGGTTATACTTTATATATGTGGAAATGGTTTGCATGTCATCACCCTAAATCTTCCAAATGCAACACAACATTTTGCCATCAAAATGACTGTCTGGGTGTTTTGTGGCTGATAACTCATTCTAAGAATAATTGTGAAAGAAAAAATATGGTGAATGAGCTGCTCAAAGAAGTGATTCTATCCCGCTGTCTCAAGGCTCAGGAAGTGTCAGTAGCAATAAAAGTTAGGGGCCTATAGAAAGGCATGGGACAGTTTTCCTACAAATTTTAACAAAGGACAATAGGCAAATAATTATCACAGGCTAATATTAAATTCACTTTAAAACTGTGAAACTGAATCTTTTTAAAAAACAAAATATTACATGCCTGATCTCGTCTGATCTTGGAAGCTAAGCAGGGTCGGACCTGGTTAGTACTTGGATGGGAGACCACCTAGGAATACTAGGTGCTGTAGGCATAAAAAAATGTATATATTTATATATACTGCGTTCAGGGTTATTCCTTCACAGGGAGACATGCACAAGTAAATCTCACCCTAGGAACACTTGCTATGCAACTCACAGAAACACTGAAAACACAAGGTAAACTGTATTTACGGCGTTTGAAATAACATTTTAAGTAATTAAAGGTCACACACATTTGACTGTTTTTGCTATCTCCAAATAACCCCTTGATATCTATCTATATCTCTGTCTGACTGTCTCACTGTCTGTCTGTCTGTCTGTCTATCTATCTATCTATCTATCTATCTATCTATCTATCCAACTACATTTCCCAGTATTTTCAGTTATCTTTTCTCATGTCTACTTCTTACTTCTGATATTCTTAATTTAAAAAAGTACACTTGTTTTTCACATTGTCTTACAATTAATTTGTTTAGACCGTATAAAGAATTCCATACTTTTGATATATATAAGACATAATTTCTCTTACTTTTTCCATTCTACTGAAATGCTCTCTAAAGGGTGTTCCTAGTTGGTTATCAGTGTTCCAATCAAAACTGACTCCCTCCCAGAACATAAACTTTATTTTATTCATATTGTCATGATTATTGTTAGTAGTAGTAGCAGTACTAGTAGTTTTGAATTGTGTGATCTTCTCGCAAACATCCAATCTCAAGACTTGAGGACCATTTCTTGACAGCTGCCGCCTTTACCTTTTGCTGCCACGTTTAGAACTCTATAGAACACTATAGATTCATTTTTCTAAGTGTCTCTAATAGAAATGCTTTCATTTTTATTCACTACCAGGCCTTTATGGCTACAAAACTTGACAACCGAAATAACACTCTGCTAGTAAAACAAAAACGAAAATACAAGCCCACGCAACTGATCCTTCCTAATTTTCTTATGAATAGTGTTCAATTTCTTAAGCCTGGTATTCAAGTAGAGGACTGGTTAAGAATGCTTACTCTAGAGTCTGGCGGCCTCAACTAAAAAGCCTGGCTCTCCCTGACTAACCATAAACCATGAGCAAGTTACTGGACATCTTTTTCTCAGTTTGCAATCTGTAAAACGCAGAGAGTAAGAATATCTATTTCATTTGGTTAGTGAAAGGTTTAAGTGGATCTAAAAAGTCCTAGGATAGTGCCAGTCTCATAATACATTCTTAACAATTGTTAACTACTGTAACCGTTGGTATTATTATTCAAAGCACGCCTTAATCTATCTGAAACATAACTCTCAAACCTTAAATTCCACTATTCTCCTTGGATTTATTGGATAGATTTGGCAACCAAGGATATTTACCTCCCCGTATTTATTTGCTAATCCTACAATTTTGTTCATGCCATTCTGCGCCCCTAGAATGCCCCTTTTCTCTGTCAGTTAAATCATGCAGTTGGTGCTCTGATATTGGCCCCAAAATAACATTCTAGAAATCCTTCCTTGATTATACTCTAAGGGATCTTTCCCAAAGATAACTAAATATATTGTGTTCTAATAAAGTAAATATCTTGTTCATCTGTTAATGAGATAAGAAACTTAAAACAACTTAGAATCATTGAAGACCAGTGCAGTAAAGTTCTGCATAAGGAATATAGTCAATGATATTATAATAACAATATGCAATGTCACGTGGGTACTAGACTTATTGAGGGGATCACTTCATAAATTATATAAATGTCTAGCCATTATGCCATGCACCTGGAACTGATGTAATATTGAATGCAAACTGTATAATTGACAAAACAGAAAAAGGGAAAAGAAGGAAAACCAGAGAATTTTGAGAAGAGAGAAAATGCTTAATATAGTTGACATTGTAATTTCAAAGCAGAAGGGAGAAATCATGCAGAATTAAAAAATTATGAGAATTATACAGATTGTCTAATGAATAAACCATCAACAGAAAATAACGTTTGAGCAGTTTCTTAGACATTTCTCAAATGCGCTTGTGAATCATTTGCTAGTTTTATCTGATTCTGAAAGACAAAGTTACAAAAATATAAATATAAGCTGAATGAGACAATCAGGTTTATCGGATAACAGCCTTTTGGTGAAGAAAAAGGAGGCAAGAAAATCTCTGAGCTTCCGTGTGGTCAAATACTGATTTGTGGTAGACATAGACATCTTTGGTATATCCTTTAAAAAGACACACTTCACCACACTAAAGGAATGTTTTCATTTATTTTGTGCAATGATTTTAGGGCTTCTGAGGGATATCAGAATTCTTGGGAGTAACAAAACTTTGCATAAAGCCAGAATTTATAGTAATGGGCTAATATAACTGCCGACATAGAGATTAAGTCTAATTGGATATGGCCATTTGTGTCACTTTTTAAAAATCTTGGTCTCGGAAAGTATAAGTTATCTTTCTACGACCATCAAACGAAATACGCTGTTCCTTACAGTGAAACAAAAATCTGTTGATTCAAAAGAGTAAATTTTTCGGATTATTTTTAGTTTTTTATACATAAACAAGTATCTTTACTCACTGTAAATACACAAGTAAAATAATAATAAAAGTTAGAATCATGCTTTGTGACAAGCATCAGCATAAAACAAATAAACCAGTCTTTCTGCAGGTTATATATTTGGTTATATTCTATTTGTTCCATTAGTTTCACAGATAACAAAGGAAAACAGGCATACTGTACTTTTGAAACATATATTATGTGAAAAAAGATAGACTACAGATGTGAAATAGTGATATATCATGAAAGGAACATTTGGAGTTGGATTTTTCTCTGGGAGTAAAAGAGAGTATGATTAGTTCTATTTAAGCCCAGAATTTTAATTTTCTCCATATCAGGCTGATGTCATTGTTCCAATTTTAACTGAATATATGGTTGCCTTGAACAGTTAATGAGTGCTTCCTTTGGCCCAGGCACTCACTGCTTTAAATATGTTAAATAATTTAATGTTCACAATGAGCTTTTGAGTCTACATGTCATAGATGAGGAAAATGAGTTACAGGAAAGTTAAAGAAATTACAGAGGTCACACAGCTTGCAAATGGCCGGATTAGTATTTGGACCCTGGCCGACTGGCCCTGTAACTGAGGGTCTTCACCACACCATGTCACTACTCTGTCATGAGGACAGTTACAAAGCCCACCCACTCCTGTAATTATACAGTAATCCAAAGGAAGCGCATGCATACTTTGAAAACAAAATCAGAAAATGTCATCTTCTGAAATGAAAGGTTTCAAGTTATCATGAAGTCAAAAATGGATGAAACTAGCGATGCTTAGAAAAACCTATTCTGAAAATAATGACTAGAGTATTTTTCAAATATTTACTAAGGATACCGCAATCCAACTAAGCGGGCAAGTTTTGCTGTACGTATATCACAAAGGGCTCTGAAAACTTTTTACTAGTACTGTCATGTGCCTGAGGTTAGTTTCTTCTTTTTTTTTTTTTTTCAGAACGACCTCAAAATAAGGGCTGGTGGTTTGCACGAGGTTTGAAGCAGGAGGATACCAATAGTTAAAAATACTTTTGTGTGTTTGTAAGATGGCCCAGAGCAGGTGATACTGAGATGACCTGATCTGAGTATTTGATCTGTGCAAGAGGCACAATATCCTTCTGCTGAATGAGGCTGCATTGGCCTATGTGTGATCACTAATAATGAAGTTGATCCCCTGCCCTTTACAGTCTTAAGCAGGGTTCTTGCAGCATTTCTAATTTTCCCATGGATATCTCTCAGGAGTGCTCTAGTTGATTCAGTTATTATATTTCTATTGCAAATGTAAATTAAGATATTGATCTTATTTCACATCAGGCTGTGATGAGTTCACGAGCCATAATCGTTTTCCTATATAGCAGGCCTTGAGCACATTTAGATCACCTACTTCTAGGGCAAACGACACTGAAGCCCCTGTGTGTAGGATGTAGTGAGAGCTCAATAGGAAGTATTGTTGAATATGCATCGCACTGTTTTCCTCAGTAGCTTGGGAAGGCCTGCCGAAAGTAGCTGGTTAAAACCTTATTTACAGTTCTAAACTGCCATTTCACTACCTTACAATAAATATAATAGGACGACAAGTAACAGGACCTGTTGACATCCCTCTGAAATTACATAGTTATTGAAATGTGAGAAACTTTAAGGATTAAAAAGGGCATACATTTGAAATGAACATTGAAGCAATACGATATGCCCTTTGTAACTTGCCTTAAATGTTTTTATTTAAAGGGAAGGTAATATGCCCCCATATTAGATATATTAGCACACTTTTTATAGGCATATGAAAAGTAATTTCTATGAAGAATTCTACTTAAGCAAGAAATTTATATTCTCAAGGATTATATTCCAGAACTCAAGCTCAAGTATAAATGGGAGAGATGAAAATGAAATTACCCAATGTCAGGTATTTCTTAAAAATAATTTTAATGTAAGTCTGCATTTAAAAAAATTACCTTTCTCGGTAATTTCAATAAAAGGTAACAATTTGTTGTTGTAATTTGAGAAATAATTATCTTCATACCATTCCATAATAAAATTAAAGATAATTTAAAAATATATATTTCAAGTCCTTAGCTTATTTCAAGTTTAGAGAAATTAGAATTCACTCCAATCTATCAACAAAAAGCATGTCTGCATTGTCTCATACCAAACAATCTTTTTACCACTATAAAATTAAGTATACTTATTTAATCATAAAATACTAATATATCTAACTCTAAAATTATTCGCTATAGCCTGAGATTCACAAGGCTTATTTCACAATCCTTGATTGATGAAAATGACTATCACCTCAAAACACTGGTTGTATATTTATAAAATTGGTGCCTTGATTGTGTTTTATTTCATCCTCTCATGTCTATAAAATAGGCACTCAGTAGTAACTAATACTATTATTATTCAATTTAGCATTTAATGTTTAGCTAATGATTATTTTTCCTTTCATTATACTTTTAAAGTGTGTGATTAATTCATGCTTCCACATTACCAATACTATGTTTTAATTTGTCCTCTAAAGTATCAATCAAAACATAATGATCGTGTATTAGAATGCTTGCTATAACTTCCAAAATAATTAAGAAAGCATGCATTACTATGAGGTTTAAGGAGAGTAGGCAACTTGACCTTGAATCATTAATAATGACTATTTCATTTTGATTTGTTAGACTTTCACAGTAATCTAAAAAAACCAAGGTTTTTCCTTAAAATTCAGTAGAGGAGAATATGATACCAAAAAGAGAAACTTCTTATTGCAAGAGAAATAAGCCAACTCAATAAAGAGAAGATTCAATATTTGATGAGCAAAATAAGATTTTTAAAATTTATAGTCATGTCTTCCTTTTATAAATGTTATCATAAATATGAAGTCTTAAATTTTTGAATTGTAATCCATAATTTTAACAGACACAATCTGTTATTTATTGCATATATATGTATGTATACATATATATGGCCATTTCTTACTTAGCTTTTGCACTCTACACATTTCCCCAAGTTTTCTTCTAAAACTATGATTCCTTAATTCTTGTCTCAACATTTTATCATCTGTTGCAATTCAATGTGTGAGGGGGTAAAAGGGTTTCAGAAACCATTTTTTTTTCTTCTCAAAATTCCAAAATAAGAGAGATAAGAAGTCATCCATGTAGAACAGAAGGGAAGGAAACAGACAAAAACCCAGGCTTTCTCAATTCCTTTCCTTCGCCTCTCGTAAAATTAAGCCTCATCCTCACCACTCCTTCACCAGCTCCAGTTTGGGGAAAGAGCATTCTGTAGGAACATGAGACAGGCTACAAAGTGAGTGCTATTCCTCCACATCAGGAAGGGCAAACACACAGATCTGCAGGTTGTAAAGCTACAGCATTTCCATAGCTCCCAGGAGCAAGGGCCAATGTCAGGGGCCGGTTATTTCCTATAATATGTAATGTAATCTCTGAGGATGCGATATAGATCCATTTTCTCTTTTATACTCTTAGTAAAGACAGATGGATTTTCCACTATCTATCTGTGTGGTATTTGTTTAGACATTTAACATTTGTAATGTCACCTCTCCCCCTTTCTTCTCGATTCACAGTCTCTCAATCCCTTTAAACTCCCTCAGATAAACTATTTTTTAAAAGTGTAATCTCTTTACTTTATGCAGTCTCTTTTAAGCATCATCGTCTCCAGCTTGCCACAATCCTCTAATCTAGGCTCAAAAAATATGAAGTACAGACATTTGATTTTTTCAAATATTATAATCCGGTATTCAAGTTAACATATTGAAATATTTGTTTCTAGAAAACACCACGAAGTAACAGAAGCCTGTGTTTCAAACATTAAGAAACATATAAAGACAAGTATGAAGCATCTTTTAGCATTTATGCCGGTATATATGGGCCCTGCTGACTGTTTTCCCTATATTATCAGAAAGAATAACTAGCTAATAAACTTTAGTGAAACTCAAATACACTCACTATTTTATTTATTCACATTATATAAATTTTAAAACCCAGAGAAAATATCTTTGGTTAGAGGCCAGGATAGTAGTAACCCTTTGGGTTGTAGACGCTGGAAGAGGACAGAACACAGGACTTAATGAGATACCAGTAATATTTTGGCTACTGGACACAGTCCTTAGTCAATATTTTGGTCACTGATTATTCAGGTGTTCTCGTTTTGTGAATATTTCTTCAGTTATGCATCTATGAATTTGTACTTTTCTACATGCATATTATACTTTAATTAAAAAGTTTAAAAATAAAAAGAGGTGCTATCTATGGACCTTATTTTAATCATCAAATTAAAATCAACAGATTAACTGTAAATATAAGTAATATTTATGAGAAAATTATGAAAATGTGAATAATAACTGATAGAAAAAACTTTACAAAGAATTAGGTTGCTAGGGTTATTCTAAAAATAAATTTTATCTTTAATAAACATATGCGAAATATAAATGGATTAAACAGTAGGGTCTCTGGATTTACATTAAAATCTCAGTTAAGGAGCAGTTGTATTAGCATTTGGATGAAACAAATCTGGCCAACAATTAATTGTTTAAGTAGGAAAAAATGAAGAGTTTAGTATACTACTCTCTTTATTTTTGTATATCCTTGAACTTATCTGTTATTTTAAAAATGTCTAAAAATATAATTTAGCATAACTGTATGTATTCTATGTAATATTGTTCTCTATTGCCATTGTTCTTATCCAAAAGATTGAGTTATGTCAAGACTCTATAGATATATCTATAGAGGATTAGTTCTGGTATCAGGTTTACTAATGGTGAAAAAAGGTACAAGAATTCTATTCTAATTTTACAGGCCAGACTCTAGGTTTTCTATACATTTTCTAAGAATAAAATGATAGTAATAGTCAAACTATAACATTAACTTCATATCCGTTCCTACCGTTTATTCCTACCACCATTAAGATTAAACCTGCATGCGAAATATTTGATCTTACATACAGCCTCAGGTGTACATCATCAAAACAACTTGTTATATATACTTTGTCTACTGTTGCCATCGTTGACTCAATACTTTCTTTTTACTATGCACTGCACTTTGAGACAAAACCCAATGATATGTTTAGTTAGATAATGACAGCCCCTCTATTCTGGCTAATTCCATAACTGTGGCGACACGAAATTTAATCCAGTAGATATACGTTTGCTATTGATTTTATTAATGTATTACTTCTATGCTTAGATCTTTTTTTATCCTTTCTGAAGATATGTACTTGAAAATTTTGGCAACAGCGTTTATGAATATGCTTTTTATGAAATAATGTAACTATCCAATTTTCAGCTAAAATTCAGTTCTTGGTATATACTTTAGCCTTAAAACATCTGATGACACACTAACATCAAATTTCTAGTACGTGTAAAAGGTACAGTTAAGTATCCAACAATATTACTTGTAATTTGGGATGTAGTGTAGGATTCTGGCTAATGCCAATATTAGAAAAGAAAAAAGCCCTAGGGATTAAAACAGTTTTACAAACAATAGGAATAAATCCTCTTCATAAAACATTGATACTGACATCTATTTCCTCTACAGTGTCATGGTTAATTTCGCTACCTATGCATTGTGACTTGGTTCTCAAAAAGTACAGCCAGTATCTTAAAAAATAAAGGAACAGACTGAAATTGATTGTGTCACTTATCTGTTTCTCAATAAGCACCATATTGTCATGTTAACAGCTTCTGATAATGAAGTAGCTATTAGTTAAGTAAACTCACTCTTGTGTTAAACATAATCACTGTTCTTTTTTCTGGTAATTGACAGAATTAAAAATAAATTAAATTAAAAATATAATACTTCTATACAAGATGTATAATGTGCAAATATATCTGTACAACGGAATCATAAAAATAGAACACAGAAAACGTTTATAATCACTGTCAAACTTAATGTCTTAAAAGCTATCATTGATAATTTAGATAAATCTATTGTACAGATTATAGAAGTGTTATTGAAATGAAGTTCACATATGATACTTTCAATTCTTAGAGTTAAAAGGAATGTATGTCTAAGAGAAAGACTATAGTCATGTGCCTAGATATAATGTGTAAACAATATGTCATATAATATTTCAATTGTAGAATCAGAACAGAATCCTAATTTTTATCCACAAAATTTCTAACTTACAATTTTTTAGCCATGTGCTTTTATATGTAATTACATTTTGGGTTTCGATTTTTTCACATCTTTTATATTCTCCCCACCTAACTGATGTGGATGATTAGGAATCAATAATGCAGTAATAAGGGGCTCTTTATTGGACCTCCATATAAAACTTCCCAGGTTTTTACTGTATTTTGGGAAACATTAAATTGACTCATTATGCTGAGTTTAGTCTTGATTCAGCAAAATTATTCAATCTTGAACCTCACAGTCTAAAACGAATTCCAAGCTATATTGTCTAAATGACACTATCAAATTCCTAGTAAAAGAATTTCAGAAGACACAGACTCAACTCAAAAACAGTCTGGCACAATGAGTATTAAATAATGTTTAATGATATTTATAAGCAATTGAACTTGTATATTCCAGACTATTTACAATATCTTAATGCATTTAAATTTAGACTTATATATCTTCGGTATGAAGAGACAGGAAAAAATTCCCAAGTAGATATTCCTTTTCATTGAATAATTCTATTTATATTTTAATTAATAATCTTCCTTTGTTAGCTCACATGATGGAAAATGCTTATATAAATTTACTTCCAATGTAAAAAATAAATAAAGAGAATGGAAATTTTCTCTAATATAAACTGAGGTATATAAATAAAATTAATATGTTGTGTTAACTCAATAAAATGCAAAGTATGCATTAAATAAACTGCTTTAAATAGTAGATGACGATTTGCATACTAAGGGATGTAAAACTATTGAATAAAGATTACTTTTATCAATTACTTGTATCAATTGATTCTTCCCTATATTCCCTTAAAAATGTACAATATTTTATTTAATCATATATCTGTGAACTCAAAAATGCAATTAATAACATTTAATAAATAACTGCTACATGGGAATTAAGTAAGAAAAATAAATGACTAAACCCAAGGAAAATACATACCTATCAGCTTTATAAAAAAGGAGCTAAAGTATGAAAGCTCCTAGTAAATAAAATACGTAAAAGAAAGATTGTCTCGCAAACCGGTTAAGAAAGGAGAGTAGTTAAAATTCTAATAAAAGCAAGAAATACAAAAGAAATTTAACTCCTTAGAATATAAATAAGTTCTTAGACAAGTCAAAAGAAGTTTAAAATCTCAAAGTATTGATAAACTTCATCATATTTTACAAAACACCTTAAGTGCATTTTAATATTTTGAATGAGTTCAAAATCTACCTCCTCCACAAAAACTTGTAGGTATTAACTAGAGAGAAATACACCTAATTTATACCTTTTTGTAAATTGGAAGGAAAAAAGAAAGTTTGTCTAGACATATAAAAAACTGTGTGCAGGTGCATGTGTTAATGAAGGTATGATGCCATTATCAAAGAAAATTTGGGTACTTTAAAAACATTTATCCATTCATTCATTTTTCAAAATATAATTATTTAGCACTTATTATCTGCATAGCTGGGTAATGAATCTAAATACACCAAGAGAGCATTGGATACTACTAGTTCCAAAGGACCCAAAAGCATAAATTTTAAATGACATGTGATGTCACAGAAGCACTGATGTCTAAATAAGTAGAAAACAAATTGCCTACAGAAATCGCCAGATGCGTGAGCTGTTCTTTTTCATATCTGCACCTTAGAAGGATTTTCACAGCTTTCACTTTAAATCAAATTAGTTGAGGTAAACCATTACCCAACAACTAAAGAAATAAGATTTTTATATCTCATTTATCTAGCATTCTAGGGAGGTTCCAGTCAGCTGCTGTATCTGTTAATGAGACTAATTATATGAATTATGAATAGATTACCTTTTTCAAAGAAGTAAAATACTTTAAAATTCTGTGGACATTAAATTCTATAGTAGATACATAGAGGATATGAACTGGGGTTGAGTTTTTTCCTGATCTTGAGTTATCATTTGTTTCCTGCTCACAGAGTTAAGGAGTATATACTATTTTAATTTAAATATTTTAATTCCTGATCTGAGTTATCATTTGTTTCCTGCCCACAGAGTTAAGGAGTGCAAACTATTTTAAAGACTGGTATGATTCAAAGTCTAGAGATCTGTCACAAAGAGATAAAAGTGAGAAAATTAGTTAAATTTATAAAGAAGAATGAGAGCACATACATCTCAGAAAATGTGGCACAACTTGAAGAAAAAGTGAACAGAAATTAACATATCTACTAGAAGAGAAAAAAATCTGAAAAAAGATCTCCATTCATTTAAAGATGTATGGAATTATGAGGTAGAAATGTTAAAAAGGCCATGTATAAAAATACTTTTTTTTGCAGCTGTTAATATTTGATAAAGTGATGCCATGTCTATGACATTAGAGGAATATACAAATCTCAGAGAAAACACTAAACAAGGGTATGTAAGTATGAGGCTAATGTGTATCAATCAGAAAAGTCATATTTTGAATTTTGTATACGCTCTTACCACACTATTGAGTTCAAAACATTATGAAAACTTATAGAAGACAGACTGAGATTATGAAAGGATTGGAACAGATGTGACTAAACAAAACATGCTGTACAATTTCAGCAAACTAAAAACTTGAACTGCTCAGTGGAATTAACATAGATGCCCCAAAGAATGTCCCTAAAATGAAGATTACTTAAAAAAAAAAAAAAAAAAAGTCTAGGTAAAGTGTCAACAATATTTGAAATGCAATATTTTGAGGTCCTGACTTTTTTTAAATGTTATAACAGGGATGAGCAGAGTTGAAATTTCATAAAAAAAAAAAAAAAAAAAAACACTTGAAAGTAAGCAAAAATAAAGTTAGGTCAGAAAACAACTAGAGTGGTTTTTTTGGCGTAGGTGGACAAGTCTAAGCATTGTGTGATATGAAGGCAGGGTGGGCCATGACACATCTCAATAGGTGGTTCCTCACAGTTCTATGATTCTAGAAAATTTCACGGATTAAGGATTTAAAAACGCATTATGTCGATGTAGTTTTTTTATTTTTTGATATAATTTATGATTGCATGACTTAAATATATGAAAGCTACTCACAAATATATTATAAATAAAATTTCTTTGGTTATTTATCTTAAGATCGTCTTTCATTCTTAGGGACTGACTCCATTTACTGACAAGAAATCAACAAGTTTCCAAGTAGATACTTATAGGGTTAGTTCTATATTGCTTAGGCTGGTTTCAACCAAAAGACATCTTGTTTACTGAATAAAATCTTATGAGATAATATTCAAAATGTGAAGCCAAATAATAAGCAAGAATAATCACAAAAATGATATTAAAGATTTCGCTTTAACTATTGAGTTTTCTAAATTATATTAATATTATCACTTTTATCAATTATATTCTTGAACTTAAATTATTTTTCTTCTTTAGTATCTGAGACCATCCATATTGTTTTATGTACAACTTATTGTGTCATTTAAAAGACCATTATTTTAAATAAGATGTCTATAATTATAAAAAATTCCTCCATTAAGTATGATAAAAATGAGATGTTATTTTTGAATTCGAGATTTTTTTCTCATTTAATTCAATAAGTCTTAAAAACAATGATTAATATTTACTAAAAGTTAAAGCAATATTTTAATATTTTTTATTAATCTAATAAAAATTAAAAGCTAAGCCAAGCTAAAAATTATTAACATTTTAAGATAAGTGTAAACACTGTTTGAATAGATGACAATATTCTATGTGTTTAAATATATTTCCTTAATTTTTCTGTGTAACCCTTTGGTCCTTATCAGAGTATTAGCAAATGACAACATTATAACAAAAATAAAAGCTCATGATTAAAGAGGCAAGTATCAGTAGATGTGTTTTCAAAATTCCCCCTGATTAAAAAAATAAGTTTATTTCATTAAATGTATCGTATATACTCTTCATGGATTTTTTTTCTTAAAAAAAAAAAAAAAGGAAACATGATTCTAGGCATTTAAAAAAACACAAAATATATTTTTTAACATGTTCATACACTTACTTTTGTGTAAAAGTTGATTTCTTATGATTCGTAATTTCAACTTTAGCAATCAGAAGTATAGAAATGGCAAGTCCTGGGTATAGATAATGATCTCATTTGTATTATTAAACATATCACTATTTCCCTGTCATCATTTTATAAAGGATAGTAGCCTCATTAAGTTTTTTAGAGCTTTACAAAATAACTAAATATACAGCTACTTTTCCAAATGTCAAAAGATACATTATGTTTATTATAAAACTAAATGAATGTTTAGCAAAAAAAGAAAAAGAAAAAGAAAACAAATGCAAAACTGCTACCTCAATAATTATTTAAACATTCTGATTAAAAGCAAGTAAGTGTCAATTTTAGCTTAATTACATAAGGAATGTGCTTTTCAATATAGGAGATGTGAATATTTATATTGCCAATGACAAATGATACCTGTATTAACAACTATCACTATGAGAATTTGTGGGGGGCAAAATGGTCAAGGATGATATTGGTTTATAGCTTAATTATTAGATTAATGACTATGCCTATTAAATCAGAGCAATGATGTAATTTTAAAGATAATTGTGTGAGTCTAAGATGACATTAAACCCTAGAAGTTAAAAAAAAAAAATTCAGACATGATTAAAGTTATATGAATAACTACAGAAAGTATAAGTAAAAACAAAAAGATAGCTATTGTTTTGCTTCTTTTTCATCCAAGTAACACTTCACCCTAAACCCTAAATTTTGATCAGCGTGTGCTGGTTAAGACAGAAAAAAGTAAATTGTTCTTAAAAACTAATTTGTTCTAATGCATGTCTGGATAAATATGCAAACAAATTCAATTTTCTCAATAAAATAATAGATGCCTTCTTTGATTTCTAGCCACATGAATAACTGCTATTTCATAACAGCTAAAATCTGGTTTCTAAATGAAAACATTAGATTCCTAAGAAGAGAAATTTTCAATAAAATATATGTAGCGTTAATATTTTTATTAATAAAAATTATTACTGTGCTTCTTAACATTAAAAAGAAAAGCTGGTCAATGAAAAAAAGACATTTGTAAATGTTTAAAATTTCAGTTCTGTATGTAAGTTAAACTCCACCCAGATTAGTACTCCCTAAGAGCAAAGGAGGGTAAATTGATTTTTTCACTATATTTGACGTAGACTTCTCAGTTGATATGTGCTAATAGTAAATATTTATATTTATTTAGAAATATAAACTTGAATTATATGATCTTTGATTTTGTGTGCTGAAATCACTAATCATGTATCCATATAATCTGTATTCTTACTTTCAAGTGAGACTATGCTACTTAAAATTTATGATGACAGAAGAAGATTTGACTTTGGGTGGTGAATACACAGTGCAATATACAGATGATGTATTGAATTATACTCTTGAAACTTATGTACTTTTATTGACTAATATCGCCCCCATAAATTAAAAAAAAAAAAAAAACTCTGAAAAAAAAAAGAAAAAATAAATAAAATTTTGAAAAGCTTGGTTTTTGACAATAAACAACATTTTAAATCTAAAATTTAGTTTTAGGGGCAAAGGCTGCAAAACAGTCCTCATTTATTAAAGTTTCATTTTAATTTACTTTAAATCACTAGTATATACAGATATATGAGTTAAACTTTAGGACTTTGACACCACAATTGCAACTTTGTTACCATGTTAGACATTCCAATACTTTCCTTTCCATAAGCGTTTGTGACCTCCTTATACTTTATCACTTTTAAAAATAAAGGAAAACAAAATATAATTTATACTTGGTCCTGAAATGTTAAAATACTGTATTATGCAGGGGTAACAGGATTTATAAATAATTTGAAAAGCTGAGCATCATCCTTCTTAAAACCGCTTTTGGTTACTTTTGCCATCATAACGTATGTATCCAATGGCAGATCCATTCTTTAATCCTATGATGCTTGTCTATTTTTATTATCAATACCCAGAGTAGTAGCCACATCCTCGATGCATTTAATCCAGGCCTTTGACACTTACATTCATAAGAGCTAAAATATATGTTCTTCTACTTTTTATTTTCTTTAAGTATTTTTTTCTTTTTTCCTCCCACTTTATCAGTTATAACAGAGATGATACATCTGCAATCTATGTCATCTTTTGTTTCTAGCTTATGGTTCCATGATTTTTTTTCTTTTTTGCACTAGAAGATGAAAGTAAAATGACATTGCATAGATGGATTTGCAATACAAGATAAAAGCCATATTTCGATTGAGTTGTTATGAGTTCCATCCTTATCAAATATTACTTTATGTGGTTTGACAAAAATATTGAATTGTCAGTAGTATTTATCCATTAACTAAAAGGAAAAGATTCCTATGCAGCAGAGAATAAATGGTATAATTTCATTACTAAGATCCTCAAAGGAAATACACTACAATATCTCAAAGCAGGTTGCTTTTCACAGTGCTTGTATTAAATAATCCACTTAGAGATTATGGTCGCCAAATTGAAAGAGCTGAGTGCAATTCGCAATGTCCCAATGTTAGAAAAATCTATTATTTTAAATAAACGAAAAATCTTGCCATATTGATATACTTCCATTACGTAGATCCTCTGGTCCAGAACAAGCTCAAATCCATACCAACGTATTATTTAGTTATGTGAAACGGTCAAAGTCATGACTGCACTGACTTCTGAATTCAGCCTATCGTGTTTGATGTCACCGTGGTAAAAGAATGATTAGGCGATAACTCTGGCATCGATAAGAAAATGAAATCTCTCAAGTGTCAAGTGATGTTTTTCCACCCTAATTAAGCCCTTCAAAACATACGGAAATCAAATAAGCTAAACAGCAATATTCAAAGAAAATACGACGAGCATTTGAAATTTTTTTTCAACAACATCAAACGTTATGTTTGATTGTTGTCAACAACCATGTCCTTACACAGAAACCTGTCTTCTTGTTCAGCTCATTTTTTCCATAGTAAAGTGCTGCCTGCATCCAAGAGTCACTTTTATCCTTGTTTCTGAAAACAACCCTAACTCTACTTTTACGAGGAAGACGGGCGTGTTGAACTTTCTTCCCTCAAAGGGAACACTTTGATACAGCCTTTTATGTAATACTTACTCAAATATGGTGGTTTGTAAGGCGCTCGTGTATTAGACAGCAGTCCATCCAGCTCCTTCCTCTCCAGCGTGCTGTGAAGGGCCTTCTCTTTGCCAAAGGTGGAGAAGGACCGCTCCGCCCCGGGCTGGGCTTCTGGCGTTTCAAACACCTCGGTGTCTGGAACCGAGTCCATGCCAGGGACATGCAGATTGCTGCGGTAATCGGCAGCCTGGCGTCCATCAGAAGGGACGAAAGAAGGCATCCAGCACCGATCTGAGTGACCCAGCGCTTTACATTCCTCGGTGCAGTTGGAGAAGAGATCCACACCTGCAAGTAGGAAAAAGAGAAACTGCAGATGGAGGCTTCACCAAAACGACCAGCTGCTTAGAAGGGAAAGATTACAGGCTGCGCGCAGAGAGATGGGTGAAGGTGTCTTCACATTTATCCTGTCTTAACCTGACAGGAATCAAAAATCTCTTTGTATTAGTTCGGAAAGGGTAGGGCTTTCGGCAAAGAGGCCTCTGAGGTAGATGTTTCTAAACAACTAGGGGTTTTGGAGAAAGATAGATTGGCTCCAAATTATTTAAGTATAACTAGGAAATGGTGAGCAGAGAAAGAATAAATACCTTTTAAAACCTCTGGTGGAATTTCCGAACAAGGAGAAAACCCAAATGAAAAGTTTTCATAATCTATTATCTCTAATGATGATAAATCATCTGATATTTTTTTTCCTTAGAGACAAAAATGGAGGAAATACGCAAAACATTGAAGTTGATATTTAGATTATGAAATCTGGCCATGAAACAGAAAGTGAAATCCAACAGAAAAGTGGCATACCTATTGATAAACCAGTAAATAACAAAGAATTAGGTTTTATGATTAGCCAAGGACATGCTTCCCTGGGATCCTAGGAAGTGACTTCTTAAAAGGTGTTTCTCAGTGACATTCTGGTAGCTCGTAGTACTGCAAGCCACTTATCACTTACCACCTTAGACAAACTCAGAACAAATGACTGTAATTAGCGAAACCAAGGTAACCAAGAGCCATGTGAGCCAACTGCAGATACTATTGACAAATGCCTTATTACTTGTTCTATATTGGAAAACACTGGTCCTAGTCAACATAGAACACTTTGTTACTAATCCTAGACTACAGCAGGTCCTCGGATGACGTGTCATCATTTTGTTATACTATTGATGAGATGTCATAGGAACTTAACTCTTGTTTAAATCAATTGGCCTATGGTAAAACTGGTTTCATAAGTCGTTTCACTTATATTCGCAGAACCTATCGGTGGCATTAAGAGAGGACTTGCTGTACCAAGATTTCAAATGACGACTTCAGGTTTCATTGTCTTTCATTGACAAGATTGACAAGGCTATGACATATTATTTCATTATGGCTCAAGAAAGTTCATTTACTTTCTGAAGCAAAGCATAAGAATTCTGAGTACTATAGAATACTATCTGATATTCATTTTGATAATTAGCACTAATGCAAGAAAATAAGTACATAAACAAAAATTGCATTTTCATGTTTTTTTTTAAACATAGTAACACGTTTATTGAATATGTTTTAAAACGGGGTCAATTTGAAATAATCAAAATATTATCGGTCTGTATGTGAGAAACTCCAATGCTGCCTAGTCTGAAAGAACTAGAGATTTTTTTTGTTTAATAACCAACAGAGTAATATTTATTTAATGAATACACTTGATTGTTTCTTCTATAAATATCATGAGTGATATGAGCTCTTGAGCAAGTTTTAGTTTTTGAATTTCTGATGATATTTTGTCAGATACTGATTTACTTGTTTGAGTATGTATTTACTTGTTTACTTGTTTGCATATGTTAAGAACTGTGCATATAAAGAAAACAATTTTTCAAAGTTGCTAATCTTCTAGATTATCCATGAGTGTTTTGGACTTAAGAACAGTTAATTACATAAATTATGTTTAAAGAAATGATACCATGCTTTTTATCATATATTAATCTCACTTTATAATGACTTTATTTTAAACTGAACTACGTACAATGCCAAGTCTGACTTCGATTATAACATTCCATTGATAGTTGTCATGCATAAGCCTAGAAATAAATTACTGATCAGTGAACTGTTGAGGAAAGAAAACGTGAGCTGAAGCCGGGATAAGGAACCAGACTGAGAACTGCCTGTAAAACGTGTCACTGTTTTCTCTAGACACCAGAGAAGCTCAGTGTTTCACCCTATTTCTGCAAGGAGATATGTAGAAAGAGAAAGAGAAGAGGAAAAAGAGTGTTCCTGATACACACTGACATACTAGGTAGGGAGATGCTAGAGATAGAACCAGAGAAATTTGTATTTTGGCACACAGTGCTATAAATGATCCCTATTTACAGTGTGAAGAAAAAAAGGCCTTTTTGATCAATGGAACTGATGTTAAGAATAAAATTATTATGAATGATTATTTACTTTAAAAATAAATTCAGGTTGCATTAAATTTGGAGTTGAATTAATTCTTGTTTACTTGATAGACTTGTGTTATTGGATCCTGATAAAGATGGACACTTAATGCAAAATTTGGAAATAGTACAACTTTTTCCTCATGTGACTGAAAAATAGCATTTTAACTATATCACATGAGACCATTAACAATCTTTCACATCTTTTTGAGTACCCGTACCCAAGTACTCCTATAACTATGAATATAATAACCTCATACAGAAATATTTTAATAAACTAGTCTCTCAACATTATTATTCAGATGTTTAATTATGTTAGAAGAAACTTTTAGTAGAACTTGTTTTCATGGGAAGTTTATACTCAATCATGTCCATTTTCTTATCCTGAAGTGTATAGTTTTCTTTCTTTTAAAATTATCAGTGGCTAGTTAAAATTCCCTTAGATGATGTAATGAAGTTCTCATGAGTCGAGAACCCATGCAAAAAATATATTATGTGCATAACGAGAAAAGTGGTGGAATGCGATCAAGTTTTTTTGTTGGAAGAACAATGTTACTCGACAGAAGGGAAAAATAATACACTTGTATACAAAGTTCTTAATAAATGTGTAAACTAACTCTTTTAAAGTGGAATGTCCATAGTAATAATACACAGCTTTATAGAAATAAGATGAAAGATAATTTGGTGGCAGAAATTAAGCAAGGATATGTTTTACCAGTTGAACTGATAAAGCAAGTGTACGTAGATTTTTATGAGGAAAATATCATAGAAACATTTTTTTAATGACACAAATAGTGCGTCAATAAATTTCAGTTAAGTAATGGAAACGTTCTCTGAAAATAGATTTTTTTCATTTGATTTGTAGTTATATAGTTTGAGAACCAGATAAATTTTTCCCATTACCGATCTGCATCTCAGGGAGCCATTGGAAGACTAATATTTTTTTATCTCTTTTCATTTGTTACTAGCCCCATTAAATATATTATTTTAATGACCAAATAAGCAGAGGAATATTTAAGTTTTGCTGTGGTCGAAGAAGCACGGGGATGTCCAGTATTATAATGCATGCGATATATTAAAATGTATTTACCTTTTGCATCGCTCTTGAAGTTCTGTAACCGATCAAATTAAAAGTCCAAGAGAAAATAAATTTAACTTAATTTTTTTTCCTCATTCAAATGTCCTTATTATAGAAACTGTGGGCTTGGTATAGCAGAAAAATGCAGGCCAGACTTCAGTTTTGAAGTCATGGTAGTTTCTCAGAAATATCTCAACATATATATTTTACTTGCAATTTCTTTTCCTACTTATTTACTTTCTCCACTTCTCAGAAATAATCTGTGCTACAAGGCATGACAGCTGAAGTGATAGACTGCCTGTTCTGCAAAGATATATTTAGACAAATTTTAAAATACATCTTTTTTAACTGGCAAGTAACTTGTCCCTATAGTCATAGGCAGTGATACTACCACTGAGAACAAATTGTGATTTCAGAAATATTATGTTTGTATTCAATTCGCCCTGTTTTCTGATGAATGTGATAATACAAACTTATGCGTACGTTTCTTTCTTATGTCCCAAGCCTTCATTAAAAAACGTTAATTTTTTTCAAGACATCAGAACTTAATTTTTTTGAAAATTCAACACTTAATTTTTTGAGGAAATTTCCAGTCTTTCTCCAACCACTTAACAGTGGGAAACTGAGAGATATTTACTATAACCACAATAATTACTATAATTACTAGGAGAACGTGGTTTGGAAGCAGATATTTATCAATGTAATTTAATCATGAAAATTCAAAACTTACATATCAAAATTTTCTCCTTACCTATTCTTTCGAAATGTTTATATTTTTCTCCATTTTCTTTTAATATTTTGCCTTATATATATTTTCCCCACTATAAATCTCTCTGCATTGTCAAGTTGTAGCTCAGATTTTCAACAGAAACCTGAATAAGCTTTTACAAACAATGGTGTAAATTTGTTTTATTTATAAAGCCAAAAACTAATTTGCCAGTATCTAAATTCTTGTTGGAGTTGGAAAAGGGCAATTTGTATTTATGATAAGTCAAGAATTCTCTTGTTGATACTGTGTTAGTTGTGCAATGGCTTAATACATTTCATGATATAATTTATCTACTAGTTTGAATATAGTGATAATTCAAATCACTTTACTTTCTAATGTACGGCCAAATTTTGACCATATATCATGTGTCAATCTCATAATAAGACAGAAACACATTTAGAAACTAAGTTCCCTTATAATCGAAAGAAAAATTAACAAGTGCAATTTGATGATTTTCAGATAAACTACAAGAAGTAATATTAACAGAATCATTTATTAGGGTTTTCTTCTTTATATATTTTTAAGAAGGCACAATTATTAAAGACTAGATTCATAATTAATCCTAGTATTATGTGCATTGTAAATATTTATAAGTAGAAAAAAAAAACTTCTTACAACTTAATAGATCCCCTTAGATGTACCTCCAATTATATTAAAATGTAGAGAATATACAACTAAAATTTTGGGATCAGTATTCTGAATCAGAAAAAAAAGGCCTATCTTTTAATCTAACTACACAATAATAAACAAAATTGAAAATATATTTCTTTTAAAGTCCACTTTGACTATTTTTTTGGCTATTGAAGCCGTGATTAATCAGCATTCCCACTTGTGATGATTTATGCATGCCTTTGCCACATCTCCTTGGATTTCTGCCATATCTAACCAATACATCAATAGTGCGCTGAAAAAAAACGGAAAGCACCTTGACAAGGCTATAGAAAGAAAGTGCCACGGAGCTGTGGTCAAGCCGAAGAATTTCACACATGGAGCCAGGTGCAGTGGAAAACTGAAAAAGCTTATGTGATTCTCTGTGCAGCTGCCTCCGTATTTAGAGCCCTTCTATGAACAAGATTGGTGACTGCAAATGGCTTAGAAAGGGGAAAAGCAAGGGCGGGGAGGACAAAAAAGAAAACTATTCATAGAAGAATAAATGGAAGGATATCAAAATAAATGCATATGAAGTAATGTTAACATAGAAAAAGAAAATGGAGATAAAGAAAAAGTTAGGAAATTTAAACAGGTGAGGTACTAAGCTAAACAGTATATAAAATGCAGTATGGAATGAGGTACAAATTGAAGGAGAGAATGTAGAATCTATCTTGCCAGTGTTATTTTTCCTTGATAATCTAACCTTTTCCACTTAAAATCCAGCTAAGTGAGATTTGCTTATTAGGATGCAATGTTTCATATCCTAACCTTGAAAATAGACAAGCTATGAATATTTCCCAAATATCACAAAATTAGAAGGTCATTAATACCTGGCTTTTCAAGGAAATAAAATACATGTATTTATTTACCTGAAATGGGCTTAACTTTTAGAAAATAGTCTAGCTACTTGGTGTGAGGTTTATAGTAAACATCAGCATGGACTGGTAAAAATCATTAAGTAAATGCATTTTAATTCTCTGCAATTAGAATCTCATACTTTAAAAAAGAAAACATTCAAAATCATTCTTCCAACAAAATTAGACACATTAAATGTGATAGCAGTTCAGCACACAAACGTGTATTACCTCTTAATCCAAGTGTGTTATTACAACCCCAAAACAGCTATGCTTGTCCCCAGTTTGTAGTGGCTGCTCTGTAAGTGCTAATGAAACACATAGGCTGTTAATTCTGTAATGCTTTCACATGTCGAAAAATTAAAGCTAGAAAAACATTTTGCCATTTTGATCAAGAAACATGAAAACAGCCTTACTTTTTAAAAATGTCTTCCAGAACACAATTTAGCATTGTAATTTTCCTTTTAATGCTCTGACATCTCAAATAATTTGAAAGAGACATTACCAAAATGGCAACACTGAGAGCCTGCGAAATAAAATAGCTACTGGGAAGGCACATTGATAAGAATATATTCCCATCCATCTTCCAAATTTAGCTCTTTTTGCAGATGTTTATTCATTTCTCTTTCTTCGGTTAGGTTATTATGGCTCATTATGTCTGAGGGACTAAACTAATTGAAATGTTCATTGAGCTTGGAGTGCTACAGAAAAAAACAAAGTGGGGGAGTGGGAAAGAAATAAAACGTATCCCAGGAAGCCTGCTGCAGCTACTCTTTAACATTAAAGATTTTGCTTTAAAAGTTTTCAAAGGCTGACTGTTCAATCAGAAGCTCCAAGAAAAGAACGAGAATGCACAATTCTAAATGTACAGCTTCTTAAAGGTAACAATAAATCATATGCCATATATAGGCCAAAAATGAAAGGGACTTTGTACTCAAATATAAACTTCTGGCAAGATCTGGTTCGTTGTCAGGTTCCCAGACACTAAATAGATGCTCTGTTCACTTAGCGTGAAGGCCCGCAAGGGGCAGGGACCTCCGGGGGTTCTTGGCAGTTCTCAAGTCTCATTAGGTGTGCATATTAATGACTTGCAGCAATATAAAGAGACCCTTGAGCAGCCTTTCCCCCCTCCCGCTGCCTATGTTTCCCAAAGCAGCCTCAGACACAGCACACAGTAGCCCAGGGATGGGCTTGCAGTGACCACTGCTGCCAGGCGACCACGGGGCGTGTCCTGCCCTTTGACACACTGTCGCAGCACCTTCCAGAGGTCTGCCAGTAGTGTGTTGAGGAATGGGTGCTCTCGAGGACCCGTGTCGCCGTGAAAATGGGGACCCTATCACTCTACTCTTATGTCATTAACCAAAACAAAGCTTGAATCTCAAGCCGAAAGGATTCGAACCCAGAGACCGTCCAATGATGGACAGTTTTAGGAGTTACAGAAGTTGACTTGCCTTCTATTTCCTTCTGTGTCGGATAAACACAGGACTCAATCAGAAAAGAAAAGTAAAAAAATTCCACAGGCATGCTTTACAGTTGAAGTGCAAATGAAGCGAAAAGAAAACCCAAACTTTATGAGATTATTTTCATTACTTTAAGGTACATATAATATTTCTTTTAAGTGTTTCCTTTACATATTAGTAATTAGAGTTATTGGGATTCTAAAAAATGTGAAGGTTGAGGTTATGTAGAAAAATAGGAAAGTAAAAAACATAAAGTAAAATAAAATAAAAAATATGTATCACACTGCAACCCCATCAGTGACTACCATTAGGCCCACATATAAATATACGCAGAGTCTAACTTTTTGCCCAGTCATGGACCCTGTTGAAAATATGATGAAACCTAGGACACTTCAGAAAATACACATTATGAAATACTTGCTAACACCCTGAAGCCTAAGAATCCAGGGTTGGAAATCTTACTTTCAACTTCCTTATGACTTTCAATCACCATTCCTTCTCTCACTCAGTACTTGGTGGCATGCAAAATGCACTGTTCTGGAAAGCAAGAAATTTGGATTCTAGACCCCAATCATCCACTTATCCTCCTGTGACCTTGTACCAATCAATTTCATTCATCTTCAGTTACCTTATCCATAAACCGGTCTAATAATATCTTAATTGACTGAAGACTGGGGACTAGCCCATGTGAGAGATCTATGGCTTTTTGCATGCAATATAATTCCATTCAAGAACATTACATCAGGAAGAAATATTTCATATTCTAACATATTCCACAATGAAGTTCTAATTTTAACTCTCCAAAAAGGACCACTGAAATTTTAAAAGACTCTTTGAGTATACAGTTTTCAACATAGGTTGACCCCGTCTTTCTGTAGAGGTACCAACATCAAACTTACAAAAAAATTGCCTAGGGCATCATCTTTTCTAAATTTATGTAAAAAAAAAAAAAAAGAAAGAAAGAAAGAAAGAAAAAAAAAAAGAAACAAAACAAAAAACAAAAAAACAAAAAAAAAAACCCAACAACTATCAAAGTCAGCATTTAGATCTCCCTTTGATCACACTTACCAGCTGACTGGCCACGGTTGGTGGCATCGTGATCACTATCTCCCTGTTCACTGTCTCCATGACCACTGTCCTTAGAGCTTACTATGTCGGCTTCCTGGAATGCAGAACTAGAAGCACAAAAATGTGAATATTAGAATAAAAAAAGATAAAATAACACAGAAAACATTCTTCTGCCACCACATGGTCGCTGATGGCGCTGCAGATTCATAGGCCTCTCAATTGGCTTTATTTCTGCATAAAGCTCATTTTCATAAACTTAGGCCTAACTCTTTCAAATTGAGTATCAGTAGTCAGTTTGAGCCTTTAAGGCATGAAAGTTTAGGCATCATTCTATGATTGGAGCTAAGCATCTGTTTATATAATTTTTATACAGCAGTTGTATATATACCTCTGGAACAGTTAGGAAGACTTAGCAGAAGCAGTGCAGAAATGTAAACTGACAAAATATTCGAATATATTAAGTAGTATATAAATGAGATACACCCATATTTTCAAATGGATTATCTAGGAAACCCAACATTAGTATTTATGTTCTACCCTAACTGGAAATACTTTATGTGATTTGTATTTTAATATCGAATAATATACCTAATTCTTCCTACTTCGAGTAGGTGGTAAATTGTCCATTCACCAAGCTAGGAAAGAAAAAGGATTCCATACCTGTTAACTCGGCGAGGTCTGTCAACTAGATAGCTGAGCTCTGCTCTCTGGTGTTTGGTCTAGAAAAAAAATAAATAAATCAAGAGCATTTGAATGCTAAGGGTTTAACTAATAGTCTGCTTTTGAGGTTAGGGACTAATTCTAGCTGAAGTAATTGTGTACATTTTTATGAATTACCATGCTGTCCTAAGACCTCGGCCTGACTGCTGGATGAGCAGGGACATATGCAGACGCCTCATTCTAGATTTTCGGTGAAGTTTAAAAATGCAGAAATAAAAGGCCAATTTTAGATGTGTGGATATTTTTAAGGCGAGAATGCAAATGACCTCATTGCTGGGGCTTGTACAATTATTGTCTCTAATAGAGCCAACCTAGTTATACTCTGTAGTCTCTCTTTCGATGGCCTCAAAAAGTGTTTAGGTGCACATTGGTTGACACAAGAAAAACAGCACGCTCAATAAGCAAAAAAGTTTGGATGTTTTACGGAATTATTTTGTTGTTTATTTTCAAAATGTGCTTAAGATACAAATGAGCTGTACAAATATTCATGAAAGTCAGTCAGTAATATCTAAGACTCAAATGGATAAAATAACCTGCCAAGAAAGAGTTCATAATCCTCCCTCCCGCCAAAACCTTTGCCCCTCCAAAGGCCCTCTGCATCCTCCTCCCTCCCGCCCCCACCACCCACACACCCCTTCCGGTCCAAACTTTCTTTTACAGAGATCAACTCTATTCTCCCTCTCCCTCCCTCCTTGCAACCTTGCCACTTCTCCATCATTCAAGAAGAAATCAGAATAGACAAGCCAAATTCTTTGATGAAGAATGCCAACAGCAGTGATTTATCAAAAACAGTGGCAAGAAGGTGATTATTAGCTAAAATATATAGTTTAAACAACAATCGTTTAAGCCTTCCGTTTAGTTTATTTAAGCTTACAGGGGTTTGTGCCAAAACAACTTCATTCAAATTCACACTGTGTGGGCCTTCGGCTTCAAGAGCGTCTGCAAATGCTGTCCAGAGCAGAACTGAAGGCTTTTCTGCAACCCGAGTTCAGAGGACAAGGATCTGATAACTCATTCTCTACAACATGCATTCGAGTTTAGACAACTGTGCGAAGTTCAACAATCTATAGCTTACTTTTACACGTGACTGAAAGCATCGATAAACAGGGCAAAACAATGAACTTTATTAACGCCTGGGACAAATGCAAAGAGTAAAAGACCTTTCCCAGGGCCAGCGAGTCCCTCGCCACATCTCCCTCTCCCCCCGCCGGCTCGCCCCTTTACTCCCAGATTTCTGAGTAGGGAAGAGACTGAGAGGGGTTTAGAATTGCAAAGGGAAAATGCCAGAGGGAAGAAAGAAGGTCTGAGGTGGCGAAGCACCAAGGGGAGGAAATGAAAATAAACGTGGAGGAGTGAAGCGCGGAAAATTAGGGACAACAGGAAGTTTGGGTTACACACGAAGGGGTGGGAGAGGGTGACGCCCCATTCTGACCCTCACAAAGATACAAATAAGCTAATATTCTAAAAATAAATACACAGTGCACCAGAGATACAAGGGCCGGGCTAGAGGAGGCTCTCGGATGGAGGAGATGAGAGATGGTGGTCCTTTCGCTTCAGCCTTACCTCGTTGGACAAAATGCTTCCGTTGGAGATGATGTCGGGCTGCTGGTCGGTGTAGCCGGTGACGATGGCCCCGCAGGGGTTGTGCTCAGTGTCCGTACTCCGAGAAGGGCTGCAGGGCTTAAGGAACATCAGGTCGGTCTTGGCGGACTCCGGGGTCAGGCAGACCTGGTAGCAGTAATTCTGGTTGTGGTGGTGGGAGCTGAAGCTCCCGGACTCCTCCACCGGCACCTGGGCGGGGTTGCTGGGCACGTTGGAGCTCTGCACCAGCATGATGTCCGACTTGCTGAGTTTCTTCTTGCGCGCCCGGGCTTGGCGGCCGCAGCAGGTGGGGCCCCCACCGCCGCAGCAGCAGCAGCAGAGGCAGCAGTCGCTGGCCAGACACGTGTAGATGTTGAGCTTCTTCTCTTTTTGGCAGCGCACGGCCAGGACGATCATGGCCAGCAGGAAGATGAAGGACACCGACCCCAGGGCGATGATGAGGATGAGGGTGAGGTCCAGCGAGGTCTCCCCGCCGCCGGAGCGACTGGGGCGCTGATGCTCCCCGGACCCCCCGCCCCCGCCCCCGCCCCCGCCCTGGGGCTCCACAGCGCCATCCACCAGCTGCACCACCAGGGTGGCGGTGGAGGACAGGGGTGGCTGCCCGTGATCGCGCACCTCGATCACCAGCTCGTAAGGCCGCTGGGGGTCGCGCTTGGCCGGCACCCGGCGCGCTGTGCGGAGCTCCCCGGTGCGCCAGTCCATGCGGAACAGGTTCATTTCGTTGCCCCGCACGATGCTGTAGGTGAGCCGGGCGTTCTCGCCGTCGTCCGCGTCCACCGCGGCCACACGAGTCAGCAGGTAACCCGGCTCGGCCGAGCGGGGCAGCACCTCTCGCGCCGGGGTCCCGTTGCGCCCCGGCAGGGGCGCCACGATGGCAGGGGCGTTGTCGTTCTGATCCACGATGAGGATGTTGACGGTGGCGTTGCCAGCCAGCGCCTGCGGGCTGCCGGCGTCCCGGGCTTCCACTTGAAAGCTGAAGTCCTTGAGCTGCTCGTAGTCGAAGGAGCGCAGGGCGTACAGGTAGCCGTTCTCGGAGTTGATGGACACGTAAGTGAAGACGCTCATGCCCTGGATCTGGCACTCGAGGATCGAGTAGGCTAGCTGGGCGTTGGCGCCCTCGTCGCGGTCCGTGGCGCTCACGGCGTAGATGTAGGCGCCGGGCACGTTGTTCTCGGTCACATACACGTCGTAGACCGGCTGGCTGAACCGCGGCGCGTTGTCGTTCACATCCGACACTTGCACCTGGATCGATTTACTGGTGGAGAGCGCCGGCTCGCCCCGGTCCCGAGCCACCACCGTCAGAGTGTAGGAGTCCCCCGCCTCCCGGTCCAGGGGGGCCTCGGTCACGATGGTATAGTAGTTCTTGAAAGAAGACTTGAGGCGGAAGGGCACATCCCCTAGCAGCTCGCACTGCACCTGCCCGTTCTCTTCCGAGTCGCGGTCGGTCACGCTGAACAGGGCCACCACGGTGCCGGGCGCCGCGCCCTCGCTCACCGCCTCCTTCACCGTGCTGAAGCTGATCTCCGGCGCGTTGTCGTTAGCATCCAGCACTCGCACGAGCACCTTGCAGTGTGCGGGCACGGCGTTGGGGCCCAGGTCCTTGGCTTGGACGTACACTTGGTACACCGGGCTCTCTTCGTAGTCCAGCTCGCCGCTCACCTCCAGCCGGCCGCTGCGCGGGGACAGTCCGAAGAGCTCCCGCGCGCGGGGCGAAATGTGGCTGCTGAAGGAGTACACGACCTCGCCGTTCTGGCCCTCGTCTGGGTCTGTGGCGTTGAGCTGGATCACGAGCGTGCCCGGCGGCGAGTTCTCTGGTAGGGACACAGTGTAGACGGGTTGGTCAAAGGCGGGCACATTGTCGTTGGAGTCCAGCACTCGGATGGTGAGCAGGGCCGTGCCGGTGCGCTGCTGCTGGGGGGGCAGGCCCCCGACCCCGCCGCCGCCGCCTCCTTCACCTCCTCCTCCCCCTCCTCCCCCGTCCACCGCGGTCAGCACGTAGCGGTGCACCGCTTGCTGCTCTCGGTCCAGCGGCTTCTCCAGCACCAGCTCTGCGAATCGGTTGCCATCCCCCTGGGTCTGCACGTCCAGGGAGAAGTAGCTGTTGGGGGTGATCTCGTAGTCGCGCAAGGAGTTGGTGCCCACGTCTGGGTCGAACGCGCTCTCCAAGGGGAAGCGGGTGCCCGGCGTGGCGCTCTCAGAGATCTCCACGGTCAGGTCCGGCTCCGGGAAGGAGGGGGGGTTGTCATTGATGTCCAGCACCTCGATCTCCACCCGGAACAGCTCCAAGGGGTTCTCCAGGAAGACCTCCAGGTGCAGGACGCAGGAGGGGCTCTGCTTGCAGATTTGCTCACGGTCGATCTTCTCGTTCACGTACAGCACCCCGGTCTCCAGGTTGAGGTCCAGGTATGGGGTCCGCGAGTTGGGCACCGTTTGAAACCTGCGAGCCGAAAGTTTTGTAATGTCCAAGCCCAGATCTTCAGCGATATTCCCCACGAAAGTGCCATGTTCCTGCTCCTCCTGCACCGTGTAGTGAAGCTGGGAAAAGACTCCTTCCACCATCCAGAGCAAGGCAAAGAATAATAGCACAATCATCTCCAAAGGGAAAGGAAGCAGCTTCTCGCAGCCAGTCAGCCCCCAATCACCTCCCCCACCACCACGAAAAAAAAAAAAATGAAAACACAAATAAAAGTACGCTGTGTGTATGGGGGGGGGGGGCTCCTGTGGCTTTCTGTCCTTAAAAATCTTATTCCTTTTGCTTCATTTTAGGGCTTCCCCCAATTCAGCCTCATTTTTCGATCTTAGCGCAGGAAGGGTGACAGGCGTCCCCTTTCCTCATCTGTAATCTTCCCACTGACCAATTAATAAAATAATAGCAAAATAGTCAGCGTCCTTTATTCCGACAGTCTTGGCGCAGCGCGGCGCTGGCAAATCCCAAGGAGGAAATTTCGATATTTCAAGACTGTCCTCGGTTTGTCTTCTTGCTGATGGGAGGCGAAGGAGGAGGGAAAGAAGGAGGAGGAAGGTGAGGAGGAAGAGGAGCAGGAAGAAGAGACGCTGCCGGCACCGCTGAACATGCCTCTCAGTGTCAACGGCGGGCAAACGCGAAAGGGCTTAAAAACAGCGAGAGAATTTTGTGCCGGAAAAGCATAGAACGGCTCTGCAGCATAAAACTTTCATTCTCTTCATCTCTCCGGATGGATGTTCTCCTTGGCATTTTTTCCCCCCTCTTTTCGCTCTATTTGTATTTTTTGGCTTTCATCGTCTTGTCTCTCTCTGTCCTCATCGCCACCGTCATCTGACTTTCTGTAAGTGTGATGGGCAGTTTCTTTCTTGCTGTTTCCTTCTCAAGCCTCTTTCCCTCTAACCTGTCTCTCTTCCTTCCCGTCCTTCCCTCCTCCAGCCTTAGCCTCAGAGCCTGTGATCTCGGCTGGCAGTTTCTGAGCTCCGAGCGCAACGCTTCTCTGTTTTTGCGCAGCGCCCTCATTCTGCCAACCAATCGCTGAGGAGCACCACCCACCGAGGCACCGCTGATTGGCCGAACTGGCCGTCAAGTAGGCGCGTCACTGGCAGCCGGGCGGGGCGGGATAGAACCCGCGCCCTGGTGGTGGCCGTGAGTGTGAGTGTGACACACAGAGAGAGAACAGCCCGGCAGGTCCCGAGGCGCTAGCTGGGGACTCTGCCACGGAAAGTTCCCAGTCCCCAGCCGCAGGTAATGGAAAGGGAATAGAGAGGTTCCCCTGTTTGCATCAGCAAACGCGAAACCACAATAGCAACAACAGCAGCGGTATCCTCTCTCCGGAGCGGGGTTTCCAATGACGCTAACATTCTTTTTCCTTTAAGGTATTTCCTTGCCACTGATCGTGGAAACAAATCACCGAGAACGGGGGAAAAATAAGTTGCAGAGGGGCTATTAATCGGCGCGGGCTACCTAATTAAGCGGTTCTGGCGGAGACTGGCAGGGTATTTTTAAAAAAGGGACACATTACGGCCTGTGCCAAATTAAGCGCGAGGGTCCGCGGGGGCCGTTGTGGAACAGGCGCGCAGCAGTGGGTGTGGGGCGGAGGTGGGGTTCACGCCAAGGGGTGAGGGCTGGCCGCCCCTACAGACGTGCAGACTCTTTAGACTGGCCTCTTCCCAGCCTTCCCACAGTATTCATACCAAAGAGAATAATAATTCGCTCGGAGACCTAGTAGGAGCTGCGAGCGCTTTGAGCCGCGACTGAGGAGCTTGTTTTCATCTGAGCTCTGCTGCGAGCCCGCCAGCCTGACGCTGGCCTCGCTGGGGTGGCGCGCGGGGCACCGCCGGGCGCTGCCAGGCGCCGCCGATGTCCCTGCGCATCACCCAGCCGAGGGCTCCCCGGTGGCGGCCCGCGCCGGCTGTTGCCTGCTTCCCGCCCCCCCCGACCCCCCCCCCCGACAATTGGAGACTCCTCTCCCCCGCCCCTCGCCCCCCGTGCTCGACCAGGGCACCGATTCTCGCCCAGCTCGGGGCACACTCGCTAGATGACTAGGACACAGCCCGGCGGCCGCGACCTCCGCCGGGTGGGGGCGGAAAGCGGGCGGGGGGCGTGCACACGCGGGGCGCGAGTGTGTGCCGCTGCGGGGATCGGCGAACGCGCTGACACACTCAGGGCGCTCTCGTCCCTCCTCCCTGGCCGCCGCGCAGCTCTGCGTACGTCCTAACGGACCCCCACCCCCGCCCGCACCCCGGGTCTCGAAAGATGCGCTTGACGCGTTCTGAGTGCACACTCTCCAGGCGCATCCAGGCACCCAGTTCCTGGGAAGTTAAAATCGACCGTGAACTCCTTCATGCTAGAGAGAGGTCTGCATGTCAATTCTCCAAGGAAAGATTTTTTAAAACAGTTTTATATTAATTAAGGGGCGGTAGAGGGTGGTTGATTTCACTAAAGCAGCCCCCTGTTCAGTCTCCTTAAGCCACTGGATAGGAAGGTTCCTTATGGCTTCCTGGTAATGAATGACCGCAGGGTAACACCGCCACGACCTGCGGGAAAAGGAGAGTCGTGTCTCCGACCCCGAGGTGCGCTGCCACTCCCTCCTGGCAGGAATTAAGGAGGGCGAGTGCCCATGGGCGTGACTGGGGGGACCGAGGCGTGCCCCGGCCAGTCCCGCCAGTGCGTGCCTTCTGCCCTGCCTCCCCCCCCCCCGCCCCCTTAGTGCTTTCATGGTGATGGGTCCTGCCTGTGAGCGTTTTGAAGGAAAGGATGCCAGCAAAAATGGCTAATCCCTTTCCAGCTGCAGTAAACTGATGACTGGCCAAAGCCAAGCGAAAACCGCTGCAGTTAAAATGGTTTTAGCGTCACGTCTGCGACTGGGAATGGAACGGCACTTTATAAAAGGACCTGTGGATCAATGAAAAGGAGATTATAGTGTATCTGAATATTAATACGGCCCTGTGTCTGTACTTTCTATTCCCCCCTCCTTTCTTTTTTCTTTAGATCTGCACGATTGAAATGACACGTTCGAGGTCTTCAAGCCGACTCATCAGAATCCTGGACCATTCTCTGAAATGACGGTAATTTTCTAATGTTTTCATTTGTACGTATGGAAACACTTGTGTGTATGCGCGTGTGTGCGTGCGTGTTTGCGTGTGAGAGCCATGCGGCTGAATGACAATGCAGATCCAGAAATCGGAGGTTTGCGCTCTCAAAATGCAGATGAAGTTTGAGCTGACTTGGGGCGTCCGCTGAGAGCCAGAGAGCTTCCAGAGGTGGAGATGAGAACGTGGAGAGATGGTCAGATTTGCCTGTAAATAATCACTACAGCCACTGTAACACTTGAGCTGCTTTTTTTTTTTTTTTTTTGGTAGCGGTTCTGTTTGAGCTGGAACTCTCTCTGCAAACGTGGGTTACAGGCGCCCCCTAGCGGCGAAAGCGGCATAGGGCAAGCCAGAAAATTTTGCTTGCAGCTCTCGGTCGGCAGGGCTCGCCTGTTGGGGGCTCTGCAGGATTTCTCGGGTCGCAGAGGCCTGTGTCCGCGCCGGCGACGCCGACCCGGGTCCTCTAGAGGTCTCGCCTCTCCGACCTGTAGTCTCTGAGGCGCCCCGGGACCGGCGGGGTGCCAGCGGGGTCTTCTGCCGGGCAGGATGGCCTCGAGCCCGGCAGTCCGCCTCCCTCCAGGTAGTTCCAGCCAAGGACAATCGCTGTAGCGTTTTGTTGGGGACCAGAATTCAGATACTGACATTGATAGCCTTCTCTGCCTCCTACACCTGGAACCATTAAACAGCCCGCCCCCTTACAAAAGAAAACAAAACAGCCCTTTACAATCGCCTTTTAAGAGTGCCTCTTATGTGTAACCGGTTTATTTTCTCCCTTGTGTCAATCAAGCCGATTCCCACCCCCCTTCCCCTTTTCTTTTGCATCCTCTCTTTGGTGGACTCCAGATTCTCCAGAAGACATAAACATGCAAATTAACAACCTCGGTGGCAAGGCTGACGACCTCTTTGAAATGCAGAATATCGTGCAATACTGAATCGCTGGGGGCACCCCATCACTGGAAACGAAAGCGGGGAGCAATCCCTAGCCAACAAAACCCTCCTCGCTGCCCTGCCCTGCCCTGCCCGCCCCCAGGAGAGCCAACCGACTGGCCGAAAACAAATTGCATCCTAAAACAGAAGAGGAAAGTAGTTATAATTTGGAGGGGGGTTATCAAAATAAATTTTCACAGAAGTTCTGATTGGTGTAAGAGGGATAACGCGCATTCGTCTGTTTCATTGGGCTCTAGGTGCAGCAGAAAGAGTGGGGCGCTAAGGTCTCAGGAATGTGTTTTCCACACCTGGTTACAAACTTCGAAACTAGGTAATGGGGTTGCTTTCTTCCCTGCCCTTTTCTCGAAAGGACGGGAGGGAAACAAGTTTGTTAACCAGCGTTTGGATAAATGAGTGTTTGCAGTGATTTAACTTGACTTGAAAGCAATTTGTTTCTAAATCCTCTTATTATTGCAGTGTGCCCAGAGCTTTGAGATTTTTTTTTTTAAAGAAATGGAAGACAAAAAATTAAAACTGTCAATAAGGAGTCTTTCAAAGACCAGGCTCACCCAGGATTGAGCTAGATGGCTTCTGGCACTTGTCATTCTCAGCAAAGGACATGGACAGCACTGCATCTCTTAAGGGCAGCCAGGCAGTGGTAGGTTTATTCGCAGCAGTGTAACCTAAGAGATGTGAAGGCAGAGAGGAGGGACCAATGCTACAGACACCGTGTTAGCTTTAGTTCATCCACAGTAAGGAGCGAATGCTGACTAGAGTTTCATGGAAAAAATATATAGCCTATGCTATTACAATCATTCAGGTAACTCTTTAGTTGCTGTGTATTAATGCTTTGAACACAATGGAGAACCAATTCATGTTTTCGGGCACTGAAAATACTAGATATTCCATTAAGCATTATTTGATATTCCAAGTAGAAGTGTTCTCCCTTTTGTTTAACCCAGTTAATATTGGTGTGGCTTCACATTTCAGTGTCTTTTCAGTGATCAGACCGGGCCAGCGTTTTGTTAAACTCTAAACAGTGAATTAAAAGCACCGATGAGCTGAAGCAGCCCTCTAATGCAAAATGACAAATTGCACTTAAGCAATACATGAACAAGAAAGTGATTTATGGATTTTTACAATGGTCTGAGCAAATGAAAGCAACATGAATTATACATCCTAATGCTCACGGTATCATTTTCTAATAGTACTGTTTCAGTTCAGATGCTATACTCTCATCCTTTCTATAAGAGATATTGATCAATAAGAGGTCCAGGAATATTTTCAAATTAGTCAATGGTGTTTGATGCAGCTTCCAAAGATATATTTTTTCCTGAATATGGGTGGGCGGTGGTGACGAACATCAAACATCCTAACATTCTTGTCAGCTCCTTCACATATTGTGTCTTTTAGTGATAAATAGTCCTTTGAAAATTTATATTTTGTTCTACACCTTTCTTCAGAATGCATGTAAATAGATCTGATTAAGAATGATAATCTTCATTACATCATGACCTTTTTTTCTGAAAATCAAAACGCGTTACCTCATCTTACCTTTATCTCTCATTATTTTGAATCTCGAACCATCTGATTTCTCCAAAATGTCTCTTATCCTCTTCAGATTTGTTTTATCCTTCTTTTTCTTTATTTCTTTTTTATTTCTTCAAAACATTGTTCAATTCCTTAGTGTGTTAAAGACATACCCAAGTTAGTAAAAAGGTCATATGCTTTAGTGGACATAATAGATCTTATGGCTGTCTTAAATTACAGAAGATAAGTCAATCAGATAAAATTTTATGCGATACCTAAATTTTGAGTCTGAAAAATTAAAAAAAATATCTAGTTACCTCTGTATTATGATGAGTGACTATTCCTATCATTTTTATTTAACCATTTGTGGCTTGTACAAGTAAGTACTTTGGAATATGCGTAGAATTTTAAGTAAAGACATGGTCTTTGCTGTATTAATACTCAATCATAGGACTCTTCTGATTACCCAGAGGCTCTAGAGTCTCATTATTAGGCTCAATCTTAATTATCCAGTTTTATTAAAAATATATATATATTGAACCCCAGCTTCTGCTTTTGACAGCATTAATAATCACTGTTACCGAAAGATTACTGAATTTGATGTGATGAGGATTGTAAATATGAACAACATGACATCACATTTAAAAAGTCAGTTGTTTTGCTAACAGGGTTGATATGGGGGTTTTACTGATGAGGCCCAGAGGTAGAAACAAAGCTTTAAACATTAAGGTGAATGTAGAACAACTTCAAAAATTAATTGTAAGCCCAGATTAAGTTTATATGAGTAAGAGGAAAAGGGTCTAGAACTCTCTTCCTCATCCCCAGTGGGTTTATTTCTTATTTGATGGTGATATAGTTGGCTTAATACTAGCGTTTTTTTGTGTTTTTGTTTTGTTTTGTTTTTGTATTTGTTTTTGTTTTTCTGGCAAGTATTAAATGTTAAGGGGTAGCCCCTTGACTTTATAAATACAGAATGAGATTATCCAAATTGTGATTACGGTTACAAAACATACCATTATTTTCTGAAGAGTTTGAAAACGAACAGACACCACGAAAAGAATATCAAACATAGTTTGGGAATTACATTAGCAATTAGAATTACAACACTAAACGGAACTTAAATAAATACTTCAATAAAAAAAAAAAGTCTTTCTCTAAGTTAGTATAATTGCCTGGTAGTATAATTCTTTGTATAAGAAACTTGATTTCCACATGATGTCTTATTTAAATGGTCTTGACAATGTTATACTGTAAAACGTTTTGTTTTATTGAAATTTCCTTTTTTTTTTTTTTTTTTTTTTTTGGTGAAAGCGACTGATGGTTGTAACCAACCAGTACGTGCCAAGAGTTTTTACATAAGTTGTAGTCTTTCCTTCCATGTCCATAGGTATTATCATGCCAACATTATAGATAAGGATACTAAGATTGTTCAGAATTTAAGTAACTCACTAAATTATTACAAAATTTAAATTTAAGCCTTTTGATGCTCATGTCAAGGTTCATTTTACTATACCATGGTGTTTCTCTGGTCTATCTGAGTTGGATTTACTTAGGAGGTAAAGCAAGCAAAAAAAAAAAAAAAAAAAAAGTAATTTAGAGGTGGTGGTCATCAGTTTAGGTACTGACAGGAGTTCTGGTTTTATCCTAGTCAAAATGGCTACTGCACGTCCTAAAGGAAGACACTTCTGCTTCATCTTTTCATGAGAAACACCATGTTGATTGGTGGTCTCAGAAAGGTTGCCTTCTTCATTTAGTTCATTAGAGGTTAAAAGCTGGGAGGGAAAAGAAGAAGTATACCCATTTTAGGCAATGCAAACTTAGCATTCATTTTGCATATATTTCTGAATTGGTATTTAAAAAGGAAAGTGTTTTATTAAGCTAAGTTTAAACTATCGCCTTATACTAATTTCTTCAATGCTGCTCAGAAAAGATTGTGATAATTTGAAATTTCTGAAAACTAAACTGTTAAATTTATTTGACATTCTTGCATCAGGAGCAAATGGAAAGAAACAACTTAAAATAATTTTAAATATGCAAAGGAATAATCAAAGGAAGAAGATTATGAAGTAAGTAAAATATGTATGCTTGTTTTGGTAATAAGTACTGTCAGAAGAATAATATATTTCCTTTAGAAGTCCAGTATACTCAGTAATTCAGAGTATCTGTAACATGAGCCTTATAGGGTAGGTTCTATATCTTACTCATTTCTGAAAGTCCCCACTGTGGAGAGAATGATAAATTGTGAAGAACATAAAGTTGAGAATTAAACAAATTAGGCACAAATCTCTGCTTCTCCAAATATTTGAACTCAGACAAATTATTTAGCTCCTTTGAAATTCTATTAAAGTGCGTCAAACATTTTAAACATTTGTTAAAGTATAATGATGTATTGACCTTGTGGAACTTAAACTGAAATGATATATGTGAAGTTTAAGGCCCATAGACTCTTAGTGAATGTTAACTATTACTATAGCAAGACGTTTTTGAGTGAAGTAGTACTTAAATAACATATTTATTGAAAATAATTTGACACTGATTTTCCTGATGGTTTTACTTCCTTTATGAAACACAAACTATTTACTCTGAAGTGCAAAAACAATTTTACATTGGCCCTATTTTGCAGGAAATTATAATTTTTTAGAAAAGATGCAAATAATAAAGAAGACTAAGCTAACTAAATTTTAATGAATCTTTCAAAACAGAAAAATCAATAATGAGCCTTTTTCACACTCGTGTTTTGTATTAAAACTTGTATTTGCTTTCATCCAGATAAATTTAAATGTTCTGGAAATTTAAATTTACACAAAAGAACTGATACATAGATAAGCTTTTAAAACCATTTTGATAAAACATGGCTCTTTCATCATAAGATCCTGTTTTTCCTATTTTTATATTTATCAAAATTTTAGGATTAAAGGACTCTTATTTGATAGATTCACTTATTTTTCTTTCAATTCCTTGATGTAAAGTCTTAATACCTACTGTTCTATTCATGACGATGAATACTAAAATTCTCAAAATTAAATGAGTAAAAATCAGTCCCTTAAAATAGAATGAATTTATTAGAGTGACCTAATCTGAGCCTCAGACCTCAATTATATTTGACTTTCTCTTCAACATTCTCCTCTTTGTCATTTTTCTGCCTAGTATTATCGTTATTAGTATTCTCTTTAGTAACTTCTTATAATTTTAGAAGCAAAAACATGCATGGGCGCTGGTGCGACTAGAGCACAGCCACAGGAATACTGAGAGAATGGAAAATAAATGTAAATTATGGAGATCTTTCACAAGGATTCTTAGTCAAATTGATAAAGAATATGCATAGAAAGGTTTAAATAACTTCATTAAGCAGTGTGAATAAACAAAACATATAATGACTCTGAATGCTGAGTTTGTGGGGAGTAGAGAGTAGAATAAAATTAATTAATTGAGCAAAACATTTCTAGAGAAGGGCAAGTTTTGTATGATTTTAAGGCAACAGTGACATGGATTAGTAGAAAGAACTATATGAAGCAGTGCAGAAGTGACAGCCATGAGAGCAAGGAGCTTTCCTACAGGGATCATAAAAAGAGCAAATTAATCTGGGCTAATATCCTGACTTTGGGCCCGATTCCTTAAACCTATGATGGTGTAGGTGGCTTCAATTGTGTTTCATTTGATTGATTCCTTTCCATCCCACCTCCCAGAACTGGGCCAGTTTTAAGGTCAGCAGGGACGGGTGGGATCCTCTTTCAACATCCACACCTGAGCAATGCTTTTGCTGTGGCTTCAGCTGATCGCCGGTGTTCCTCCTTAGAATTATGATAAAAACCAATAGTATTGCTCGTTCATTAGCATATCTATTTGGGAACCTTGGCTGCTGCTGTTAATTGAATGTTGAAATGCTGATTGCTGATTTTCTCAAAATATTTTTTTAACCTTGTCTAGTCAGATACCTCAACAAGTATCTAATTTAACAAGAACATGTTTTTCTGCCGAACTAAATCAGAAAGAAATATATTGCTTGAGTCCAAGGAGTCAAAGAACCATTCAGCTGAATGGTCACATTTTTGGTGAATTTGTTGGCTGCATCACCTGCATTTAATAATGATGTACTGACCAGATGAATGAATCTGAGACCTTTTAAATTTTCTGCTATTATTCGTGTTGAAAGATATTTCTATTATACTCAGTTCCACAAGCTATATTTTAGTAATCTGTATTCGAGAACACTCTTTTTAAATTGGTTATCTCAAAGAAAGCTTACCTAAGATGGAAGATCTACTGTATATTACAAGTGTGTTCAAAACACTTTATCTCTCATGACTGATGAAATGCAGTCCTCTCTCTCCAAATACTACGACTCAGAAGTGATCTATCGACTCATGATTTTCTTCATTTCCTGATTTTCATTTTATATCGTATATACTATGTTGACTGCATAAATGTGGGTAAAGTAAGCATAGCCTTTCTTTGGTATCCATGTGTGTGGGGGGGGGAGGGGGTAGTGTGAGGACCTCCACAGATGTGTAAATCCACAGATGCTCAAGTCCCTTCGGTAAAATGGTGCAGAACAATACAAAACAGCTGGCCCTCCGCATCCGAGGATTGCCAGCTGCCTCAGCTGGTTGAACCCTGGATGCGAACCCAGGGATATAAAGGGCAGACTGTATATTTGCTGAAAAATATAAGTGGATCCTCGCAGTTCAAACCCGTGCTGTTCGAGGGTCAAGTGTACCATGGCCAGGATTGCGTTTTATTCTTTTTATAAGATTACGATGACAAGCCAGGAAGGAATCCTCCGTGGTTAGAATGTTACACGTTAAGAGTCAACATCGCTGACATGGTAGGACTCTCGCTGCCCTCGGTAGAATCAGCAGATAAAATTTGGAAGCGTGTTTGAGGGTTAAAAAGAAACGCCGATTGACTTGGTGGATTCAAAACAATGTCTTGGAATTCAGGCCAGAACCGTACTTCTTCTCCTTCTCAATTCTTCAGTCTCCTGGAACAGAAGCATGTCAGTCCACAAAAAGGGCCATCGGTCACCATTGTGTATGTTCTTTTTTTTTTAATTCTCTAGCTTTCTTATTTCATAACTGACATGGTCATATTATTTGTGGCTTAGATATTACAGAGTTTGGAAATACTTAATTGTGTAATTAGGTGAGTAATTCTTTTATACGTGCACGATCGATCGAGAGTAATCTTGTGAGGCTTTTCACAGGCTGGTAAAGCTGGGATTAATTGGCCAAAATAAAAGAGTTTAAGTGTAGATGTAAAGTATATACATGTACACAGGTAAGGAAAAAAAGGTACAGTAGCTGAAACTGTGTCTTGGTATAAAAAAATATAGACATATCAGTGAACCAGGGTAGATCACACAGTCAGATTAGCTGTATATAGAAGTTTGGAGATTCCGTAAAGGGAAATCGAGGCTTAAAAGTGTTGGGTTTCTCTATTTTGCAATGTGAATCCCCATTCACTTCTGGGGGAATTTAGAGTGTTAGCCTTTCAATATATTCCTCATTTACAGGTTTTAAAAATTTTCAATTTTTGGTGTTGAGATCCTAGAAATTCTAGGAAGGGGCTTCTTTCAGTTGCAAATTCTTTAAACAGTAACCTGTTTTCCAGATTGCAAGTGGGAAGTGTTTTTTGTTTGTTTGTTTGTTTGTTTTGTATTTTGTTTTTTGTTTTTGGTCTATAGAGATTTATTTCTGATATGCACAGATAGCTTTGACAATCTTCTCTGATTGTAAAACTCAGTTACTGTTTATTTTATAGTTATTTCTTACTGAAATTCACCTTAGAGTTTTTCTAAAAGTTCTTTTGTTTCTTCATTTACTTGTTTTAGTACATTTTTCCTTCTCTGATTAACTATATTTTTTTTCCTAGAATTAAAATTTTACCTGCATAACAAGAATAGGTTTAGATATAAAGGCAGAAATACTATGGATGCTACAGTTTTATTTTAACTGTAATAATTATGAATAAAATGGATAAATAAAACAATTAAGGTCATGGTATTTAAGGACATCTTTTTCATATGGTGCTGTTGTCTTAAATTGTTGATGATCACATTATCCCTGCTGAATTTTGATTGTGTTTTAGAACATTAGCAAATTTTTTTCTCTGAGAATGATGTGTTATATTTCAGTGAATTATAGGTGGCAGTATACATAGCTAAATTCCATGTTTTATCGCAGGTATAGAGAAGATATTTCAATTTGTTCAAAAGCTTAAACAGTCATCTCCATTTTGTTTTTAATATAAGGCCATCAAATAAACTCCATCAGACAAGAGAGTGCTCTTGGGAAGTATTTTAAATTTCAGGTTTATGCTGAAAATAGTTAAGTTTTTAAAAAATGTTATTAAATAAAGATACATTAGAAAGAATATAATATTCACTGACCAGTTGATTTAATTTTAAAGTCAGAATTTTAAAGCAGAAAGGACTCTTAGAAACACATCTTAAACCAGTGACAGATAATTTCTCATTCTGTCTCTTTACATTTTCTGTTTTAAAAGTTACAATCAAATGTGCTTTGGTTGCTAGGTTGTAAAAATGCAATACTTTCTTGATTTACTATCCTGGGGTGTGAGATCTATCTCTGAGCATGTTAAGTGCAAAGTTGCTATTCTTTATGCCCGATATCTACAGTGAAAGCATTATATTCATGCAGATGATAACACAATTATAAATGACATAGGAACAGAATAAACCTTAAATTGGTGATCTATAGCCATCCGGTGGGATCTCATGCAGAATAAGAACATTAGGCGTCGTGGAGGTCCATCGACACCATTCTTTCCACAGGCTTTACAAAGTGCATCCAAAAGTCTCCTGGAGGCTACACAGAGACATGTGGGGTCCCAGGGGTTGTGTAGGTGGGGTCAGGAGAAATGGAAGTGAGAGCCAAAGAGGCAAGCAGATCCAACTCTGATACCCTCCGTTTTCCTGTTGTTTTGTTTTACATATTGAACTTGGCGAAATACCATACCCACTTACTTTTTAAAATAAATCCTTTTATCTAATCCAAATTCCTCATGAATAGAGTAGAAAATTGAGAACTGAGTAGATTGAGACACTCTCCCAGGGTCAAGCCAATAATTATCAGGGTGAGGCAGACTTACAGAATACGACTACTGATAAGTAAGATATACTTTGTGTTTATATTTTCTCCATCTTGGGTATTTTATTTGCCTTTTGCTTTGTTCGTCCTCTTTGCCACCATAATTTGTTTATTCATTTTAATGCATTCAATTACTTTTCAATGTTGGCCCATATGTGGCTTATCATTTTCAAATAGTTATGCTCGCTCACATTAATGCTGTCCAATTGTTTAGGATCATTCAATTCTCTTCAGTTGATATATAAGCATTATTAATTCTAGTAGGAAATAAGCAGACTTAAAGAAATTCAGAACGAACTATTTCTCCCAATAATTTTTCATGCTCTTTTTCAAGGTCAGTAAGATAAGTTCTCTAAACTGGAATGTTTCTTAAATTCTTTCTAATATGTTTTATTGTTTTTTGATAAATTGTAGTTCTTGAGCATTTGGAAGTCTGAACACTCAAGCGTTTGGAGTTTAAAATTGGCATAAATGTGTAGAAACCCAAGGAGACATTAGCTAAATGTATCAAGCTAAGTTCCTTTTAACAATAAAGTGAAGTCATGAAAAATCTGTTAAAATAGGAGAACTACCCCAAGTCCCCCGTTTGTGTTCGAGAAAGGCAATGGGCCCCAGGTTATAGACTCTCTATTTTTGAATAATTTACTCTCCTAGATAGCTTCTGAGTCAGAGAGCAGGTTAAGAAGGAATGTTTTTTCACCTGAAACAAATATTATGCTTAGAGCTACCAGATTTCCACTGGATACGTCTTTAAAATTTTTTTTGAGAAATATATCAGCTGAGATCTCAATCCTTCCCACTATGGATGCTTAGTGTTAATAAAAAAAAAAACTAAACATCTTCCTGATGTGGAGATTGAAGTATAAGTACAGCTGAGTAGTGGGAAAATCATTTATTGAGGTGGTGCTTGCATATAACTATGTGATAATCTAGATTTCAGATTGTTTACTTTTATGAACTAATTTATTAAATATAGCCCTCCCCCGCCATCCCCCAAGCTAATAACTTGTCACGCCCCATGTAACTTCAATTTGAAATGAAAAGTGGCAAGAAATCTTGGTCAGTTGATTGATTCATGTATTCATTCAGGAAGTACATATCGAACACCTACCATGGGTCAAGGGGCTTGGGAAACATTAATGACTAAAATAAACACATGTCCTCACTTTCATTTTAGTTTTCATGCAACAACGAGTGAATGTCTTAGATAAGTAAATAATCTAGTATGTTAGAAAGTAAAAAGTGCTATGGAGAATAGGAAAAGTAGAAGGTTAAGAGGATCTCTCTTAATTTAAAATTACTTCTTCCCCTATGAAATCTGAGGCTTATGGGACTTGGACATGAAGTAGAGTCACTTATTTAGTGAGTAACTGTGGTTGTTTTGCCATGGGAAGAGAAAACGAACACAACTTTAGCTTTTCCTTTTTAAGTTTTCCTTCAGGAGTTGCTTTAAAGCAGATTTCTCATTAGCCACTAAATTGAATGTTTTCCCACTAGGCAATTTGCCCCAAACACTAAATTAGTGGGAGAACCACTAAAATAACTCTGTCATTCTAATGGCAAGAAGGTTTTTAAAGTAAAGAGATGTCTAGATGTAGAGTAACTTTTCATTTTTTGATAGTTACCTTTTTCTTTTTTCCCCAGAAATGTAAGGTAATATTTAAGAATGTGTCAACGGAGGCAAAACTGGTTTAGAAAGTCAAGTCCTTACCCAGCAGGAGACTTTGAAGGAATTTCTTGGTTGCCTTAATAAGTCCCTTATTTTCCACGAGGAATAGCTAAATAACAGTAAAAATAAAGAAATTAAAAGCAAAGAAAAAAAGTAGACAATGTCATTTGAACAAGTAAATTTCACACAGAAACTGATGACAAAGCACTTTGCCAAATTTGACTGCCTTAAGAGCCTGCCTCCACTGACCTTTGCAAAAATCTAATTTGTATTCTAGTTGTAATGAAAATGCTTAAACATGCTAAATGCCAGTATGATGGGCACTTCTAGAATATGTTATCTGCCAATAGTACAGACATGCAGCCTACATATACTTTATGCGGTTTTTCTCAACTCATTCAGTTATATAATTAGTCAGGCAGTGGTCTTAGAAAAGTCATGTCCTTTCTGCAAAATATGTAATTACAAAATGCTCACTCTTGTGCTCTGGAAGATTTTTTCCTGCTAAAATTTCATTTACTTATTTATTTACTTACTGATTTCACATATTTATTTACTCAATAAAAAAAATATATGAAATGAACTCCTGTATGTTTGGGACATTGTGCTAGGTACTCAAAGAAAGTTTTTCTGAATAAAAAAGTTTTCATATGAAAGGCGGTAAAGTGATACAGCTAAGTCTCAGAACCCAGTTTGAGAAGTACAGTTGAGTTCTCAGGTTACAGCTTTACATAGATTACAAAAGGAGAGATGGATGATCATGAGGATGTAGGTAGAAGTATCACTAGGTTTGGGAGCAAAAAACAAACCTGGGCGAATTCAGTTAAGCACTATTCATAATGTAATATTCAGAATGATAACAAAGAGAAAAGGTTAAATGTTGCCTGTATTCCTTTTAATAAGGCAGAGACATTTTTAATACATTTCAGAATTATTTCAACATAGCAGTTCACATTTATATAAAGTTAATAACAGATTACATTAATAAAAACTCTTTACATTTATATATTTAAGGAGTTCATGGAGTCCTTGATTAGTTGTTTTATAGGTATTATTTTGCATGGCTTATTTTGTATTTAGACTTTGATGGATAAATGATACCATTACAGTTTGTATTCAATCTACTTTTTTAATGGCTCTGTATATATACAGCTTACTTATTTGCCATACCTGATTTTCTGCAAACCTATTCCGTTTCTCTAAGGACTTTCTTATAATTTAAAGATTTGAATGCAATTAATAAATATGTTTATAATCCTTCTAAATGTTTAAAGAATCATGTTGAATCATTCTTTCATCTATATATAATGAGCTCTATCATAGTACAACATATACAGAATTATACATGCTTACCTGTGGATGTCTTGTTTCTTAATTTGATCATATAACGTTGAACTGTGTTTTATTTTCTGTAGTTATATATCTTAGCTTCTATAGAACAATCATTAAATTTTATATACCTTTGCGGGAGAAATTAGAGTAATTAAGAAGCGCAAAAGCACCTATATAATTAGCCTATTTGTATCCTCAGAAGAATCTTTAGTTGTGAAAAGTCTGAAGGAGTTTGTCCTAAGTTAATTGAATGAGAGCATTTTCCACCTTTCTACATGTCTCCCCACTCATTTGATTTAGTTTTGTTCATTCTAAAATGACTCACCAAAAAAAATCCCCAAACTACATACCTTCGTCTGCGTAATATCTTGTTGAAGGCTCTAAATCTATGGTCACATCCAGGGTTGATATCAATCATGCTTTGTTACGAGGAAGGCACTGGATATATTTTTATGATAAGGAAATTTTCAAATATGGAAACAATCTCACCGATCTTTAAGAGTAAGGAATTTAATATGTTGACATCTATTGAACAGTTCAAAACGCCGTTTGAGAGCTGTTTAATCTCTCTTTCCTGTGGATATTGCTAAACCACAGGCATGGAGAGCTTGACTTACATATAGATCCTTCCTTCCCCCAGATAATTGTAGTATTTACTCAGATGAACTTTATCTGTTTCAGCTTAATATTTATCTGAAAGGGCAGTCCTAATTTAGAAGCAAGTGAATAAAAGCATCAGGTTTTTAATCACTTTTTAAAAAATAACCTGATTCTTTCCCCCTTTGAATACTCTAAATTAGATTAAACTTTTTGGTGAGAAACAAAGCAGAGAGGAGTTGCCAGTGGAGGAGTATTTTGAAGGCAGATGTAAGTTACCAATCTTTTTATGGAATAAAAAAAAACTAAGAAAAACAGCAGCTGCCACTTCGGCTCAATAACTCTGGTACCTCCTAGTGAAATCATTTTGAGACTGCTGAGTAGAAATAGTTTAAAGGTCTATTGTAAAAGAACAAGAATTTTATTCATTAATTAGACTCCTCAGAGACTGTTGTGATTTTGCAAAAAATGAATAACCTTTTATTTCCTGGTTAGAGTTAAATCCTTAAGCTCATTTGATTTCCTGTGCCCCATTTGATTTCACTTTAAGGTTTCACCTTTAGAAATGCATTGAGCCAGGTCAGTCCCAGAAATGTTTTCATTTCCTTCTCACTTCAGTAAAAAAAAAACAGAGTAAATTGTCTTAAAATTAACACGTGACAGGAATATAAACCTGCAGAATTGAAGTCTCCTGATAATGTACAAGTAATGGAATGGGGGAATGTTTTGTTTATTCATTTCCTACCTCGACCTCAGTAATGAAGACTGTTTTTCTTTTATTTTATAGTGATATTTTTTATGCTGTAAAATATTGGCTTACATGGGAATTATTTTAAGTTTTGCTGCTTGTTAGTATTTGTTTTTTTTTTTTTTTCTGCTTAGCAAAATGTATGATAATATCTATCATACATTAATTCATACTTGATTAATTTAGAATTTCTGAAAATTTGAGGATAGCATTAAACTTTGTTGACATAGTGAAAAAGAGAGTATGCTAAACAAATAAATACTGTTAAAAATATACATGCTTAGAAGTCAAGCAGTTTTCAAAGTTTTTAAAATAGTTGAAAATATTCAAAGCATTATTTTTCAATTGCTTTGATATGACAGTTTCAACTCACTGATTATAGCATTTATCTTCATAAGAAATATTTGGTCATTTTAGATCTTGACATTTTTTTAAGTTGTTATAGTTTCTTTAAAATAACTATTTTTAATTTTTTTCAATGTAAAGAAATTAGAGTACATTTTCTCCAAACAGTACAATGTACCAGAAAAAAAAAAAAAGAGAGAGAGATTTTTCTGCTCATACCCTCTCTATCCAAGGCACCCAATTACCAAGAACAAGTACATTATTTGAAATTTGTAAGCTTTTTCTTTTGATATTTACACCTTCATATCTAAATGGCTTATTGATATTTCTATTTCATGATCTCTTAGTTTTAGACTATGTATCTATTAATGACCGAGAACAAAGTAAGCATGCTGTATGTAACATTAAATTTCTGTAGTTAAGGTAAAGCTAAAGAGAACATACTATTGCAATGGGGTAAACTCAAGAAGATGAATTCAGGAGTTATTTAGTTGCAATAGTGTTGAATATTTCATATTACAAATGAGAGAGGAAGCCTCTAGGATAATATGGGTTTTAAATAAGTGGGCAGATGCTGGCATGGTTAATTGAGATACAGAGTATAAGAAAGACGTTTTTGGAGAAACAGATGTTCGATATTCACCTTGAGGTTCTTTTGAAATATTAAATAATAGCCTATAATATAGGCCTGGAGCTCATCAGAGAGGTCTGGTTCAAGTATGTAGCAGTGATTGGTTAGCTTGGCTACACAGAACAGAAATATTCCCAAGTCACAGGTGCTTACACAAGACAGAATTTTCATCCTGCGGAAGTCATGCTGAAGTGAGCAGTAGACTAATCCAGGCTCCTTCCAGATGACCACTGCTGGTCCAAGGTGTGACATTCCTCTCGGTGGTTCAGACTCCAGACTTTCTGGTGTAAATGCTCCATCACAATTCAACCCATTCTGTTTACATATCTTTCATGAGGATTTAGTCTCATCAAGCTACCAGGAACACATGGGAGTGTGTTCTATATTCTGTGTGGTAACATGGCAGGCTAAAAAAATGGCTTTTTTTTTTTGGCTTTTTATACTTAAATGACAACGAGGGAATGGAGGATAGCGTACATATCTTGCAGTTTAAAATTAAGTCACTGGCATATAGATTGCATTTGAAATGTAGATATGTGTGAATCATGGCATGTATCTTCAAAACCTTATATTTAAGTCAGATTTTTGTGAATGGAGCAATAAACGGCAGATGAAGGATTAAAGAAAAATGAAGACAGATCCTTCAAGAATCTTGGATGAAAGATCAGAGAGATAGGGCAGTAGTCCAAAAGTTTAGAGTTTGTGGGAGAGTAAAGTGAAGTCATCCAGAAAAAGATGAGCCAAAAATGGAGGGCATGATAAGCCCGATGACCAGTATGAATGCATTGTGATGCTATCTATTGATGCTGTATGGAATGTTTTTATATGTACTAACCCTTTGCTGTAGGTATTATTATCATCACTTTGTTAGTGAATAATTTTAGGCCTGAAAGATTAAATAACTTAAATTGAGACACAGAGTTGCTAAATATCAGAGGTGTGACTTTTACCCTAAGCCCCTATGTCAACTCAAAATCACAATCTACCTTACTATCTCTTTTTAATTAGGAAGGATCTCAGCTCTTAACCACCATCCAAATTTTTTTTTAAGTTAAGAGGTTAAAGAGCTCAGTGAAAGTGAGTAGAAAGTTTTAGTCAGAATGGGCAATATACGTATAAGCTTTTAGTGAAAAAAAAGAAAATTTTTTTTAATAATGACAAATTCCAAAACAATTTTACCAGGAAACTGGATCAGATGCCAAATGTACGTATTCTAATAGTTTGCAAAGCAGAGCCAATCATCACATGCTAAGTAAAATGAATACTATTAATACTATTATTTATTCAACTATAAATATTACCTAAAAGGGAATTGGTGTTTTGGTTTTACAATTCATTCTTTCTCGTTTCGTTAGGTCTCTCATCATTTAAAATTTTAAATAAAGTACAAATATAATAACTATGATCATGTTTTAATTAGAGTCGATTTTGTTTATATGGAAAAGATATGAACTTCTCTGTAGTTGGTGAGTACATTTTTAGGTGATTTTATTCTTCAGAACCATGCTATTATACTAAAGGTTCAGGTAAGACAAGAAGGATATCGCTTCTTCTGGGTGAAGGACCAAAAGTTTGTTTCCCAAAAAGTTTCATTTAAGTGGATTTTTTATGGTTTAGGGTGTGCCTTAGGAACTTGGTTATTTTAATAGATTGACGTTTCTGTTTCTCTGGTATCATTTCTCATTGGCCAACAGCATATGACTGATGTATACCAGCAGGATGTGTTTAGGCAGAGCAATAAATAATAGAGACTGAAGCTGTAAAGACCTTTGCAACTGGAGAAGCCCCTCCCAAAAACCCCTGCTGGGACCATTTACCTGGTATTCTTGAAATGAGACAAAGGCAAGTTAATGTATTTTAATTTTATAGTATCACTGACATTATTTAGTGCATTCGTCTGCTTATATAATGGTCTTACCTGAACAATAGTGTTATTTGTGATTCATTGTTAGAAAAAAGATTAATGGTGTTATATGGGCCCTTAATATGTGCCAGTGTATTGCAGTATTTGAGTGCATTTATTTACCATTTACTGCAACATTTTCAGGTTGATATTATTATTCTTATTCTATACATGAGAAAACAGGTTAAAAAGTTTCACGCATTGTCCAAAGCTTGTAAAGGTCTGAGTCGGAATTGTAACCAAGGCCAATTCCACAGCCCAAATGTGAAGGACTCAGAGCACAATACTGTGTGTAGAATGTGTGTATCAGTTTCATCATGATGCTGTAACAAATTAATGCAAAGGCGGTGCCTTATGCCAATAGACATTTGTTCTTTTAGTTGTGAAAGCCAGATGTTCAAAATTATGGTGTCGGCTCTCTCCAAAGGCTCTAGGGAATAATTATTCCTCGTGTCTTCCAGCCCCTGGTAGCTCACAGTTTTCTTTGGCATATGCCAACGTAACTCTACTTGCCACCTCAATCTTCTCGTGACCTTCTTTCCTGGGTTTGTGTCCCCTTTTTTGTCTCTTATCAGGGAACTTGTCATTGCACTTAAGACCCACCTTAATACAGGATGATCTTAAAGATCTTATCTTAATTACATTTGCAAAAAACCCTTATCCCAGATGAGATCACATTCTGAGGTTCTGGATAGACATATCTTTTGAGAGGCCTCTATTCAACCCACTATAACAGGCATAGCTGCATTAAAACAACAACAACAACAATAACAACAACAACAACAACAAAAAACAAACAAAACATGTTAAAATTGTGAAATATAACAAAAGTATATAAAAATACACAATACATAATGTACAATATTATTAATAATTATAAAGGTATCACCTGAGTAGCCATGATCCATATCAAGACATAGAACATCCCAGAACTCTGAAAATGCAGTTTTCTTTAATGATCATCTTTCTATCCCTATTCACCAGAATTATTCTGATTTTATGGGAATCACTTTCTTACTTTTCTTTAAAATTTTGTCGCTCATGTAGCAAAATCATTTAAATGTTTTTGAATTTCATATAAATTAAATATTATATATTTTGTTGTTTCTTTTAATTAATCTGTTTCTAAGAATCTTATATTCCATTGAGGGTACCTAGTGTTCATTTGTTTTCTTTACAACTTAGTTATGGATTTTACTTTTATTGCATGTGTTTGTTATATTCTTTTTTATTGGTTGTTGCAAACATCGGTGTTATGAGCATTTTTGTATATTTATGCTAGTATAACTCTGCAGTTTTATGTGATATATGCTTGCTAGTTGATGGCAGTTTTTCAAAGTGATGGTAGCAATGTACCTCTAATCAGAAGTTTATGAGTTCTCATTGCTGCCACATATTTACTAGCACATGGTATTGCTAAATTTTAGATATCAAATAATTTCATAGGTGTGCCATCAAATTCCAAGGTAGTTTTCACTTAAATATCCATAATAACCAATTAAATTGAATATAATTTTGTAAGTTTATTAGAATTGTATTTTTGTGAACTGCCAGTTCAACACTTTTTTCCATTTTTCCCATTTTTCGATTTGACTATCTTTTTTGTAATTTGTATTTTTTTCTTATTGTCTAATTCTGAAAAGGAGTTCATTTTTTATTACATGTTACATGTACTGTATTTTCTATCAGGTAACGATTTCTTTGCTCTCTTTTTTTCTTATGTTTCGATGAGCAGAATAGCCAATTTTATCCATCATTTTCTTTATAATTGGTGCTTTTAAAAAATGTTTCTGACAATGTTTCTCTTCGTAGTTCTTTTTCTGTGTTTCTTTAACCAGGCAAACTCTTTCCTGATAGACACTCTTTTTTTTTTTAATAGATGGTAATATATTTAGGTTATAATCAAGTCTTGTTTGTTGGGAGCATTTCTGGCACTTTAAAGTGTGTTGTGTATTTCTTGTATATTGATTTTTCCAGGCTTCCTTGGAGGCCAGTCTTAATTTTCACCTTCTTAGGAGATTGGTTAATGGTGGGCCTTAGCTATTTAATGAGTATGGATAAAAAAGGGTTGGCTTTGAAATTAGATTTACTCTAATAGCTCTTTGGATAAAAAATCTCTCTAATTATTTTGATGTTGGTCAAACTTCCTATTAGGTATCTGACTACATGGAAAATTTACTCTTTACAAAATATTTTACATATGACATTTCAATTATCTCATGAAATCTATAAATACATATATAACTGTGACTGTTTTATTGATGAGGATTATGAGATTTAAGGACATTAAATACATACTCAAGGGCAAACTAGGATGTTAAGAGTTGAAATATGTACTCAGGTACGATATTTTTTCACATTCCTTTGATGTCTTTCCTTAAAAGCAGTTTCAAACTTTTAAGTTCCAAATTCTCTTATTCTAAATAATATCACCATTTTAAAAATAAGTGAAACAAGCATACTCTAAATTAAACAACTTCCAAATTCCTTCCTGTGAGCATTCTTACCTTATCCATATTCAAATAAAATTATTCACATTTATTATTCTTTCAAAAGTTATTCCTGTTGTTTTGTACTTTAGTTGAATGCAGTGTATTTTCTTTCTCTTTGAGAAATTTTTAGGGTGAGGCATAGGGTTCTTTAGAGGACAACTTGCTTAGGCAAGTAGACTTTCTTCTTTGTTTGCATGTAAACATCAATATTAGGTAGGTGAAGGAAGGGCAATATGAGTAGGACAAGAACAAAGAACCAGTCCAGGAAATCTATTTGTCTGCGATAGATTTGACCATGGTTGACTTTTTGAAAGTTCATGCCTAAGAAAATATTTATTTCCGGTTAAGCTAATACTATTTTAGAATACACGGTTTTGTTTTAAAACCATGAGAATCAGATTTAGCTGTTTGTAAGGGGTAAGTTCCAACCTTATATCTCAGGATTTATTCTTTAAAAATGGTCTGAGTGATTCCAAACACTTCTACTAGATCTAGGCCAATGACGAAGGCTGCATCTCTAAGGCAAGGGAAGGGGATGGGCAAGGGAAATGGGGAAAAATGAGAAAATGAGTCTTTTTATCCTTTTTACACAAAAGGATCAATATATAGTAATGAACTGATAAATTCTTAGGAAAATTTAAAAATGCAATATCTAGATCAATACAGTACCTTCAGATACATACACTCACAATTGCCCCATTTTGCCTTCTAGTATAAGGCTATGAAGAAATTTTTAATTAATTCTTAGAAATTATGATATTCTCCATATAATACTCAATTTACTGAAAATTTATTCAAAATAAGACTGACCTTATCAGAGTAGTGTTAACCACTAAGCAGTAAGCTATCTTCTGCACATGCTCCTACCTATGGTTGCTTTTCAGTATTAGTTCTCATTCCCAACATACATATACTTCTTTGAAATAATTTCATGTGCTTTATAATTATAATCCCATCTCTTTTAGAAAAAAAAATGATAGAAAAGGTAGCTATTGTGTGCCACTCTCTCAGATGAATTATATTTTATCATGCTGCTATGGTCTAAATATATGTCCTACTGGTTGATATACATTGAAATCTGTGTAAATCTATATTGTTCTATGGAGTATTGAGAGAGTTTCCCTTAAAATCATGCTTCTCTATTTATTTTGAAGTCTCTTCGGCTCCATCTCCTGCTGTTCTAATCATTAGCAGTCCATAGGGAGTGGAATTTCTCAAAATCTAGACAGCTTTATGAGAACATGAGCCCTGTGGCATTTCTTTTTATTTTTACTTATCTCGGGATATGTAGATATACCTTTGACTTCAGTATGCTTATTACATAGCCTCGATGAAAAGCATGTTTCCTTCTGCTTTGAGATACAGATGGCAAAAGTCCTTAGTCTGCCAAGGAATTTTATTTGCTTCTAAATTCTGACTGTCCCATTATATGACTTTGTTATATTAAGATTTCAATGGTGCAAATAAGGGTCAAGGCTCCTTTGTCGATAGAATATTAAATCACTCTTTGGCTTTCTTAACATCTGACAGTTATTTTCTACTTCATCTTAAAAAGAGGAAATTTGTGAGCTTTTCATCCCGTAGAGTAGCTGGATTTTATTCATGTTCAAATCCATTGAAACCTGCCAACCCTATAAAAACAGTTGCCAATATGGGAGAAGTCTTCCTTGTGTTGTGATAGAAAGGGTTTCACTGCTTAGAGGTGAACTTAAATTAAAAATGTATTCCTCCATTTAAAAAACAAAACAAAAAAACAAAACAAAAAAAAGACAAAGCATGTGCCTGCCTGTACCAGGTGGCTTTGTACAGGAATGAGGAACAAAGTGGATTCATCTGATAATATCTTAAATCTTAAATTATTTTCAAAACATATATGTATGTGTATGCTTACAAATACATACACACATGTGTACACATACACAAACACACAAACATACATGTATATGCAATGTTAAAATAGTCTCAATTTAATGTTAGATTTAAACTGGATACAAACTTTCTTTGGACTTGTTTTTAGACAACTAGGAAAATAAGCAAATATTTTTCTTTTCTCTTTTATAAATATGTGCATTTGTTTTTTTTTTGTTGTTGTTTTTTTTTTTTTTCACCAAATTGAGATTTGGGCATCTGGATTTTAAAAGTATTCAAAATGAGAAGAATTTTTATCAGTGAATGTCTCTTGACACTGGTGTGGTTTTTCTCTAGCACCTGGTGTCTTTTGTTAGTTGTTGCATTATCCATCTGATCGCCCATAGCAGCAAACAGGGGATCATAGTTAAAAACATCAAAAGCCTGTTGACTTTGCCTCTTCCATATTTCCCAATCATTTCTTCTTCCATCCATACTGTCACTGTCCTCATTCAGGTCCTCAGTTCTTAATATCCAAACTTTTGCAAATTTCTATCGGGCCTTTTGCTTTCCAGTTTCCCTCTACTCCAATTCAGTCTAAAGATGACTTTCAGTATCATTTTTCAAAATTATAGTTCTTATCTCATTATTTTTCTTGCTACAAAACCATGGCTTCTTATTTTTGGCGAAAGTTTTAAATTTCTTAGAAACTGCACAACACGATAGAGTAGCCACTAGCCATATGTGGCTGTGTATATTTAAATGTGAACTAAATTAAAGTAAATAAAAGAAATTGAGTTCCTCAGTCACAGCCTCATTTCAAGTACTCCAAAGCCACATATGGCTAGTGACTACTGAATTGGACAGCACTGATCTAGAATATTTCCATCATCACAGAAAGTTCTACCGGACAACCCTGACTCAGATGTTATACCAACCCTTCCATGACCATGTTCCTGCTTGCTTTTCCAGCCTCACTTCTTTCTATGTAGTGTCTGTACATCTCTGTTGGTTGGTCATACCGATCTGCTTGTCGAAGGCATCAATCATGGAGCCTACAGACTCAAAGAGTTCCTTGTATACTGACGCTAGGCACCATTCTGTTGGAAACAGTTCCATGAGTTAAAATTGCTCTTAAAGAGTTTATATATGTGTGTGTGTGTGTGTGTGGGGGGGGAGGTTATAAGCACCCCGAACATCACAAATGTAAAATATCTGGCAGCAAGGGATGCTAGGAAGAAAAATTAAAAATGGTAATGTCCAAAGAATGATGAGTGAGTGGTTACATGGGTTCTTCAGAAAAGGCCTTTTATATAAGGGGATATTTCAACAGAGCCCCAAACGAAGTCAGGAAATGAACCATGTAGCTATGCAGGGAAGAATAAGCCTTTCATTCTAGTGTCTTCAAGCTTCTCCCCTCAGGGTCATGGGACTATCATTTATAAAGGTCACAGCATCATTAAATGGTGCCTTCTTATCTTGCTCTGAAGATTTTTGGTCTCAAGCCACAATGTAATTCGATCCTAGACTGTTAGAGCTAGAAGCAGCTATAGAAATCATCTAATCTGTTTGAGAATTTTAAGAAGAGGTAGCTAAGATTTAGATAGGTTAATTGGTTTGTTTTAAGTGAAAAATGAAGTCATGGTAAAATGGCCATTAGAACCCTGGTCTCCCGGCTTCTACTGCTCTGTGTAGGACTGAGTCTGAGTACAGCAGGCCCTCTTACAATGTCGTTTCATTGAACATTATGTTGTAATATTGATGAGATGCCATAGGAACTTAACTCTTGGTTATATCAATTAACCTGAAGTAAAATATCTTCTTGTGCATTGGTTCACATAGAGTCACAGAACCTATCGACGGTGAGGACATACTGTAGAGATCCAAATGTGGATGGCCTCTTGAAACTTTTCAGGTTAAAACAAACAAACAAACAAAACTTTATTTTGGCTTTCTTTAGAATTTTTTTGTATTTATTAAAAAACATAAAGTCATGGTTTTAATTGACTTACGGCTTAATTCTTCTGATGAAATCTGGAAGAGTTGCTCAAAGAATTCACATAGAGGGTGGCCTATATGGTGGTCCCCAACCTTTTTGGCACCAGACACCAGTGCTCCTATGAACATCGAATGCTTGATGATCTGAGGTGGAGCTGAGGCGGTGATGCTAGCGCTGGGGAGCGGCTGCAAATAAAAATGAAGCTTCTCTTGCTCGCTGCTTACCTCCTGCTGTACAGCTCGGTTTCTAACAGGCCAGGACCAGTACTGGTCCATGGCCCCGGGGTTGGGGGTCCCTGGCCTAATAGTACATTTTCTAGACCATTTCTAAGGTATTAGAAGTCTTACACTCATCTTTGCTAGGTGAGGGCTAAGACTCCTCTCCCACTTAGAAAGTTTCATGGCACTTTCTTCAAGGTTAGTAGCTTCATAGTATAATTTTATTACACTTAATATATTGTCAATGCATAGTAAGCTCATAAGGTACATTTTATTTAATAATTTTACAAATAGTAAATTTGAACATGAAACAATAGCTACTGAGAATGCATATCAAATTATATGTTTTGCTTAAAATTTGAGGAAAGAGGTTGTTTTCTTGTTATATCAATAAAGCTTTCTTTTATAGGCATCCTTTCCATATAATAGAAAATTATTCCACTTTAATATGTCTATGATTAAATATCTTAAGTGAATATAATAATTCATTTGGAAATATATGAAACAATCTGTCAAAGCAGTTAGAATGCATTCTGCGGTTCCAAAATCTATCCTTTATGGTTCTCTCTCGGATGCAAACTGTGTCTGATTAGTTTAGTTTTTATGCCTTAATTGTAGAGTACCCTTAGACACGTTGAATATTTGTAGAGTATTTATTACAATTGAAGATACAGAATAATCACTCTTTCAACATTTTATTTTTAGGAAATGTACTTAGATGAATGAATATACACAGTTAACATAAAACAGGCTTTCACTAAAAAATGTGTATGGCATTGCTATCACAGAAAATATTCTACAATTTTGCCCACAGGTGAAATGTGTTTGGAGTGTTCCAAATTCCATATTATGTATCTTTTCTGCCATTCTCAGGCTAATGGCACTCTTCACTGCAAGCCTGAGTATACTATTAAGCTCCAAAAGAAAAGTGTGGCTAAAGAGGGTATTAAAATACATACAGTTGAACCAACAGGAAAATGTTCATTTTTGCAAGCATAAGATTACTAACAGAATGCCAAAATTAAAGGTCAGTTTTGAATGAGCTCTCATATAATGAAGTTTATGAACAAGCATATATTATATGAGTAAAGAAAAACCAATTGTATATCAAAGGAGTGCTTTAAAAGAAGTACTCTAGTTTTCATCTAAAAAAAAAAAAGAAAAAAAGGAAAAGTACTTGCACTTTTTTTTGAGCCCTCACCTTTGGTTTTTCAGATTTATTTTTCAAATGCTCCCTATGTGAAATGAAGGCAAATGGAAATTTAAAAAAAAAAAAACTTTTTAAAGAGAAAACAAAGTGGGAAGATTTTGTGTAAATATAGGAAAATGAAGGAGTCTAAATAGACAATCTAATTACATCAACTAGCAGAAGAGAAAATGGTGCGAAGCGGCCTCTCTAGCCTTTTGTTCTTGGGATCAAAGCTTTATGCCCGGTGATTGGTGGAATTCTTTTGTTTACTTAGCACCCTTGAACAAAACCAAAAATCAAATTAAGTCGAAATCTCTGCAATTATGAACCATCTCTTTTCAGAGTACTATATTTTACTGTATTTATTTATTTTTAAATAGCAAAGAAAGTATATGGACTAAGTAATTCTCAAAGCACCATATTAAGTTTAGGTATTTCTTTTCTCAAGAATCAGAAGAAACAGAATATATGCTTTTTTTTTTTTAATTTTCACTTTGTGATAGTTTATTATAAAATATGACAGAAGCAACCAAGGATAGAGAGGAAAGAAACCCATAGAGACTTCTGATTTTCTTAGCTGACGAAAAAGAAAAGTATCGCTTTTAGTAATTTTTTGCCTTGCTGTGTTTATTTTGTATCTGAACTGACTGAGAGCAGAGAAAGAAAGAAAAATACATTTTGCTTTTTTCAACTAAAAGAAAGGTTTGAAGTGCATTTACAAGGTTATTTCCAGGGTCGTTTTTCTTTTATTTTAAATAATAAATTTCCTGTGGTTCATGATGCCCATTCAGTCTGTATGTCACTAAACATAAACGCCCCAGTGGCAAAGAAGACAAACCGTCACCCTTGTGGATAGTTAATGATAAATGTGAGGATGTGGGAAGGAAGGATTTGTGTGAAGATTCCCACGTTAAGCCTGTGGGCTTGACTCCGGTGACAAGAGTAAAGACAGAGGTCCTCCGACGGTGAGCACTGCGTACCTTGCCCTATTTTGTGTCTTCAAGATGCTTGCAGCCCCGCAGACCCACAGAAAAGGCAGAAGAAAGCTAGGCTCTTCTCGATGTAATCCTTTCCATCGACATCACAGAAAAAACAAGTGCTTCCTGTGGCCGTGGCTTACTCAAGCTGCTGTCTTCTCAGTGACAAATCACAGATTTTATTTCTCCAGTGACATTCTTGGGTAGTCATGGTATTGGTGTCTTAGTGAAAACACGAGACTGTGCCTAAGTGATGCTCAAATTAAGATGTTTGATAAACAGAAGAATGCTTTCCAAATAGCCGTGATCTTTGCGTAAGCTTTCAATAAAGGAAATGGATTTTGAATTTTAAATAGTAGGTATCAGTTTGCACATTCAGGAACTTCCTGAGTGAAATCAGAAACTGGGGCTTGTTCACAGAGGACAAGAGGAGACTGAGGCAGACCGCTCCAGGTGGGTAGGTGGCATGTTTAATAAGCATGGGACCTTATATACCAGGCTTATCTTGTGTGACCACTGACGAATAGATTCCTGCACCCACCTGCCAGAATCTTGAGTTTACAATATTTTCTCATGTCTACTATCCAGGCGCTGCAATAATATAGTAGTGTCTCAGGCTGCATCCTTGAAAATGGCTTTCACTGTGGGACAGGTAGGCGGAATATACATTCCAAGGACAGACGCGGGCTGAGGAGCCTCTGATTGCCCAGGATCCAGCTCACAGGTCAACTAGTGGTCACTTTCTCTCTGTGACCTCCTCCAGCATTAGGTTACCCAGCACCTCAGATCTCTTTGAGGTTGCTAACAGATATGATTCTTTTGTTGTTGTTCTTTTCTGTACAGCCTTGTATGACATTTCTGTGAAAAGTCATAAAGAATCTTTCAGCTTTAGCAAAACCATTAAACCGGCTTCACTGGTAGGGATTTTTAAAAGGTTCTGAGATGATAATAGCTGCATTTAGGAAGCATCTAGTCATGTTAGTTTCTTTCAAATACCAATGATCATTTTGATTTGCTTGGGAATAACGAGTATAGGGAGTTTCATGATAATTTTTATAGAAGAAGAAAAAATATAGCATACGCTCGTATGTGTCTTGTTATTCATTTCAGAAAGTACAGTATTTTTTGTTATTGCACATGGTAAAAAATATGGTAAAAACTACCAACTAATTAGTTGTCATGGTTATCACCTCATAAATAATCCTGGGCACATTATTAAGTATCCGCGATCATCAGGGCAGTGATACCAAGGCTTTTCTTTATGGAAGCTAGAGAGTTGTTTGTCTTCACTTGATTTCTGGTTTTTTGAAATTCACCTGTAAAATGAGACTTTTCCTGCTTTAAGAATTATGAAATCTTACGTATGCAACCCTAAACAACAGTTTGGGTTTTCCTGTTTTTGAACTCTACATAACAAAATTTTACAATATGAATTATTTTATGTGGTGTTACTATCACTGAATACCACGTTTATAAAATCGATACAGTCATTGCATGTAAATTTAGCTTTTTACCTTTTATCGCTGCGTAATATCCCCATAATATGCCTAGGTCACGACTTATTAATCAATCTGACTTTGGGCCTTTGGGTTGGTGGGTGGTAGTTACAACAGTGTGGCTCCGGTAATCTTTTTGCACGTGAACATTCAAAAGCATTTCTCTACCGTATAAACGCAGAAGTGTGATTGTTGGGCCATAGTATATGCATTCAAAAGTTATTGTAGGAATTTGTACTTCAATCAGCAGTTATGGTAATTCTGGTTCACTCCACACAGTCAGAACTAGTTGACGGTTCCAGACTCTATGTAATTTTAATTTGGTGAACCTTCCTTACTCATGAGATTGGACACTGTTCATGTGTTCATTCGAATTTTCCCTGCTGTGACGTATTTGTCCAAGTGTTTTACACATTTTTTTCTTTATTGTGTTGTCTGTGGATTTCTTATTGATATTTTGAAGTTTTCTTTCTATTCTAAGTATAAACCCTTTGTCAGTTTTACATGTTGCAAAACCCCTTTTCCATTCTTTGATGTCCTTTTTCTTTCTTAACGTTTGTGATGACTATTTTAAAGTGGGTGATTTTTTGTTATTTTTGTTGTTGTTGTTGTTGTTTCCTTTAGTGTTTTGTTTAAATTTTTTCCCAGATTATAAATATATTGCATGTTTATTCTCCACTGATTTTAGAATGGCTTCAAAGAGCTTGAAAACAAGAATTACCATCTATCTATCTATCTCAAGTCATATGATGTAGATAACTATAACCAAAATAAGAAATAAATAACCATTATTTTCACTGTAATAGTCAGGACTTTTCCAGTCACATGAATCTATGTTCCAACTCAAATCGATTTAAGCAAAAGATAATCTCTCTCTCTCTCTCCCCCTCTCTCCTTCCTTCACCCTCTCTCTCTTCTCTCTCTTTCTGTGTTTCTCTTCATATGTCTCTTTCTTTTTATATGAGACAATGCTGGGTGACTTGTTAACTCCCATCCTAACTTTCATTCTTTAAGATTGGCAGAGATGTTTGGGTGTTCACATTTCCATGGAAAAGTCATAAGAAAGCAGCAAAGTCTCCATTAGCTCAAACGAGTCATGGCAATTCCATGACCCTTACCAGTGACTGGTTTGGGGTTAGAAAGAAGGAACTATAACAAATGAAACATGAAATGGAAGAGTTTTCTGGTGTGGTAGGACATAGTTAAGAATTATTTTTTTCTGAAAACCAGAATCTGAATTGTGCCTTCCTACTTTGTATTATTAGCTTTGGGGAATTTAAAGCTAAACACCACAGATAAAGTATTGGTACCCTTCTTTAAGAATTGTAATATACTAAAATAAATTCTTACTATAGTAAGAAATTTCACTGAATACCAAGGCCATGAAAAGCTCTATATTGAGCTATTGAAAAGAAGTATACAATAAGAGGCCAATATGTCTTCTGACTCAGAATTGTTTATAAACTAAAATGTCCCTTCTAGTACTGGACAATGATAGCCACCTAGGACACTGAAGTATGCACACTAATTCACTTGTCCTCAGGAACGTTGTATCATAGGTGTCAGGTGCTGCTCCATAAATGGCAGCTATTTACTTTGCTTTTTCATTTTCCTCTGACTATGACCTTGTGGGGCTATAGCACAGCTACTGTGTAGCTATGAAGAATACCAGTTCCTTCTTCTGCCAACCAATTTGTGTTGCACTGAGGAAAAATTTAGAATTTTCTGGCTTAATTAACGTTCATAATAAAATAACTATTGTAGTAGCAGAAAATGGAGGGTCAGAGTAATTCTCTCATGTCTTAGAAATGCACTTCTAAGGCAATGGGAAGAGATCTGAATATGCCAGTACTTTTAAGACTTTTTTCTGACTTCTTTTTCTGTGATTTGTTGCATGCTCAATTCCTGCTGTGTCTTGATACACTTGAAGTATGAGTTCCCTTGACACCTGATGCTGTTTCTCGAAGTGTATTCTCACATACTACATAAGATCTCATGCAGAATAAAAAATTAGTCTTCATTATATATTGAAAGGAGAATTGCACTCATTTTTAATAAACATTGTAGAAAGGATTCAAGATAAATTTACAATTTCTATAAAATATCTGTGGAAACTTAATGGATTTGCAGACAGGGAATGTGTTTGGAAAATTCTTTCAAAATAAAAGTCCAGTAATGTAAAATCTTTAACATGAAAAGCTTCTTTGTGTTGGGGTGGGGTCTAGGGATGTGGGCGTCTAACATCTGTCTTTTAACCTGGCCTCTACATTTAACAGTGTAAGCAAATTCTTACATTTTCTGATCACCAGTTTTTATATCTAAAAGAACGGTGCTGGAAATAGAACCTTGTCATAGGTCGATTGTGATTAACAAGTGACTAATCCATATAAGATGACAAAAGAATGCCTAGTACTTTGTTAAGTGTCATTAAATATTAGTTGTAATGATACATTTAGTTCTAATATCTATCCTTGGAAATTTATCCTTATACCTTGCATGAAATATTATTTAAGTTTTAAGAATCACTTTCATTTTGCATCCAGAAGGATGCTGAACAATTACAATGTGTTTGGGTGATGGATTATCTCATGGAACTATTCCTCACTTACTTTCTAGTTCTAGATTTCAGGGGTTAGCGTTTGAATTTAGAAAAGGAGTTAAAATTCCTAATTGTAAATGCAGTCCTTATAGTTTGATTCAACACATAGATTATTTAATTGACATCCTTATTAACAATTCCTATCATTTGATGATAAATCAAAGCAAGTCCCCATTGTATTTGTTTACATGGTTACCTTAAATATGTGATTAAAATCTTTTTTTTTGAACTTGGTGTAAATATACTTTTCACTCCTGGATGGTTATAGGAAGTAAGAAGGCTTTTCTTCTAGTTTTTCTACTCAATTCTAAGATTTGAACAGAGATAAGTATCATTGAAAATGAGATTTATCTCACTTTTATACTCACCGTTAACTTGCCTAACCTAGTTCATGTGAGCTTGTGTGCAGGTCACCTTTGACAAGTAATTTAGAAGGTTGTCATATTTGACAGGAAAGCTTCGGTGATCATGGATTTTCCACTCTATTAATATTGTCAGCTAGACTGTTTTCTGACATTCTAAAATAAATGTGAGCTGTATTTACTATTATTCAAAAGATAGATCACTCAACTCTGAATGAAAAATATTTCACCGGCTAGTGTGAGTTTTTCGAGATATAAATGTTATATTCAGAAAATTTAGTGAGATAACTATTAAAATTCCCATTAATTAATGTAATTGGAGCATCTTTAAATATATTTAAATTTAACTGCTGTATTACATTATCTTCACCTATATGAAATGGCAATAATGTTTTTAAAACCTCAAGTCTAGAAGAGGGTTGCTTTTGTGTGTTTACATTTTCAATCAGCAAATATTTTCTCTAAAGTTTGCAATACAAAAGACCATGGGGACAATCTCTCTCTCACTCTCATTCTCTTTGGACTTTTTTTTTTTTTTTTTTTTAGTGAGTTTTTAAGCAAATACAGATGAGTGCTAAAGCCACCTACAATATCATTTAGTTTAATATTGCTTTATAGTTTATATTCACTTTCCTATACTTATTCATTTGCTCTGGACAGCGATTTGTGCCTTGGTAGGCAGAACATTATAAATAAGGAAACCGAGCCTGAGTACTGACGGGACTTGAAAATCTTTGAGATTACAAGACAGAATCTGACTCCAAGACCAGAGCGTTTCCCACGATTGTTGAAAAGACCTTTTTTTTTTTAAGAGCTATGACTTTACACCAAATTTTCTTTGTGAAAATGTAGGAGAGTCTCAGATGTCTGAAGTAAGATGTCAAAAATAAAAATCAAGCAAATATAAAGCAGAGGCCCTTTTATGAAAAAAAAAAAAAAAAAAGAGATTCTATCAGAGGAGTTCCAGGAACTTTAGCTATTTGTAAGAAAATGAGGGCATCCTCATTAATTCAGTGGGCCTACCATAGTGGTTAAGAGCAGTTTCCTTATAGCCAGATGGCCTGGGTGTGTAATTCTGCCTCTACTACCTGCGACCTTAATCAAGTTTCTTTACTTCTGTGTGTGTTAGTTTCCTCAACTGTAAAATGGGGATAAAAATGATTCTAACTCATTAGGTTGTTATGAGAGACATGTGAATTTAAAAAATATATATATTTTTAAAACACTACGAATATGACTGGCATGCACATTAAACAGTATAAAAGGGTTCATTATATAAATACAAAAAGTTATTCATTGCTAAAATGTGTCAAACACTGGGTTTACAGAATGGAGAAAGACAGAGTTGTGCCTATTCTTGGAGTGATGACAGCCCTGAGGCTCAGGGAGTTGATGTTTTTGAATAAACTGAAAGGAAGAGAAGCAGAGGGAGGAGAGGGGGATGGGGCAATGGGTGGGGGAGGAGAGAGAGAGAGAGAGAGAGAGAGAGAGAGAGAGAGAGAGAGAGAGAGAGAGAGAGATTCAGACGGAGGAAAGATTTTTTATATATATAATTATACATGTAATCATAAATTATGAAAAGTTTCGTGAAGAAAAATAAACAGCGTGCTTAGTTAGAGACTAAGTAGAGGAATACATCAGATAGATACAGAAGGAAGAATTTGATTAGAAGACCTAAAAGTGAAGACCGAAAAATACACTCTTATCATGTTATAAAAAATGAATCATAGGGTGTCAAGAGTGGAAGCAAGAAGGCCAATTTAGAAGCTGATTTGGTCAAATGATTTCTTATTTGACTTATGCGTCATTTAGGAGTGTTTTGCTTAATTTCCAAACATTGGAAATTTTCTAGTTAATATTTTGTTATTGGTTTCTAGCTTAATTTTACTGTGGTCAGAGAATATACTCTAAATTATTTTGATCTTTTAAAATATGTTGAGCCTTCCTACATAACAAGAAAATCATCAGTTTTGATCATTGTTTCATGTGCACTTGAAAGGAATAGAGTCTGTCATTGTAGCCTTTAGCTTTCTATTTATATCAAAGTTATTTGTCATATGTCAATATTTTGGATGCAGTTTATCTATTTTTCTGTCGATCATTGTCAGTTATTGATTTAAAACATTTAAGCTATATTATAAGGTGCTTATAATTTTAGAATTGTATCTTCTTGTGGACTGACCATGTCATCATGATATGACCATCTTTGCATGTAATGATTTCAATCCTCATTTCCATTTTTTTTTGATATTGTACTAGACTAGTATCTTTTTGTGGTAGTGTATGAGTTTCTTTTGTACATCATTTTACCTTCAATCTTTTTTTTTCCTCCCATAGGTATCTTTGTGACTATTTGGGGAGACTGTCCAAAACTGTTTCCTGGTTATAATTTTAATTTTGAATTCATTATTTCACACAGTATGCACTGTAATGACATGTTAGGTATCATCAACATATGCCTGTAGATCAGTGTAAACTGTCAAAGGACAAAACTAAAATAATTTAGTAACGAGTTTGATGTTCTTCATTCTAGGAGAAACAATGCGTGGAATGGGAGTGAACAGTGTTCACAAGCAGGGGCACACTGCCTGAGGGATTTGGGGCAAAAATAAGTTCCACAGAGTATTAGAAGAGGCAACAGGGAAACAGGCCATGATTGGCTAGGAGGTCAGGGGTTTCCTTAGAAGGCCAACAGGTCCCATTTTGTAGGGTGAGGTAAGCTAGCTCTGCTGAGTTGGAGGGTTGAGATTGGTATAGGTGACGCTTTCTTGACAGGTATTTCCAGAAAGTGCAGGCTGACTCAGGTTCAGATTTGTGATGCGGGCTACGTCATTGGGGGCGGCCTCCATTTTGTGGGTCTTCACATAGGAATTAATGTTATCAAAGTGTGTATTTTATTATAACTCTGGCAAACTAATTTGCATCAACATGTAATCAGAGTCAAGTCTTGTTTTAATTTAGATTCTGAATGAGATAAAATTAGTACATAAATTCTGACCTAAGAGTGTTTGTGAGTTGCTTTATTTCTTTCAGATACCCAGACATTATTACGTATTTATGTATCAAACAGTTTAAAATAATTCTGATATTTTTATGTCTCTCCACCTGGAAAAACCTACACCCTACTCCTCCTGAAATACTTGATTATTCCGTCTCTGTCTCCCTCTCGTTCTCATTTATTAAGTGCCTTATGAGCGACTTGGGCATGGTCCATCACCTCTACATACTTTTGTGGAGGACATCCATCAGTTGCATTATTCCGATTAAATGTGTGCCTGGAGACTGGAAAAGAAAAATGCCCTTTATTATTTCTAATGCTTTAAGTACACAGTGAGGTTCAGGCTATGGCTCTAGATCACTTTTATTTTCTCTTTTAAAAAGATAGGAAAACAAACATTTTTGGTAATAGAAATATTATATCTCTTTAGAGATGGAATGTGGTCTTTTAAATTGAATATGTCCAAGTGAATTAGAATGTTGCAGTAGTCTAGTTTGTATTATTAATTGATTAGTAGCCCATTCAACTATTACTTTGATCATATCAATGACTCAATCTGTGCCCTCTCTGCATTCGCTGGCAGCATATCTGTTTTTTAAAGGACCGTTTCTGACTTCATTGTTTGTAGTGACCAGGGTTTCTTTCAGTCACTTATTCTCTTTGATGATACTTTTTTTGCTGGTTTAATGAGGAACAATATCTTCAGTATTCATATCCAAGTATTTTGAACACAGACATTGGAGCTGTGACTCACTTAATATGCTTAATTAGAATAATTCACATGGTAAATGATGCTGTTAAATTTTAAATTAAGTTTTCTATTCATGAGTTCAGTAAGATCTTCTTCTAACTTAAGAGGAAAGTAGAAATCCTGCCCCCTGCAAATATTTTTTTTAAAAAAACAAAAGAGCAAAAGAAGAAAACAGCATCTTACTTGGCCTTAGCTGATTTATGTTTTGAATCAGACTTGAGTAAACAGAAGCAATAATTATAGTTCATAGATTTTTCAAAACGAAGTAAACATTATGTATTATTGCCTTCCAATTCTGCATTTTAAAAAATTTATTTTATTGCTTGCTGATCATTTCACAGTCCTGTCATATTAGAATACTTAAACTAGTTCTCACAGTAAAACCAATTAAAATGTATGGATTAAACTTTAATTTCTGTCCTACTTCAACTGTAATAATGTTCTGAAAAATCTTCACATTTCCTTTTAAAATAAAACATTAATCTCAGCTACCCAATACTAATTAGTGTACAAAGCTTTCAGCACTTTAGAGATTTTCTAATCACATATCATATTTTTTCACATTATATTATTCAGACAATTATTAAAATAATATTTTAGTGTATTACCGTTTATGAGATTCATTTTAACTATGACTATTATATGTGTGAAACAGAAACAATAAACCCAGAATGTCAATCTAGCACTGAAACAGAAATCTCTATAGGTAAATGTTCAAATGTTAGAAGCGAAGGTCTTTTTCTTTGTCAAACAGACCCAGCATTTAACTCCCTAAAACATAGCTCTTGGTGAGTAAAAAAAAAAATTATCTTTATATGCAAAGGCTGATGACATTGTATGTGGCAGATATCTTAGTTTCAAAAAAACAAATGAACTCTGATTACTTTGAATAAAAGAGTAATTTTTAGAAAAGTGTTAGATCAGGGGTCCCCAAACCCTGGGTTGGAGGTCTGTTAGGAACCAGGCCGCACAGCAGGAGGTGAGTGGCAGGCAAACAAGCGAAGCTTCATCTGTATTTGCAGCCGCTCCCCAGCGCTAGCATCACCACCTCAGCTCCACCTCACATCATCAGGCATTAGACTCTCATAGGAGCACCGGTCCCTGGTGCCAGAAAGGTTGAGGGCCGCTTTTAGGTGACGGAATTCCAGGGAGTGCTGTAGAACTAGGCTTGGACCAGGTTCAGAGCCTCAGCCAGTAGAATCTGAGTATTCTTTCATGGGCCAAGGATACCCCATCCTCTACCCGCCAGCGACAGGGGAAAAGAAACATCTGCCCTCCTTAGAGCTGTACCTCTGGCCATCTGTCCTGGTGAAGTGGCCAATTGTATTACTTGACATTCTTTCCACGGGAAAAATTTTCCACTGTCCTTTAGTGTCATCTGAATGTAGTGGTATTGCTGTGGCCGTTAACATCTGGATAATACCAACACGTGGCCCATCTCTAAACTGAGTTTGAGTCTGGGGACTCATGGGGCCACAGTTGTGGTCTGAGGGAGAGATGGCCACGCATCAAGAATAGATGGAACTGAGTGTGTGAGCCAGGTCCTCCAGAAACTTAGCTGTGCCCACAGAACCTGTTGGGGTTCGATTCTCTATAGACTGCTTCCACTTGGAGCATGGCTGGTTGTGCCTATCTGTGTAGTAGATGAATCTCATGACACCTAATTGATATGGACAGCTTAGCTCACAGAATCCTTGGTTGAGTCTCTACTGAATAAGAAAGCCAAGGACTGGTGATTAAATTAAAACTATTTAGCATGGGGATGTGACTTTGCTCTCACATCCAAGTTGCATTTATCATATATCTTCTAGCATGTATAATATTGTATTTTGGTACAGATATCCACTGCGAATTAGCACTACATAATAAAGACTAAGTGTGAGTTCTGCTTTAGTTATTAATTTGTTAGTTGACATTGGCAAATTGACTTGTCCCTATATCCTTATCATTAAAGTAAGTTTTTTCATCATAGTTTTGTCTCTGTCAGTGTTTTTTTTTTTGATCATTGAAAAATATTGGGCATGTTCACTGGTTTTTACTGTCATTTTTTTTTTCTGTTGACTCAGGTAATTAGAAAAAAAATAACAATTTGAATTCTGCTTTCACGTCAATCAAGACATTTCTGAGTAAGACAAACTCTGAAAAGACAACAAACTAAACAAACAACTAAACAAACTTAGGTGAGTAACTGCCTTAATTTTGTACTAAATAAAATGGAGGCTTTAGGAACTGTTGGGTAATTTTAATATATGTGTATTCTCTCTGGTCGCTTTTGTAAAATCAATCGTATTCCCTTTAGAAATATAATTTACTCTTAATTTATTTCCCTTTTGCATTTCTCCTCTGATTTGTGGAAATCACTCTAGGTTTATGTTAATTACACAAAAGCTAGTCAAGCATAGGAAAACTTATATAAAGTGACACGTTTAAGGGAGATGTCCATGGGCTCTGGTGGCTGGATCAGTAGGGAACAGTAGCAAATTTCAGAACCATGCGACAGAATGACTTCCATTCTTTATGGAAGAAATCAAGTCTGTAATGGAGGCTTGAGAGAAGAGACGTGTCCTGCTGAGCTGGAAAGGATAAATGCAGAGGAAATTACGAGTTTGACTCTTTGCAAGTGAAATTAGTGGTTTGCAATGTGCAGTTGGTCAAACATAAAGATAAAAATACTTGTTGTTTGGGTAGCACAAATAGATACTAGTTATTAGTATCAATCTAATGTTAATTTTCTTTTAAAAACAAAGAAAAGCCATTCTAAATGTGAAATTAAATTTGAGAGCTAATTAGAGAATACCACTGGGAAATTTTAAAAATACAAATAAAAGGGAAAAGGATTTTTGGAATGCTTAATATAAATTAGAGTTCTTGTCAGAAACTAAAACTTAATCAGATACATGAAGAACGAAATGGGGCATATAATGAAATATTATTGAGAAGTGTGTATCGAGTATTTCTGGGATGTGATATTCAGTTTAATGTTAAAGAACCAAATCAATTATTCTTTTAATATAAGCAATATCATCAATTCTATCATCGTATAGCCAAAATCTAGTCAACTAAGCTTCATGATCACATTATAATAAATGCATCCATTTGAATATATCTAGAAAAAGAGGCAAAGTGTAAGGTAGTTTGCCTGAAAATAATTTTTTAAAAATAAATCATAGCTTTATTTGCTCAAAATCAACTTTCTGTCTAACAATATTGCTGTTACTTAAATGGCAGCTTATTAAAATATGTATCCTTTGAAATAAGTATATTGAACATAAGCTTTCTCTGATTTTATACTTTTTTATTTCTCCGTTCTCTGATCAATGTCACAAGTCCTCAGCAGAGTGAAGCCTCTTATATAATATTTCATACAGACCAGGTTAACGTCACCATCAATACAGCTATACAGCTATAGCCAACATTTATTGAACTTTTTAGTAAGTTCCAGTCACTGTGTGAGTGCTTTGCAGGAATTCTTCTCTCTTTGCTCCTCACAACAATGCCATAAAGTGATTTCTATTGAAACCGAGACTCAGAGAAATGGAGTGATTTGTGAGTTGACCAAGGTCATGCAGCTGCTGTCAGTCCAAGGATTAAAAGCAGGCAGTCTGACTGTAGAGTCACTGCTCATTTTAAATCAGAGTTGAACTTTTACCCTCTGTTTCAGTTTCTACTTCCGCATAGCAAACCATTCCTAAACTTACTGGTTTTAAAGAAAAAGACAGTGTATTATTTCTCCTGATCTTATGGGTTGACTGGTGCTATAGACTGAATGTCTGTGTTGCCCTAAAATTCATATGTTGAAACATAACCCAAAATGTGATGATGTTAGGATATGAGGCTTTTGGGAAATGTTTCGGTCATGAGGATGAAGTCCTCTTGAATGGAATTAGTGCCCTTATATAAAAAGACCCCCTCACTATGTGAGTTCACAGCAAGAAAATGGCCTTCTATGAAGCAGGAAGCAGGCTCTCACCAGTTCCCAAATCTGCCTGACCTTGATCTTGGGCTTCCTGGCCTCCAAACTTTAAGAAAGATATGTCTGTTCTTTATAAGCCACCCAGTCTGTAATTCTGCTGTAGCAGCCTGAAGAGAGTAAGGCAGCTGGACCCAGTTGGGTAGATCTGCTTCACATGATGCCAGTTGGGACTACAGTCGTCCAGACACTGAACTGAGACATCTGAAGTGGCTTACTCGGCATGGCTGGTGGTGGGTGCTGGCTGTTGGTCAGACTTCACCTGAGGCTGCCAGTAGGAGCACCTTAACTATCTTTCACTCGGCCTCCCTGCCTGCCTTGTAATTCTGTCTGTGTGGTGGGTGCATTCCAAGAGAAAATTTCCTAAACACATGAAAGCAAATCCGCTTATCTCTTTAGAGCCAGTCTCCTAAGTTATACAATGTCGCTTCTGTTGTGTCCTAGTGGTCTAGAAATCCTATGAGTCTACTGCAGAATCAAGGGGAAGAGAAATAGACTCCATCGCGTTTTGGAGATATGGCCGAAATTATGTGGCCATTTTAATCTACCATGCTACTAATTTATTGTAGCATAGGTCATGTTGATTTCAATAACAGATGAATTCCATATTTATATTTTAATATAATAAAATTAAAATTTCCTATAAGATAACATTTAAAAATTTTAACTTCTCATTTTTATTTACTATTTGAATCACAAACACTAAAGATACATAATAGCATTATATTAACTAACCTTTTTATGACTGTGTATTTAATGGCAACCTCTGTTGGCCTATGGATTGAAACATTTTTGTTGTTGGGAAAAAATAGAGATATTAAAAAACATCTTTTTGTCATGTTCTTAATTTTTAGTATTGTTTTTCTACTCTAATATTTACATTTATAGTAAGTAACTTTTATAGTAACATTTAAAGTAACTTTTATTTATAGTAAGTAACTTTTCTTACTTTTTCTCCTATTAACAATTTTTATGACATATTTTTGGAGTCCTTTGGCAATTGAAATTTCACACAGCTTTCATTCTAAGGCTGAGGAAGTGCTAGTCTGATAACTTTTCCATGAAAAAGAAAAAAATCAACCACATTTGTTTTACACAGTTGTCTGGTTGTATCTATCAAAACACCCTGAATAATGGCTGAAAATGTGCATAACAGGTTAGTTACTCTGAAATTAACGATAAGACTTTGATCCACATATTTCTTTATGACTTTGATTATTAGTTAATTATTACATATTATTTATGACTTGCTCTTAAATCACTGAAAGAATGCCAATAAAACAGCACTAACATAATTATTAGATAATGAATAATGTGATGTGAAAATTTAAATGGATAGTTATATATAATTTTAATCAGTATGGAAAAAAGAACCACGCTTTCACTCTAAGTATCATAGAAAAATAATCAGAGAGTGAAAAGGCTGGTAAGTAGAGTTGAAAATATTCGAATGGGAGTCATGTAAGCATGCTGTCATAACATGGGCTGGTGGTTTCCTAAACTGACCTTACTGCATTCAAATTCTTAAGCTAAATATTATCTCTGAAAGTCTGCCATATTGAGACAACAAACTTTTGTTCATTTCATTTTCTTGAAATTTATACAAAAACTGGTTACCTGCCCTTTCCCTTTAATTCTTTTTTAATATACGTAATAATATTTAAAATGTATCAACCATGTAGTTTTATAGAATCTCTATTGGGAGTTTTGTGTTACTGAATTTAGTATACATAAAAACCTCAAGGGAGAACTGTTCTTAATTATACCCATTATAAAGATGAGGACATTTAGGTCCAGAAAATTGCATAAATTATCTAAAGTCACATATCTACAATTTGTCCCCAAGCCTGTGCTTTTTAGACTATAGTACTGTGTTCTATATAAATTATTAAGAGTTAACTGTGATAATTATTTCTATAGTACACACAGTTAATTTATTTCTTCATATGCCTTCTATGTATCAGGCACTGCTCATGGCAACGAGGAAACAATTTTGAGCAAAACATATTTGTGACTTTATGGGGTTTTCAGGTTAGTGGCATACATAGCCAATAAGCCAAACATATCACTTTATAGTCAAAACGTGTTAAAAGTGCCAAGAGGAATAGAAACAGGCTGCTTCTAGATCAGATTACAGGAAATCGAAAGCCTTTCCTAATGAAAATTCACTTGAGCTGAGATCTGAGGACGAGGGTTTAAAAAGATGAAAAGTAGAATGGGTTTGGGACAAGTGCCAGCCAGCGAGAAAGCGTATTAAAGCCTTGTTTGAGACAGAGTGATGTTCATGCAATTTAAATTAAGTCAATATATCTGGAATTCAGAGAATTAGAAGCAGGGTATATAAGATGGCCCACGAGTAGGTAAAGGCAAGATTATGTTATAGATTATGCTAAATACTTAAATTTTAACCTGAGGTCATTGGGAAGCCATTGATATGTTTTTAGGAGTGGGTAGCAAATGAGATTTGCATTTTTAAAACTCCATACTGGCTACATTGTAGAGAATAAAGGCAATGAAAACAGATGATTTAAAAGTTTGAAGTACTTTTATATGTCCAAGGAGACATATGAATGTATGGGACTTGATCAGAGAAGAGCTCTAGGCTATAAAAAGTGTTTTGAAATAATCTAGAGTTTTGAGATGCTTTTCAAAATAAAGGGGGTTGAAGATTAAGAATGGAAAAACGAGAGTCTACACCTAATTCATAGGAACACCAACATTTAATGATAGGTTAAGATGACTGAGCCAACACCGGAGAATGAATTTGGCCAAAATGGAGGATGAAAATGATTTTTTAGTAGCAAAACAGAAAGAGTGTTTGAAGAAAACAAGAAGTGGTTAACAGTATGGAATACTGTTGAGGAGTCAAATGAGATAGGAAGGAAAAAAGAAATTTGGATTGAATAATACTGAATGCACCAGCTACTTTATTTGGAACAATTTTGACAGAAGCTTGGGGCCGAAGCCAGATTGGCATGGACTAAGAGGTGAACACAAGGTGAGGAAAGAAATACAGGCAGAGAAGACCAGTCCTTCCAATATACAAATCTTATAAGAGGATAAGAAAATTAGGTTTATAGCCAAGAGAAGATGCCCTGTCAAAGTTTTTTTTGAAGCTCTGGAGAGGTATATAATAAATTGCATGTATTTAAAGTGTATTATTTGACAAGTTTTTAAATATGTATACCCTTGGGAAATCATCACTCTCAAGACAATAAAGAAAGCCATCAGCCCTCAGACTTCCTTATGCCCCTTTGAAGTATCTTCTTCTGTCCCTCCCTAATTGTTTGCCTCATCTAAAGACAACTATTTATCTTTTTTCTGTCAACATATTTAGTTTTCATATTCTAAAATTTTATATAAGTGGAAACATACAGTATATTAATATTGTTTAGTCCGTTTCAAGTCTTCTAACTATTTTTGAAAGTTGTGTTTTGAATATGTCGAGTGTATTCTATCTTTTTCCTAGTAGTATCCCATTATGTAGATATACCACAATTGACTTTTCATTTACCCATTGATGATCACTTGGGCAATTTCCTGTTTGGGATAGTTACAAATCTGCTATGAATATCCATGTACAAACCTCATATGGCCACATGGTTTTACTTGTCTTGGAAAATGACTGGGAGTCGAATGGCTGGATCATGTGGTGGGTGTTTTAACTTCTTAAGAAACTGCCAGACTTTTCAAAGTGGTTGTACGTTTTCCATCCTCACTACTAGTAGATGAAAGTTCTATTTGCCCTGTGTTCGTACTAATATTTGGAATGGTCTGTAATGTTAGACTTTCTAATTGGGGTGGAGTAATATCTCATTGTGACTTTAATTTTAATTTTCCTAGTCATATTGACATCTTCTGATATCCTTATTTGCCATCAAGTATTTTACTCTTTTGTTTTTCGCATTGTTTGCTTTTTTATTAACGTGAGTTCTTTATATATTTTGGACACGAGTCCTTTATTAGCTGTGTAACTGAAAATATTTTTTCCATACTATACCTTATCTTTTCATTCTCTTAGCCATGTCTTTTATCTTATGAAGAGCAGAATTTTTTAAAAGTTTGATAAACTACAAATTATGATTTTTTCTTTTGTGCATCATGCTTTTGATATCATACGAAAGAAATTATGGCCTATCTTAAATCCACAAATATTTTCTTCATTGTTTCTTTCCTAGACATTTTAGGGTTTCAGCTTTTACATTTAAGTACAAAATCTATTTTAATTTAATTTTATATATGATGGTAGGCATGGATTAAAGCTGTTTCAGTAAATTGTGGTGATAAGATTAACCTTTAACCTTTGAATTGTCTGCACATTTTTCAAAAATCAATTGGCTGTATATGCGGGTCTATTTATTGACTCTGTTCTGTGCCACTTATTATAACTGTATGAGACTATCACACAGTGTTTAATGGGTATTATTTTTTTCTTAAATATTTGGTAGAATTTGGCAGTGAAACCATCTCGGACTGGTCTGTGTGTGTGTGTGTGTGTGTGTGTGTGTGTATTTGTTGGGAAAGTTTTTAACTACAAATTCAAATTTTAACTATAAGTGCTGTTTAGTAAATACAGATCAATTTACTTTATTTCTTCTTGGATGAGCTTTGGTAGTGTATATCTTCAAAGAATATTCCCACTTACTGCAAAATTGTTGAATTAAATGGAACAAGATTTTTCATAACATTTTCTTGTTATCCTTTTAATATATGTAGAATCTATAGAGATGTTACTTCTCTCATTTCTGATAATTGTGTCTTCTCTCTTTTTTTTTTGATAAATTTTCACTAAAGGTTTATCAATTTTATTCATTTTCTCAAGTAACCAGATTTTGATCACATTTACGTTCCCTAATGTTGTTTTTGTTTTTTTTCCCCTTCTCCATTCATTTCTTGATCTTTATTATTTATTTTCTCCTGCTTACAATGGGCTTAATTTAGTCTCCTATTTATAGTTACTTAAGGTAAAAGCTGAAAACATTGATTTGGAACCTTTCTCTTTTTCTAATAGGCATTTAAATTTAATATTCCCCCTAAGTACTACTTTAGCGGTATTCTACAAATTCTGTTATGCTGGGTTTTCATTTCCATTTAGTTAAAAATACTTCTCAGTTTCCCTCTTGATTTCTTTTTTAGAAGTATGGTACTTTCCAACTATTTGGATATTTTGCAGTGATCTTTCTGTTATTGATTTGCAATCTAATTTCATTATAGCAAGAGAGCATACTGTGTAGGATTTAAATATTTTAAAATTTATTGAGACTTGTTTTATGGCCCAAAATATGTTCAATCTTGATAAATATTTTATGTGAACTTGTGTATTCTGCTTCTTTTGAAAGAATTCTCCACTCCATAATTTTGTGTCATTATCATACAATTATATCTGCATGTATTATAAGCCCCATAATCAATGTACTATTTCTGCTTTGAAAAGTCAATTACATTTTAAAGAAAAATAAGCATATTTGTTTCCACACTCACCATTTCCAGTGTTCTTAATTCCTTTTTTAAGATCCAGATTTCCTTTTGGTATCATTTTTCTTCTGTATGATGTATTTTCTTTCACATTTATTGTGAAGTTCTGCTGGTGAAGAATTTTTTCAGCTTTTATATGTCTAAAAGTCTTTATTTCTGCATCATTTTGAAGGATATTTTTGAAGGAGATATAATTCCTAGTTGACAGTTTTAGATTTTTCTTTCCTTTCTGTACTTTAAACATATAACTTATGGCTTACATTGATTTTAATGAGATGTTTGCTGTCCTTTTTAATCTTTGTTTCTCTGTACCTAATGTGCCTTTTTTTTCTGGTTGCTTTTAAGATGTTCTAATTATCATTGGCCATTAGCAATTTCACATTTATGTGCCTTAATATAGATTTCTTCATGTTTTCTGTGCTTGAAGTTCATTGAACATCTTGAAACTATGAGCTTAGAGCTTTCATCAAATTTATTAACTATTTGGACATTATTTATTCTAATGTTTTTCCACCTCCCTTCTTCAAGGACTCTAATTACATGTATATTATGTTGCTTAAAATTGTTCCTTAGTTCAGAGATGCTTTATTCATTTTCACTTACAGTCTTTTATCTCTCTGAATTTCATTTTGGATAGTTTTTATAGCTACATCTTCAAATTCATTATCCTTTTTTCTACATTGTGTAAATCTGTTGTTGATCCTATATATTGCATGTTTTTATGGCAGACAATATACTTTTCTTGTTACATATTCAAATTGGGTATATTTTCCTTCTCTTTACTTAATATGATTCATGCAGAAAACAGTTATAATACTTTTCTTGTGCCCTTGCCTACTAATTCTACCATTTGCATTATTTCTGCATTTGTCTTTATTGATGACTAATTTATATTTTCCTGCTTTTTTGAATGTCTAGTAATTTTTTATTGGGCACCAGACATTGAACGTTTTACTTTTTTAGGTGCTGTGTACTTTTGAATTACTAGATTATAGTCTTCTACTTTATTCTTCAGTGCAGTTAGTAATATTTCAATCTGTCTGAATATTGTTTTTCAGCTTTGTTAGGTGGAAAGACAGTGTTTATTTATCTGGGGATTATTTTGTCTCTGTAGTGAAGCATCACTTTTGAGTACTCTGCCTGATGTCCCAGGAATTATGAGATTTTATTGACACTAGTTGGTGGGAGCATGAATATTCTTGACCCTGTATATGCTTCCAGAATTTTTCTGTTTCTTTTATGTGGTTCATTCCTCAACCTTGGGTAATTTCCTCACATTCATTCACTATTTAGTACTCAGTTATAGGTCCAAGAGGAATCCTCAAAAACCTGCCATGCTTTCTGTGTACCTTTCTTCTTTCTCACTGCTAATCTGTCCTGAAAACAGACAGCATCTATAGAGTCCTGGCTCTATCTTTGAGACTCTAGAAGACTGCTGGGCTCTACATGCATTTTTCCTACCTGAGTTGTAGCCTGGAAACTCTTCCTAATCAGGAAACTCAGGTAGTCATAGGGTTACCTTGCTTGTTTCCTTTCTTTCAGGGATCACTATCTTTTCTGCCTCGTGTTCAGTGTATAAAAATTGCTATTTCCCCCCCCCCCTTATTTCCACCCTTCCTTTCTCTCTCTCTTTCCTTCCTTCCTTCTTTCTTTCCTTCTTTCTTTCTTTCCTTCCTTCCTTCCTTCCTTCCTTCCTTCCTTCCTTCCTTCCTTCCTCCCTCCCTCCCTCCCTCCCTCCCTCCCTCCCTCTCTCCCTCCCTCCCTTCCTCTTTCTTGTTCATTTAATTACCTCAGACAGAAGGATATATCCAATATCTGTTACTCCATTTTGTCTGAAACTAGAATATGTTTCTGTTGTAGACAGAAGAGATTTAAGTTTTTAATGTGTTATTCAGTATCTTATAGAGTGTTACATCACTAAAGAAGACAGGGAATATATTGGATTGACTCTTTCCATGTCCTGTGTTTTGAAGTGTAGTAGCCATTGGTTGATATCTGAATGTTCATAAATATTTTGGTTAAGAAAATAATGTGAAACAAAGTTTCATGTAGAATTAAAGAATTAAAGATAAAACTAAAACAAATTGAATCAATTCTATTAAAAAAAAATAATCTTTTTCGTTAAAGTTTAGCCATTTATCAGTCCAAGCAAGTGATTTGATAACTGTCTCTGGAGAGTCAAATACAAACAAAAAATTAAATTAGAAATACAATTCCTACCTCATCTTACCATGTAATGAGGAGCAGCAACTTTGGTTTGTAAAGTATTTATTTGACCTGCTTCTAATTAGATCTTAGTAATTAGTGCTTATTTAATGTGCCCTCTTTACTTATATTTTGCAAAACACCTACTTCCCACAATGTAAACTGTGATTAAAAAATACTTGAATCTACTTGAAACTAATGCCATGAATATTTTAAACCTACATAATATACTCTAACCATAAGAGAGTCAATACTAGATTAATACTGCATGTTATAATGAAGGCATTTGAGTGAAGTTTGTTTCTATTCTTTTAAGATATGCTGCTATTAGCAGAAAGTAATAAATGTTCTTGGGTTAAATATTGTCATGCATGGTAAATTCTCCATTTTAATGCTTGTAATTTCAAAGTGATTGGCAAAGCACATATCAAATACAGCTCCCATCACCGTGAATGAATAGTTGACTTACACAGTGCACTGCATTTAAGCATCTTGCCAAGGAACTTTGATTCAGTTGTAGACACTTTTTGTATTATTATATTTTTAAATACAAGATTCATACATACACAATATAGAAATTCATACACCAAATATAAACCCAGATTAGGTTCTCTCAAAGTGCTCTATCAGTTCTAAGAGAAAATGTGTTGTTATTGGTTAACTTCAGCTTGAAATTCTGTAATTATTTCTGGCATTTAGGGTGGGCTGAAACCTCCAACTTTAGAGTTAATAGCCAGAAATTCCTTTCTGTCCCCCAAAGCTATATGACACATAATTATTTTAAGTGTTTAAAATTCTAATTACTCTTATTTTAGAATTCTGTAAAACTCCTTGTGATAATTAGAGATTTGTCTAGAGCAAAGTGTATATCTAACTATCAGGTTTGGGAACGGGAAGTGGCAAGCAGGCAAGCAAAATGACAGTGACTCCTGCATTCTAACATCTCCCAATATATCCTCTGAATATGGAAGTGGGTTTTAACGATGCCAAAAAATAAGTTTCTCTTTGTTTTTATTTTTTTTTTCTTGAATTTGACTTTCACAGAAAAAACAACAACAAAAACATAAAAGGGATTCCGAAGTTCAAATTATTTACAGACTTGCTCTGCAGTATCCATGATTGGAGATGCCTGAGTTTGAATCCTATTATTTAGCTATGTGACTTTGGGCAAGTTAATCATCCAGTGCCATTTAAAAATTAAGATAATATATTACTTTGTGGTCTTTATGACATTTTATTGATATGTAAAATGATTTGAACATGGTGAACACTGTCTATACATATAGACAATGTTTGCTAATACAATCAAGGTTTTGGTGTAATAATTCATACAACATACTATCAAATTCACATAGTTTATTCACACACAGTTCCACAGAAGAGAATTCCTTTGAATCGTTAAAAAAAAACCTACAATGAAGCAATTTTTATTTTATGATATGTCAAAATCAATGTTGAAACTCCTTGTGTAAACGAGCAAATTAATCAGTGTTTAAATTTAACCCTTTCTTTCTGCCTGCAGTGACCTTACTTTATATTCACATCTTATTTTTGAAAATATGACAAAATTTTGCTTTTTTTTAATATTTAGAGTAGAAATTATTTGGCAATCAAAATATGAGCCATATTCTCTCTGTTTTTTTGGTGTTGTTGTTGTTATTGGTTATTAGACTCAAATTACTAAATGGTTCATTTTTAATTTTTGACATAGATTTAAAACACACAAGGGGAAAGGCAAAACATATGAGATGATATTAGGCAAGTTTGCATATCAAGACAGCCTAGATTGGAAATTTTTGTGTTATTTGATCAGAGGTCTTACCCTTCCCAGAGTTCATATGCCTTTGGATTCAGGATAATATGTTCTCTTTGTAGCATTTGTAAGCTTCTACTTTCCATATCTTTCTTCTCCTTAATTAGATATCTTTCTTATCCATTCTTTTTTTTTTTATAGATAGTTTGTTGTTACTAGTTTTGCAAAAGTTTGCTTTGCAGTCAAGTCCTTACAATGAGGGACGCAGCGGAAGTTTGGACCAGTGATTTAGACTCGTGGAGGTGGGCTTTCATCTTCTGACAGTACTCAAGGACAAGGAATAAATACGCTGGTTAGGAGATGAGCTCTACTTTTCTTTATCACTGCTGGTTAGTAATTGTGTTTCAGTGTTGTGCTGACCTCCTTTGAGATGATTCACTTCTGTGATCACTCATGTAATAAAACAATTAGGAGTTTCTCAGTAATGCTGAAGCTCCATGGGAAGACAGCACATTGTTATATTTTGAAGGATGAGCCTTCAAGATAGCTGGTAGTTTAAAATAATAAGCCTATGCATGTTGGAAACTTTATCTTTCATGAAATTCTTGGTTTCACCATGTAGTTGGTGTTCACCTCCAACCGACTACTCTCAGGCACTTTCGATTAAGGATAGAACTGGCTGAGTGATTTTTAATGAAGAAAATATTGATAATATTTTGTTGATGACACAGCCTCAAGGATTTCTATGAGATTATTTTAGGAAAAGGAGGAATTATAGACCATTGGTTGTCAATCTGGATGCACATAAGAATCATCTGAAACTATTTTTGAAAAATTCAGAAACCAAGGAAACTACCTCCAAACATTGTCATTTAATGAGAAGTTGATGGGACCTAGGAACTTGAATTTTAAACATTATTCTTATATTTATCTAGCATTGGAAACCAGTGGGTAGGAGAACCCAATCACGATATACTAAATGTGTCCCTTTAGATTGATTCCTATGGCCCTGAGTTCAAAACTAATGTTTTTCCCCCTAGCAGCAGGCTTTAGTTTTGATAAACAATAGTAATGATGAACAACATTGAGAGAGCTTGTTAATATAATATCACTATCGAACTTTGTTTTTTTTCTCTCGATGAGCACAACTGAGTTTTTGAAGCAGAAAAAGGCCTGCAATTAACCCCATTATTTACAGCCACTGTGAATCATCTACAGAGTCTAACACTTGCTGGGTCAAATGGTGTCTGAAGAAGCATCTGTCATTTATTTTCTCTGCTTGATATCTTTATGTTGAATAAATGCACTTGATAGAAATAAAATATGATGTGCCATGACTGATGAATCATGGTGTTATGCATTTTATGTAGTTGATCCATTTGATAAGTTATAAAATATTATTTTCAATTTTAGAGCTTTAGAAATTTAAACTCAAAAGATTTTTCTCTGAACATCAATGTGTGAAAGCAGTTAACGTATATATCTATACTCCTGAAATTATGTATTTGTTTTTAAATGATGGCATGCTGTTTACTTCAATTAATTTCTCATTTAAGCTTAATTCTGAGTTGAATAAGTGTCATACCAAGGATATCACAGAATCTGCAACTCCCTGATAGCAATCATGTAAGCCAGTTGTAAGATGTCTGACTGGTTGACTATTTTCTGTAAGATAAGTTATGTCAGCTCCAGATCCTGTTTTAGGAATCCAGAATATGTGATGAATATAATTCTTATTCTCATAAACTTTATATTCTCCTTGGAGGATATAATACATAACTAACAAATATCTAACTATAATTTTCATATAGCAAAAGATGCTTTGAAGAAAATCGATCAGGACATTTTAACAGAAAGTGACTAGAGGAAAAGTCTAGTTTTGATTGGGTGAAGTGTAATTTGTGAGCTAAATGGCAAAAAAAGGAGCCAGTGATGTGAGTATCTTAAATCAGGTGGAAAGCCCCGAAGCTGATTATTGTACCAGAGGATTAGACAGAGTCCGGAAACTTGGAATTCAGGGACTTAGAGGAAAGAGGACAGTTGAGAGATGTTCAAGGACCACTTTCTTTCGTCCTTCATAGACTCTCTTAAGAAATTTAGTTTCGATCCCAATTGCGACACATTGTTTCAAGCAGACAAGTATCCAGATTAAATAGTTTAGACAAAAACAAAAACACTCCCACTCTCATATGGAAAACTGCTTGTAGAGGAGAAAAATTAAAAGCAGAGAGACTAGTCTTTGGGCTACTGCTGGCCAGAAATGCTAATGGCTTAAAATGAGGCTATATCAATGGTCATCTTCTCGATGAAAGAAAGACCAGGTTTGAAAAGAAAAATATCAAACAAAGAGAAGCCATAGGAATTGTGTAAAGATTATACATGAAGGAGTCCAAATGATTCACTGATTCTGAGGTTGAATGATACGGTGAAATGTAATATCATTCACTGTAATAGAGAAGGCATGGGGAGGTTTGAATTATTTGAGAAGGTAAAAGAGAGATAATGGAGTCATTTTTGGCATTGGGTTTGAGCATCCTATTAGACATACCTTTGTCATTGGATATAGAGAAATAACGTGTCTTGGTAGAAAGGTGCGTATCTGTAATCGGACTAAGATTTCAATCATGGCTTTGCAGTTTACAAGCTATGAAAACTTAAGCAAGTCAAATTATTTGATTCTCAACATTCTTTCCATAAAAGGGGATCATTAATACCAAAATATTAGGTTTATTTGAAAATTATGGCTTATATAGTTCTTTCCCCTTATTTGACATTTGGAAGTTGTTTTATCATAATTATTATTCTATGTGGTTTGTATACTGGGAGAAAAAATACATATGCATAACATTTGAGGAGATATTGGCATATAGCTTTTTTTAAATTATGGATTTGAAGAAATATAATGTAAAAACTAAAAGAAAACTTACATGATGGAAGGGAAGATGGACATCCAAGGAGGTCAGTGAAAGGTGGTGGAATTTGATGCTGAATATGAAAATCTCATGAAAAAGTTGAGAAATTAGAGGGGAAACGAGAGAAGGTTTGAAAAAGAAACTACCATAAGTTGTTGCAGAAAATATAAAAAAGGCATAGAAAAGCATCAGTGAGATATAATAATGATGTTCAGCATTATGAAACTCGTCAAGAATTGTTTCTCTACAGACAGTAATATAGAAGAGGAAGTGCACTTTTTCCATTCAGAGAGGTGTAAAAATTTACTATGAGTATATTAGTTTAGCTTTTTACTTGTAGAAGCAGAGCTGAAATAAATATGTTCTTAGCTGGGGCACAAAATCATGTACTTAGCATGAGGGTGAAAGAATTTGGATGGGACATTTGATGAAAGAGATGACAGTGAGAATAAAAAGTGGTTAGGGGAACCACTTTTTCAAAGTCACATGCTAACAAGGGCAGTAAAAAACCTCAAAGAATTATTAGAAAATATTTGCTTACTTTTAAAAAAAAACTTGCACTATACTTTGGTCATTATCAGTAATAATATGATATGAAGGTCCATTAAAATTAAAATTAAATGTAATTCAGTATATTCTGTAAACACTAAATTGTGGTTCACATATTTTTACCAAAAATTATATACAAAAGAAAGACTATTTTTATACATTTCTGATCTAGAAGACATGCTGTTTTATTAATTAGTGTACAAGGAATTGTTAGGTTAGATGATTACGTCCAATTAACGATAATGAACATAATTAATGTAGTTGCTGTTTTAGGTTCTTGAGTTAATAGTGCCATTGAATGCTGCTGTTTTTGTTATGATGCTGATTATTATTATAATAGAATATCAAACTTTGAAATGATAGGAAAGCTAAAAGTTTGACTATTCTTTTTATAGCAAGGGTGTTATGTGTGGGGTGGGTGAGTGAGTGTGCATTTTATTTTGGTTGTCGTTAAATGGTAGATCATAACTTAAACAAATTATACATTGATAGCTTTTTAGGTCATTACATTAACCACTAAAAACATGTTTATATCTATTTAGAAAGAGTAATTTTCAAATTGAAGCACGGACATCAAATTATTCTTGGAAGATGAGTGTAAATGCCTTTCAGTTCCAATACAAATTTCTTAAGCATCTTTAACATGCCCAATAGTTTAAATAAAGTGATTTTTCCCTATTAAATGCTTTACTAATTTACTTTTATGTAAAGACAACTTCAACAGTATTAGCCATCAATAAAAATGCACAATAAAATTTTATTAATAATTATAATTTGTTTTCCCATCTACTAGTTCTATAGTGATAGTAATGCATATTCAAATATTGATAAATGAAGATATTTCTTTTAGCTTTCAGTAGTGTCGTAAACAGCACATGATCTACATTTTTTGGATTATTTATAACAAAGAACATAATTAAATAAAATGTTTTTAACAGTTAGAAATCTATCATTGATTCTGAGCTCTAGTCGTATTATATTACATCGAAGAAATGTGAAGGAATTTTAATTGAAAATTATTTTTTAGCTATGTCCCCATTTTAGAATTCAACACGAGTAATTTCCTATATTTTATTTTCTTTCAATTTCATTAAATAAACCTGCAGGCCACTTGGCTTCTGTGCTGTGAGTTATTTGGAAGCTCCTACTGATAAATATTTTGAAAGAATAAGATACCCCATAAATATTTACTTAGCTTTAAAAATCATTTTACACCATTTTCTAGTAGTAAACATTTGCAGTTTTCCCTCTGCCAATAATGTATTTTTGTTCCTGTTTGAAATTTTAAGTGGTATCTTAGCATCCAGTTCCATAGTTTATTTTCTGAAAAACGAAGGCAGCTCTACTCTGTATTGGGTGTTGGGGATGTTTGTGGAGTTACAGTGGATCAACCACATAAACTTATCTCTGTTGGGAAGAAGATGCCATTTCTGTTAGTTTTAGCAAAAAGAGAATAAGATTAAATAGGGCTGAGATATCTTAATTTGAAAGACTTTATCATTTTTTTTTTGCTTTTCATTTTCCTGCTTTATTTTCTTCTGCTTTATTTTTTTCATCTTCCTTTAGATCTGATTGAAGATTTCCTCCCCTTCATTAAATTTTCCCTCTAATAATTTAAAATGTATAGTGTTTCTCTTCTTCCAGTTTAAATCGGTCATTAAAATTTTAAAAGTTTGTAGTTAACTTAAAATCTAAAGCCAGTTAATTTTCCATAAGCCATACAAATGTAAAAAAAATCAAGCAAAATAGAATTAATACATTTTCTAACTTCATACAATTGTCTAGTGATTTAGCTCTATTGTTTCTAACTTAAGGAGTTTAAAATTATTATACTAATTAACTTTAGGCACCTCTATGTTTTTTTATATAAGAGATCCTTAATTGTCCTCATTTTTGAAAGGTAGCTTAGTACAGTTATGTTTTTTATGGTTTATGGTAGTTTCCTCCCAAGGTTTTTTTGATTCCATTTTCTTTTGACTCCCATCTTTGCTCTTAAGAAATCAATTACCATTTAATTCTTTTTCCAATTGCAGAAAATTTTCCCCCTGTAGCCATTATATGATTTTTCTCATTTCCATCACTGTTTAACTGTGATTTAACACTTAAGCGATTAGGCATGGATTTATTTTTATTTATTCTGTTTAAGGATCTTTATAAAGACTTTTTAAACCTGAAAAATGCTGACTTTTATTAATTGACTACTCTTTTTAAAATTTATTTCTAGAAACTGTGACATAGACCTCAGATCTTCTAATTTTTAAAAATATATCATATTCTCTATTGTGTATTTTTCATATATTTGTTTCTCTGTACTTCATTCTGTATACTTTCTTTGTTTCCATTTTCAATTTTACAATTATCTTTCCACCATTGTCTAATCTAATATTTAACAATGTCATTACTTAAAAAATGTCAAGACATCTAACCAATTATAACAGTTTAGGACTTTTAATTTATATATATATATTTTTCTTAATTTTTTTAAACATGATTGTTTTGCATTTTTAAAACATCCATTTAAATATGGGAGTTCTTGTGAGGTGAGTTCTGTTGTTTGTTAGTTCTTTCAGGTGACTCTTACTCTTGAAGCTTTTACCTTGTGTTTTGTAATTTTTTATTGTAAGCATCATCGTTGTAATTTTATCTGTGGTGATTCTTGAGCATAAATTGTGCTTGATCTTATTGGTTTCCTGGGAGCACTGTAAGCTGAGATCCTCGTATTGTAAACTCAGACTTCAGTCTATTACTAAATCATTGTTAGTCTCCATTAGATCTCAAAAGGGTTTGTTTATTTATTTGTTTGTTTGTTTAATTATTTAACCTCACCAAATAACCAAACAGGTTTAACATTTTCTTTATGGTCTGCTTTTCTTTGGTGCGGTTTTATTTTTTTTCTTAACCTTTCCCACGTACTTCTATAATTGTAAAATTAGCTTTGGATGCAGTGTTCTCCAAGCCATCTCCCTATCCTTTACAAGCTTCTAATCATCATGGAAAGAGATCTAGTCCTCAAGTCTGTCTATGTCTCCTATTCCCTGATGGCATCTGGAACTTCACTGCTCAATATCATTTCTAGAACACATTCTATTATGTTTCCTAGTCTCTGTCAATTTTCTTCAGGCCTATCTATATGAGAGTATATTAAATTATTTTACCCATAAAATTATTTTGTTTTATATAATCATTTTTTACATCTGATATTATCTGAATAAATAGTGTTGATGCTATACATTTTTTAATACTACTAGGTTATATATTTTTAATGATTCTAATTCTCTACAATTTATGATGCTTTTACTTTTTGTAACTTGTCATTAATACATGATTAATTGCTTATGGTATAAAATAAATCCTTTAAGAATTTAAGTATACATAAATAGCAAAACAAAGACTGATTCTTTACAATCTGCCTAAATTGTTAATGTGTGTATTCATTCACTAGAAATGTTTGCTTCCCTCATCTTTACCCATCCTACCCATAAAAACAGTTATGGGGTTTTCATACTCTGGAAGAATGACTTGTAATTTTGTCTCTATGATACAAAATAATTCTCAGATAGAGCAATAACTCCTTCATTTGATGTCTGAACAATAAATGTGAAAATGATTTTAATATGTTGAGTCTTAAAATAACAGTGTTTACTTGGTTAATATGCAAATTCATTTTCTGAAAAATTACATATGAACTTTGTAAAGATTTTATAAACTTTGGCAAAGTTTAAGACATTATGTAAACTTATAAAAAAAGGCTACCAAAAAAATCAATGTATTAATTTAAATCTTAATTCTTGAATCTTATATTAAACCCAATTAAATTGTGCAATTATTAATTATATAAATGTTGGATTTGTAATATTATATTTTATATATTGTCCAAATAATATCAATAGTAAGACAAGAATAAGTTGCCTAAACAGCAAATCAAAATAGTGTGCTTAATATTAAGATCTCCTCTAGTTGCTTTTCCTCTGTCTCATTTTCTCTTCTTTCTCTTTGTTTCTATTCCTTCTTCCTTTCTGCCTCCATCTTTTTTTTCTCTGTCACTTATTGCCTAATGCCTTGGCCACTTCAAACATTTTTTTCCCTAAACTGCCAATATTCATTTTTCAACACAACAAATCACTGCAAAATAGAGGCCAGCAATACTTCAAGATGACATCAAATTCATTTATATTATTTTATGTTATAAGTCTACCCATAGCTTCAGAAAAATTACATACTTCTAATCCTAACTTTGAAAACTGTTCTGTCTTGAGTTCAAAATGTATCTTTTACACAATTTTATTCTTTATTTTCCCTATCCAAGCCCTATTCTGACAGAGGTGCCTTATATATTATTGGTGCTATGATTTGAATGATTGTGTTCACTCAGAATTCCTATGTTGAAAACCCATTGCCCAAAGTGATGATTTTGGGAGGTAGGACAATGAGGAGGTAACTAGATCATGAGGGGAGAGCCACCATTATTGGAATCTGTGCCCTTATCAAAGATAAAAGAGATTCCACAGAGATTGCTAGTCACTGCCACCATGAGAAGACACAGCAAAACAAGCAAACAAACAAAAATGCCATCTATGAACATGAAAGCAGGCTCTCACCAGACATTGAATCCACCAGCATTTCAACCTCAGCCCTCCCAGCCTCCAGACTGTGAGAAATCAGTTGGGGGTGTTTATAAGCCACCCAATCTGTGGTATTTTGTTATAGCAGCCCAAACAATTTAAGGAAATTGGATGCAGTTGTTGAAGACTTTCCCTAAATTCTATTCTTTATCTTCTTTATTGCAGGTACAAATATTTGCCTATGTTAATATAAAAACATGAAAAGTGATTATTCACTTTAATATTTGAATAGCATCTTAAAATGTGTAAAACAATTTCATGTAAATTATTTAAACTTTGCATGTGAGATAGCAGAATTATCTGCATTTTATGGGTGGGAAAGCTGAGACTCAAAAAGTTTGACTAATTTATCTAAAAAAAAAAAAAAAAATAGAACATGAAATTCCAAAGTTTTCTGGAGCTGTATTTAGCTAGAAGAGTACTTGGCCTGCTTTAGATTATTAGTAAATGCTTGCTACATAAATAAAATTATAAGATAGGGGTATGTTTGTATCAAAACCCCTTAGCTTGCCAGCTGTATGATCTTGCACAATCTCCTTGAGCATTCTGATCCTCAGTTTCCTTGTCTGCAACTTGAAAATAATAGTATCTTTTTGGAATTGTCATCATCATTAAGTAGAATGGCATACATGACATGAAGAACAGTACATCAGTTAATTTAGCTTTCTTCTTTTATCTAAAGAGTCATAGTTTTTGGTGTTCAGGACAGAAAATGATCTGTAGAATTCTGTATTCTACCATTCACCTAAGCCAGGTATTTTCCTTCTCTGCTACCTTCTTTTTTTATATTTGCAATTTGTGTTACTTATCACCTTTAAAATAAAGGCAAACTATGGAACTTTGAGGAAAATGGGGATACATCTACGTTTATGCAGATCGTACATATTTGTATTAATGTTCATTTCCATAAAATAGTTAGGACAAATTAAATCTAAAATTTAAGTTTTTGATGAATTTCAACGATAAAATTAATTTTAAAATATTGGCTTATTTAGCAACCACATAAAACATCAGCCCACCCAATATTCATATTCTTTAACAGAATTAAAGAGAGTATCACGAGAGAAAATGCACTGCAGGGGTGTTTGCCTTCTAAGATCCAACTGGAGGACTGTTGAGATCTCTCCAGGAGATTTGTCCCTCTTTCCTTACCACTGGCATCTCCTGAGACACATCTTGTTCTGGGAGGCAGGCACATTTGCCAGTTTAAATAGAAAGACCACTACGAGAATCCTTATCTCTTGTTTAATACTGCCTGTCATTCCTAATTTTGAGACATTCTTACATAATTATCTTTTGCCTGTATACTTAAACACAGACTGAATATCAAAATCAGACCCATCCTTAACAGTTGCAATCTCTCCTTGGGGATTTCTTTCCTAGTTTGGATTTTTGACCTCCAGCTCACATTGTGTAAAAAGTGCCTCCCCTCTTTCTATTATAGCTTGATTTCTGCACAGAGTTGCTTAGCCTTATTGCCTGAACACATTGTTCCATGTATCCCTGATTGGGTGTCTACTGCCAGACTCAAAAATTGTCTAGATCTCAAAATTATGCACTGATTAAGTTATTTTCATCAATCAACTCAATACTACTGGCTAAATCTAATCTTAATTCATTTACCCTCAAGCACTTCTTATGTACTTATTTACTCTGGCCAATACTATTGAACTGCCTTGTCTGAGAAAGGCATTCTTTAATTTATTTTCTTAAATGTTTAATATATGCCAAGTACTGGCTAGACAGACACTGGAGATACAGAAATGAAGAAGACATTGTTTTGTTTTGTTTTCTGAAAATGCTAATGAATAACAAACTCTTGAAGTCTTTTTTATTTTTATTTTTTGATTCCTTAAGTGTTTGGGTGTAAATAACACATGTTCAGTCATACTTGTGCTTTTTTATGACAAAGACAGGCAACTTCTAGAAATTGCCTATTAACCTGGATATTTATAATAAAAGGAAATTATTTGCATGAATAACCTGGGAACCCAGATGAATTATACTTTTGGTAAGGTTATCATTCCGTAAATGGTTCTTTCTCGTACAGCTGAATTAATCCTAGAAGGTCAGACAGTTGGGAAAAGATAAAATTAATCCACGTTACCGATAAAATAAGAGCTTAACTTGCTTAATAATGAGACACTGGAACACTTTAATGTTGTGAACTCACACAGGAAAATTTCAGAGGGCTGCTATTATTTACCTAATGCTTGGAGGCCTCAATAGATTAAAATCAAATAAAAGTCAGTATGTCATAAAAATCAAACATCTTAACACTTTTTATGTTATTAATAAAACTGAGTCAACTACTTTTCTGATGATGCTCTTAGATTACCCTTCAAAGTTAAAACAACAACAACAACAAAATGATCCAAGGTATAAATATTTCTGGAGAGACAGTAGGTATAATGATATAATGTAGAATTTCCAAAAGTTACTATTATACAATGCTAGTTTACTGAACACAAGCCTACTCATCATCTCAACTACATACATTCTTTCTCTTATTTTTCTTGGCACCAAGGTTTTTTTTTTTTTTTTACCTTGGGAATTGAAATTTAGGGATGCACTATGATACCTTCATCTTCAGATAGAGGAGATGCAGATGACTTCTTATCTAGTGCCAAAAAAGGCACTCATTTTTAATAATCTTCTGATTACTACTGACAAAACAGTTTGAGAGTTAACATTTTTCTCTTTTTATCTTTATCCTCTACCTCTTATTTTATAATTCCTGTACCTTCTGTGCCTAAATGATGTCTTACTAGGCATTTTTTTTTTTAGATTTCTCAGTAATTAACTCAAACCAGGTATGTTAAATTGAGCCAAACTCATTGGCTTATTACTTAGGTTCTATTGTGATAGCAAACATACCCATTTTCACTGAATTAGGAGAACTAGCAATTCTTGTTTACATTAAATGAAGGCCGTAGGTTAATTGCACCTCGGCTCAGCTTGACTGGTTTCCGCATGTCTTCTATTCCTGGGACAATTACCTGGGCATTTTCATTGCAGAGGATTGGAATGCAAGGCCCCAAACCACGTTTCACAGTAACATTTAAAACTCACCTAGATGAGGTCATAATAAATATGTTCATTCACCTTTCTTTGACCAAAACTTGTCATTTGGGTATGCTCAAAGTCTGTGAAATCGGTCTTACATTCTTTCCCAGGGCAAGTGATATGGTGATGAATAGGGACGCATGACCCTCTTATGGAGAAAAAGAGTGAATGGTGGGGAGCATTAACTCAGTCTACCACAGTGTATCTAACTTGAACCTTTCCCTAAATTGCTCATCTTATTGATCATGCTTTTGATCACCCTGTATTAAAGCTGGTAATCCTCCTGAATTCCTATTTATTTTTCCCCAAGCACAAATAATTGACCACACAGAATTTCCATGATGCCATCTTTTGAAATGTTCCCCACCATCTCTTTATCTCACTGCAAACAGCTAAGTTCTAGCCATCGTGTCATTTATCATTTGAGTAACTACTATTATTCTTTTCCCAATTGACTGTTTTAAGGTGTTCCTTTAATTCCTTTTCCCACTGAATAAAAAATGTTATTTCAAAAAAATGTATTTTGGGATATCATTTCTCAATTTAATATTTTTTGTGCTTCCTATGACTTAATAGTTAAAGTCTTTAAGCCAAAATATAATGACCAGCTGAGCCTTACGACACGGACCTGGCTTAGTACTCCAGCCCAAATTTTCAACTCTATTAGTCTGCCATTCTGCATTTCAGCTAGTCAACATTCATATTTCTCCAGTAGTACCTTTGCTTCGAAGCATCTCTTCCTTTGCCTACTTAGTGAATTCTTCCTCCTACAAAGTGTTGAGGTAACACTATGTCCAGGGACAATGTCGAGGCCACCATGTGTTACGACCATGTGGTGTTTTAAGTGGTCTCTGTGGTCCTCGGCACTGTACTTACATATGTATAGCATTTGCACTTCATCACAAATGCATGCAGATATATGCATCCCACACCAGATAAAAAAGAGTGATATAATGAAATAAAAACTCTCAAAACATTTTTTGGTACATATGTGGTTGTAAAGCCTGATTTTATTTTTGGTATTACTGTTACCATTTTCATAATAGATGACTTTTTCATAGTATGATATAGATTATACTTTGCCAACGAATAATACAATTTCAATTATAATGGCTTGGCCCATTATAAATTATAATGGCTTAACCCTATCATCTGGGAAGTAATTGGGCTATAACCAAACTTGCAGCTAAACTTATCTGAATTAGTCCCAGATAGAGCTTCCTTCTACAGAATTCATATAGTGATAAACCAAGTTGTACAAATATTAAATACAACATTTCAGTGAAATAATTTTTATATTTTATAATCTGCTTTGTAAGTTACGTTTTATCTAAACAGGTGAAATCATTTCCCTAAAATGCAAAAATGGAAAAATAAAGGGCATGCTACTTTGAAGAGTGAAAAAAGTTAACACTATTAGCTAACAATTAATCTCATTTAATTACCAATTGTCACAGTCACTAGTTTTTTTTTTTTTAATTGCTGCAGATATATTACAGAGTCTAATTCCTTTGTATTAATTTGATTCAGACATCGTTTACTTTTGTTGAGAGAGCAGTTCTGCCATGGTTCCTGAGTGCCCTTGTTTATCTTCATGGCATTTTTCAAACAGCAAGGACTATCTCCTGATAATAAGCAGTTTCAGAAGCTACTCACATAGACACTTAAGTAGGTCGGGAAACTACATGTGACTACTAGGCACTTTCTTTCTCCCAAGGGACCAGGGCTGGTATATTTGCTGCTTCCTACAAAAAGGGCTGAGCCCTTGAATTTAGCCTTCTCTGAAGTGGCACCACCCACCTTGTGTGGCGTCTCCATCTAGGCTCCTTTTGGTCTCCCTTTGGGACTCTGGCTCAGAGAAACCTGCATTAGCACACTGACACTGCTGCTGTTTGTTTTGTTGTGGGTAATAAACTATTTTGCTGGATCCCTTGAGTTTTAGCACTGTTGAGTTGTGGTAGCCGATCTGTTTACTTTTAGTCATCTTACTACTCCGTGCTGTCTTCTTAAGTTGGCGTTCTTCCTTGGCAGATTTCTGCTCTTGCAGATTAATTGTTTTTCATGTGTAAAGATAGCCATAATCTCAAAATATGCTAAAGAAACTATTGTATGCAATATAAAATGAAAGAACTACAATACTCAAAACTTTGGTTGCAGTTGCTAATTTGTAGAGCCTTTTAAAATTGGATTTATGACATATGGGCTGAAGTATTCAAAGGTGTCCTTTTTTAAAACAATTTTTGGTTCTTTATAATTTGAAGTTGTACGTCATTGCATCCTTAAATATCTATTCAATATAGTCATTGATATGATTACTCTGTTTTTTATTCGAGTCGACATAATCATTCTAATGTACCCACGCAAGTTGAAACTCAATCAAATACACTTATGTGTTTTTCTTAAAATAAATTTAGTTTCTTTAGATATCAGTTAATTCTATAATAGACATTATTTCTACTGTTCTTCTTTATCCTGTGTCTCTGCTTCTTTTATGCCTGTAAAACAGCATGTCTGTAGGTGTACCACTCAAAGATATTTTACAATTAAATAAGATTTTTACTGCAGGACTTCTTAAAGCCTTTCTGTTAGTAAATTCATGGTAAATTTTAAAGTGGGAAACAGTGTATTCTTGGTTTGCCATGTAATACATTCTCCCCACATCTGGCAGAAAAAAAGGTAGTGACATTCTGCAAAGAATTGTTCCAAAAGAACAGTGTGACATGTCTCTTTAATGACTCATATTGAAAATGTCTTGTTGCAAATGATTTAAGTTTTAGAGTTCTGTAATTGTGCATTGGTGGAGGGTGAATTTCTTAGGCTGTGCAAATTTAACAATTTCTTGATACTTGAACCATAATTTTTCGAAATGATCAAATGATTGTTGAAATACTCAACGTGACCTCAACATGAACATCAATTTCCTTTATTAAATCTGAAACAGGCTTTTACATAAAATAAGCCTAAATTAATTATTGTTATTATTAATTTTAATTTTCATTGCTAATAAAAATATTATACAAATGTTTGATTAAAAGTATCATCTATATTTGTAGTTGGGTAACAGTTTGGGAGCTTTAGCAAATGAACAAATTATAATAAAAACCTAGATTCAAGCTGGATCTCTGATGAGAAAATTGAAACTATAAACACCACACACCATGGCACCTTTAAGAAAAACAATGCATATGTGTGGATTAACTATAGATAATTATGATATTAGAAAATGAAAACTATATTTGTGGGAACTGTTACAAAATTCTTTTATAACCTGCCGATTATAAACATGTGTTGTCAATTATAACACTAACCAAATAGCAAGATAGACGACATCCAGGCTGTAGCCATGATTCTAAAAAAGGACATGAATTGTTCATACATATTATTACATTGAGATATGTTCAGTTTATTGCCCGAATGCTTTTCTGCATCTTGACTTTTATTTTAGTATCTGTATAAGCCAATAAAATAAGAAATTGTTCAGGAGAGTTTAATTTGAGTAATGAAGCAATTCAGCAGAACTGGAGCCCAAACTAAATAGTTTTAAAGCATGTCTTATTATGACCTATAGACATTTTTTGTTAGCTTCTTCATTGTGAATAGCTGGGGGCACAGATGACATTTGGGGTATGTCGGGGAATTTGTGCTTTCAAGAGCAAACCAAGCTGCCCTCTCTACCTTGTAGCCACTGTTGCTTATTTTTGTCCTACTCATACTATGTGTCATCTCCAGCATCGGCAAAGGGGTTCCTGAGGGCCTCGAGATTGGCAAATTAAAAGAGCATTTTAAAGTGATTAGTATTTAAAATATTTTAAATGAGCATATTTAGAAATGAGCGTGATGAAAACCTCCCTGTCACTGGTTTCAGGAACACAAAACTAAAACCCAATTTAAAGACCAGCTAACTTCCTGAGGGTGTTACTGTATATAATTATATGCTGTAAGGGATCTGATATATTCTTTTGTAAAACTACATCAGTGTAGAAAGTGACTTGCTCTGATTTTCCTATAACGATAAAGTATTAGAAGCATATTAATTTTAAATTAAGCCACATAACAAGATCTATATCTGAAAAATGGGATTCGTAGTTTTTGGGAAAAATTACAAAGAAGGTTTTAATGAGAAAATATTACTTATTCTAAACAGAACTATGTTAGTAAAATGCTTAAATCATGTAATTTATAACACTCTGATAATATTAAAATGTGATGAATGAGAGAAACTTAATAATCTTTGGGATATTTAGAGGTTTTCTAATTAGATAAAACAAGCAATTAAATTCACTTATAAGGGCATCTTAAGAAGGATAGATAAATTATTTTTGTAGATTTCATTGCACCATACAAATTTGATTTTGCCAATTTTACTTTCCAATTATGTTCAGAAATGGCAAGAATGTGTTGCTGCTTATAAATGTCATTTATTCATTTTTTTTCTTCATGTGGCAATAAATTATTAAGCATCAACTGTTTCTGCTGTCCTATGTTCAAGGCACTGGGTATATAAAAGATGATAAAACACAGCCCCTCTGTCAAGTATTTTGGATAAGAAAAAATTCAATTAGCTTCACTGTTAATTGCATGCTTTCTTTGCTGGAGAACTTGAAGTTTTGTGCCAGTAGCAATTATCTGTGTACAAAGTTGGACTGTAGAGTGTTCTGATCTCTTTGTGGATGTTTGTGATTATGTTTGGAGGAATATTCTACGTATTGTTAGATAAAAGAAATGTGTAAACATAAATTCAGTCAAGCCTAAAGCAGGACTAAATCACTATAATCTGGTGAAGCAGTTTATTCCTAGTGATGAATTATAATATATTAAAACTGATGATTTTCTATTATTTCCTTAAGCCATCTAAAATAGATACTCATGAACATCTAGATAATTTGGAGAAAAGTTTAACAACATATACTACTTCAAAACAGTAGTAGTTTATGAGTTACCTAGCAGTAGGTTTCATTCACTCTAAGTTTTCTGACAGTGGATTTTTTTATTTCTCTGCTCTCCTCTACAAACAATTTAAAGTTGAGCTCGTGACTGCATTTTACTGTGCAAGCCCAGCACGCTAATGGACTGGATTGTTCACGTGTGGTCTTCTCTTCTGACATCTCATCTTGAGCGGTTCTTAAGATTTCCACTTGCTGTGTATAGAAGAGCTAATGGGGTGAAGCAAAGGGAATGTGAGCAAGATGAGAGAAAAGAAAAGTTTCTTGACGCTACAGCACTAAAGGGTCAGTTCTATTTATAAAAGAGGATTAGTATTAGCTCACTGAACATTTACAATTCAGATGACAACAAGGTACTTTTAAGAGCTGATTTACTATTCTCGGGCTGGTGCTCAAGCCAAGTGAGCTATAGTAACTTCACCAGCTGAGCCAGTGAAAGTACTTAATATACTCATCTAAGATCTCCACAAGAGTGGCTTTTTGGCTGCAACCACGGGGCCTGCAGCTGTCAGCTTTCTCCACTGTCACTGGCAGATATCACTGCAGTCAATTAGAATTACTACGGAGGATTTCAGACACAGACACATGCATCTTTTCGTTCTTGCATGGGCAGCTGCCCAAAGGTCACTAATCCGTGACTGGAGGGAGGAAGTTTTGGCAGCGATGCGACTCCGGCATTGCCTGAACAGCTATAATCATCTGTCCAAATGTCTTAGTGAGGACATCAGACCGATCTCTCAACACAGAAAACTGACTTTCCTTTTCAAAGCCATGTGACATATCTTGGTATATTTTAAACAGGTTCATCCGAGTCACGATGGCGACTTTTTAGTCATTTGAAAATAGGCATAAGAAAAACGGGAAAGAAAACGAGTATGATAAATGTTATTTACACTGAAACTATTTCCTAAAATAATAATAACAATAAACTTGATGGTAAGTTTCTGCTTTTCCAAGTGTCCTCCAATAATGAAAACTTTTGGAAATAACCATTTAACATAAATATTAACAACTATATAATTCCATTTCAATTTAAAGATTTTGGCAGGTGTGCAATCTATTAATTTTGGTTAATTAATTCATGTATTTAAAATTCTCTAATTATTTATTAGAATATTGTCAGACACACATAGAAGGCAGGGGAGAGTTTCAGAAAGCAATATGAAATTAATGTTAAGTGATATGCATTAATGAAATTAATTTCACAGTTTACTCTGAGCCAACCATCTACTTATTATCATGACATGCTATATTGTTTTTTGACAACCTTTTGGACAGTTTTATTCTAAGTTATATAGCCATATATATGCATATACATATATATATGTATATATATATATATATACATATATATATATATATCATGGCACTAAAAGAAAACCACATCTACAAAATTTATAGAGTAAATTGTTAGGTTGTGGGAAGTGTGATTTCACACATATATCTATATATTATTAAGGGAAATGGAGTCTTAGCGCTAATGTTAAACTTTGCTTCAAACAATTCTCTTACTTGCATTTGTGGAAATAATTTTCACAGAATTCACACATAACTAATTTTAGATAAAAAAAAAAAGAAGGACAAAATTTGGCATTATCTTTGTGTGTTATTTGAAACTCATTAGCTTATATTAGGTTAGATTTTGTATATGCTTTATATGTGTATTTTAGATTTTATATGGCTTCGCATCCCAGATAGTCACAAGATGGGATGGTGACTCCAACCATTATGTTTGTCTTCACTAAGTCAACACTTGAAGTATACAGTGAGGGGGTTCTCCTCACACCCCTTCTTTTTTTTTATCAGAAAGAAAATCATTCTCCTTTCGGTTCAATCCCTTTCTATACAACTCCAGGTGGAAAAGATGCTGAGGAGGGATCTCTTGGTCAGGGAGAAAGAGAAGACAACTTTTTTGGTGATTTAGGGACGAACAATGGCTGCTACACTTATCATAAAACAAAAGGACATCTTCCTGAATCCTTATATGAATAATGATAAAGTAAGAGCCACTCTTTTGCATTATGTGTGTGCTGGTGATCCTGGAAACCAGAGATGCAGGAATGTCAGCTTTCAAACTTTTGTACCTAGTGAACGATTTAGAAATCACAGGAAAAAAATGTCTCCTTGATGTAGAAATGTAGTATTACTTTTAATTATCTTGATGACAAAACTATACCAGTTTGACACCTGCTTAGAAAATGTGGGTCATAATTTTGAATAATTGATATTTGTGTGGTAAAATTTTAATCAATAATAAATGGAGTTGACATGGCTTGCTTTTCAATTGTATAACATTTAGTTTTGTGTAATTCTTAGAAAAAATAACGAATCTATGAAATATGAATAGTTATGGAACTTGGTTAGAAAATAAGAATATGCATTTAAAAGTGGCAGATTAAGTCTGGCACTAATTTATGGCTAACTAGGCAAAAATGTTATACTTTAAGAAGGGGAAAGTATTGTCCATTCAGAAGCTTTCTCCCCTCTAAAATTAGGGAAAATAGAATTAGAGCTGCTATTTAGTGCCAAGACAAATCCATGATATTTTCTTTCTATTTTGAGTTTTCCTATTTGACACACTGAGATAGTAAAAAAAGGACTTGTCTGAAAGAAGATTGGAAATAAATCCCAGAGCTTTAAAAAAGGACAGGTTATTTGAAAGATTTGCATTGAACTCTCACTGAATTCATAGCTCTGTATAAATAAGAGTTCAATGAGTGAAAGGTTTTGAAAACAAGTTACCATTCTGCTCTAATTTGTATCTAATAAATGCAAAGGCATTTTAGAAGAGTAAGAGCTCTTCAATAAGTATCACTCTCAAATATAGTGCATGCTTTCATATTGAACTTAATCTTAAATATCTACATGAACTTCCCATAATCTGAATTTTTAAGGCGAGCATTTTTCTGGTCCAATCATATATTTCAATATTTGTTTTAAAGTTTGATTGTTTTCGGGAAGATCCTTGTCATCTAGCTGCTGATTTATTCACTGAATAAGGTGTTCGAAGAAGCATCTGGCAAAATATCATGTGCAAATAGGCCCATAACACATGCATTTGTGAGTGATGGTGTTGATGATGGCACATTATAACCAATCTACTCTAGAGTTCTTTTTTCTTTTCCCCTTGGAAAAAACTGTCTATAATAAATCATTGAAAGCATCATATTCATTAGTGTAAGTGAGATACCACATAATTCACAATATGGCAGTCAGATAGCATAGAATTTAAAGTTTATAAATAAAATTAATTTGAATAATAAATTTCACTGACTAATAAAGAATTTTAAAAAGCACTTGATTATCTTAATGCCATGTAGATATATATTGCTTAATCTATGAAGATAGAAATAAAAATAAGTGTTCCAGGAAATAGTTCCTATAAGTCTTATTAGGGTACTAGGAACCTATTGAGATTAATTTCATTATTATTTTCTTTTTATATTAGTTTTTAATTTTTTCAACCCAAAAGGACACAGAAAATAATTACCTAGGTATTTTTTTAAAAGCTTTGCTCTTTTATCATTTAAAAATATATTTGAGCACCAACTATATGTTGGAATTATTTTAGCTACTGGAAATACCCAATTCACACTCATTTCTCCTGATGGCTTATCCAAAGAAATCCTGTCCTTTTTAGTATCTTGACTTGGTCATCTTTTATAATTCTCAAAACACAATCTTGCATCACTGTGTGTTTCTTATATGTTCCATGATACAGAAATGGGACTGTAACCCCAAAACAAGTATAGTTTCTAGCAAAGGCCTTTTCAAATAAACACTGTAACAGCTTGCCAATCAAAATATATTATGTATGACAGATAAAAAGTAAATAGAAGCACAATTTACCTTTTAGGTTTAAAAAAATAGTATTAGACATACTAAGGTTTCTTAACGACAGCAACAACCAGTACTTTACCATCATGTTGAAACTATGAATTAATTAATTCATGAGCTATTAGTTTATTTTAATGCAAAAGTTTCGCATGGATCATTAAAATACCACAATAACGTAAAGTATAGAAAATATTCAGGATATTCTTAAATCGTTGCTTCAATTAAAAATAAACCTGCATATAATAGTCAATAAATTAGAAGAAAAATCATTTAGTGACTATAATTCCCAAATTTTTATAAAGAGATAAATTTTGCTAGGTACTATTCTGGCATCTAGGGTTCATATTCTATTGTGAATTATAATTCATAAATGAAAACTTCTATGAAGAAAACTTCTATGAAGAGTAAGATTTTATGGAGTGATAAATATGAGTGAGAATACTGGAAGGGGGGAGGTGATTCATGAAGACCTGATTACAATGTGGTACAGAAGTGTGTCATGAAAGCATATAGAATAAAATAATTTCTGGCAGAGGAAACTAAGTGTTAATGCCATGAGAACAGAACAAAGTTACTGCTTTCTAAAGAAACAGAAAGGCCAGAGGGAGATTACCCAGTGTCTACCTGTCAGAAGGAATGGGTTATCTGATGACCTTGACTCATCATTTCAAATCCTGAGCTTCTGTTTCCTTAACTGCACAGTAGAGACATAATTCTGCCTTAACTACTTACCTCATGGTTGTGAAGTGATAGTGTTTTTCAAAGCATATGGAAAATTATAAATGATTACAAAAATGTAAGTTATCATTTTAGAACTATTTTATTGCATGATATAACTCAAATAGTGTGAACCCCTATGCCTGGGAGATGCCACACTAAACAGAGATGTTCACTTGGTGAGGTGGGTAGGAGTTCAAATGACTTAATGGATTCCATAGTTAAAAGGAATTTTAAGGTTTAGCCATTTCTACTCCTCTCAACTTTCTTTTCTCACTCTCAGCTTACTAATCAATAACAAACATGGAGTAATAAAGCCTAATTTATAGGTTTTTGATAAAAATTAGTTGAAGAACTATATATAATTTAGCGGTGTACCTAAGCTATATGTCATCAATTCATCAGTATATTTAATAGCTGTATTTGTCTATTTATGATAATTATGATCATGAGATGTACCAAAATATGATATCTGTTCTCATATGATTTCATTTGTAAAGTTCTTAATCACTGATAAAGAACATATAATTATGTTATAAAGCAATCATAGATAACAGAAAAATTAAACACACCAACTGTATTTGGAAGTCAGCAATTTCATTAAATGATGAAAGTTTTCCAGTAGTTTAGGCACCGAACTCACATTTTTTTAAGAAAGTTATTTTTGATTAACTAAAATAATTAAATACACACACCATTAGCTTTTAATTAAAAAAGACAATCATGTTATTTCTTAGACCTCTTGGATCATAACAAGCTTGTAGTTTTATTTGTCCAATAATACTGCCTAAAATAAAAGATTTTTACATTTAGAAGCATAGTATGTGTTCTGCAAAAGGTACAAAAATCATAGAATTCAATGATTTGATGAATGTGAGCTTTAGCACCTAATCTGTATTAAGTTTTGTGAATACAATCATGAAACAGAATGTTTTCCACCATTAACATGACTCTAATCTGTGGGGAATTGCCACAGATATGTAGTTATAAAGTAAAATAGTAAATTAAATGATAGTAAAGTGTACAGATTTTAGGCTGTGGTGTGAGTCTAATATAGACAGGCATTCTAAATGAAGGAACTATAAGCAAAGACTTCAGAATCTAGGATCCAGCCAGTCAAAACCAGGAGGATTTAAGTGTTGTAGACAGAGCAGAGTATAAACAAAAACATTACCAAGAGACATGAGGAACTGTTTGGAGATGATGCGTGTGTTCACTTTCTTGATTATGGTGATGATTTCATACACACACACACACACACACACACACACACACACACACCCCTCTCCTCTCGGCCACCATTGTTCTACTTTCTATTCCTATTGTTTTGTTTATTCCAGAATGTACTGTAAATAAAATAATATAATCTGTAGCCTTTGGGAGCTGGCTTTTTTCACTTAGCAAATGCATTTAAGATTTATTCATATTGTTGCAGGAATCCATAGTTTATTCTTTTTTATTGCTGAGTAGTATTCAATTACATGGATGTTATCCAGTGTGTTTATCCATTCATCTGTTGAAGGAAATTTGGGTTGCCTCCAGGATTTTGTGATTTTAAATAAAACTGGTATAAACTCTTGTGTACAGATTCTGTGTCAATATAAGCATAAGTTTCCAATTCACATGGGAAACTACTAACCATGGGATTGTGGAATTATAGGATAAGTATTTGATTCATTATTTGCTGGTTCTTTTTCACCTCCAAACTCTTTTTAACTGGAATAAAACTTACATAAAATAAGACATATTTCATTGAGTTCAGTAAGTTCAAAAATTGGTTTCTTCATATAACTAATACACAATCAAGTTTTAGATCATTTTGATCATTCCAGAAAGTTCCTCATATTCTCTAGTACAACACTCCCCATTACACATAGACGACTATTCTAATTTTTATCTCCATAGATTAGGTTAATAGATCTATAATATCATCAAACAAATGAAAATATACAGTATGTACTCTTTTGTGTTTGACTTATTCAAAATCATGTTTTGATGCTAACTTATTTGTTTTATGAATTAATATTCCTTTTTATTAATTATTTTTGATGAAATTATTGCAATTTTTATCCATTTTATTTTTTATGGACATTTTGCTTTTCCGCCATTTCTTTTTATTAGATGAATAAAGATAAAATGAACAATAATTGTGTATATATTTTTATAGATAAACATTTTCAACTTTTGAGCTGATTCATGAAAGTGTAATTGCTAAGTCATGGTTAGGTGTATTATCATTTTGTAAGTAATAAAGAGTATTTTAAAGTGCTTGAATCATTTTATATACCCACTAGTAGTATATTAGACTTCTAATTGCTACACTCCCTGTTATTGGTGTTGACTTATTTTAATTATCCAAGTGAGTGTGACATCATTTCTCATTGTGATTTTAATTTGCACTTTCCTGATGAATGAATGCTTTGAAAACCTATTTCTTTCTTTTCTTTTCTTTTTTATTATTAGTTTCAAGTCTATAGTACATTGGTTAGACATTTATATAGTTTATGAAATGATCCCCTTGATTACTCTATCACCCATCTGGTATTGCACATAGCCATTATATCACTGTTGACTATTTATTTTTTTTATGGAAGAGTCACACTTATTTTTCGAAGTGTCTGCTCAAGTGTTTGCTCATTTTAAAATAACAAAGCTTGCCTTTTAACATTTATTAGTGGGAGTTCTTATTTTCTATAAAGTTTTTTGTTAGGGAATATTTCTTTTGCGGTTACTAGTTTTCTTTTTTATTATCTTGATGGGTCATCTTTATGGGCAGGGTATTTTTAATGTTGATCATGTCTAATTTATTTATTTTTTCTTTTAGATAGGTTCCATTTGTGTCCTATCTAAAACATTTTTACTAAGCCAGGGTTATGAACATATTCTACTCGCTTCTATTCTAGATTTTTAGTTTTAGCTCTTACATTTAAGATCCATCTTGTTGATCTTACACTGTTATCAACTATATTCATTACTACTAAATTTGTGTTAATGTTCATTCCTTACAATGTGGCAATTATGTCATTTGCAAATAAACAGGGTTGCATTTCTTCTTTTTTCAATCTTTATAAATTATCTTTATTGTATTTTTTCACAGATAATCCTCAAGGTACATGCTAAAGTGACAACAGTACCATTTTTAGGGGAAAAACATTCAATATTTTACTATTAATAACGGGAAGTCCTCTTGTACTTCTAATTTGCTGAGAGGATTTTTTCCCAGAATACATATTGAATTTTGCCAAATGACAACTGCTTTTTCTTTTCATTTATATAAATGGTGTATTTTTTCCGTTAGTTTTTTAATATTGGTGATTTATATTGATTGACTTTCAAATGTTAAGTCGACCTTTATTCCTGAGTTTAATCCCTGTAGTCATGTTGTAGTCATTTTTTTAATGTATTACTAGATGCAATTCGCTAATATTTCTTGAAAATTTTTGCATCTAAATCCATGAAGGATATTACTCTATGATTTCTTTTTCTGTGTGTGATGTATTTGTACAGTTTTGACTACAGGATTAAACAAGTTAGGGAGTATCCTCTTCTAGTTAATCAATGAATTTGTTTAAATATTTGAAAGATATTATGAGTAACATTATTCTGAGCTTTCTTATAGGGAGATTTTTAATTATGAGTTCATTTTATAAAAAGATATAGAAATATTCGAATTTCTATTTCTTCTTCTGATAGTTTTGGCAAGTTGTGCTTTTCAAATAATTGTTCACATCTTTCAATTTCCCAAACATAGACATTAACTTATTTATAATATGTTATTATACATTTAATGTTTATGGAATATGTAGCGATGATTCTTATTTTATTTCTGATTTTTTCTTTATCAGTCTTGCTATCATGTCACCATCAATTCTGTTAATTATTGTAAAGAACTATCTTCTGTAATTGATTTTTTTGTTTTCTTTTATTGATTTTGCTGTTACTTCATTTTGTTTCTTCTAAATAATTTAAGTTTAATTTATACTTATAACTTCCTTAATATAGTCTTCTAGCTTCTTTAATTTGCTTTTATAACTTTTTAAGTGAAAATTTGGCTCATAGATTATAAACTTTTCTTTCTTTCTAAGGATTTAAAAATATTCATTTCCCTCTATGTACAGATTTAGTTTCATCCTCTACTATTTTACTTTACTCTTATTTAGTTGGAAATATTTTCTATTTTTCCTTGTGATTTATTATTTAATCAATAGGCTATATAGTGATATATTATTTAAATTCCAAATATTTGGGAGAATAACTCGGTATCTTTTTGCTTTCTAATTTTGTTGGGATTATAGTAGATACATTATAGGGTTTCAACACTTTAAATTTTATCTAGCTTGTTTTATGGCCTGGTATTGCTTATAACAGCATACTGTCCTATAAATATTAATTAGGTTAACTTAGTTGATTGTGTTATTCAAATCTTCTGCATCACTATATTATTTCTATTTGCCTTATTGATTGATTACTGAGAAATGGATGCTAAAGGCTTCACTATAATTGTAGATTAATCCTTTTTTAACTTCAGTGATGTCAACTTTGTTTTGAATTTTGAAGCTCTGTTGTTTGGCACATATTTAGGAATATTTAGTTGACCATTTTGTCTCTATGAAGTGACTCTCCTTAGTTCTGCTGGTACTTCTTGTCCTAAAATGCTTTTGGGTTTTAAATTGGTTATTCTACCCTATTGGCTTCTTTTGTGTGTATGTACTATTCATTTTTTTTTATTTTTTTGCTTCCTGCTCTGGGAGAAGACATTGTGTAGGAACAGAAGTACTAAGCTGTTTGCAATTGTAAAAGTAAGATTGATGTATTATGCTGAATTATGGCCCCCAGAGATATCCAAGTTGGAACCACTGGAGACTGTGAATGTCACCCTATGTGGTAAAACTATGGGCAAACAATAGGCACAATTGACTTTGCAGATATGTTTGTTAAAGATTTTGTGATGAAGAGATTATCCTGGATTATCCCAGTGGGTTCTGGATGTAACCACAAGTGACTTTATGGAAGGAGCTGAGACAGATTTGACCACAGAGAATAGATAAGACAATGTGAACACTGAAGTGCAATAGCATCCTGCTGGCTCAGGAAGCTAGAAAAGGCAAGGACACCAGTCTCCCCGAGAGTCTTAACAGGGAGTGCAGCTGGCTGACACTTTGATTTCTGCCCAATAAAACCCATTTCAGACTTCTGACCTATAAAACTACAAGAAAATAAATGTGTGTTGTCTTAAGTCATCAATCTGTGGGAATCTGTTACAGCAGATGATTGGACAGGGACTTATATTGGAAGTGTGACCAAATTCTATAGAGTATTAAACTTTCTAGGGGTTAGCAGCATCAAGGTACAAAATTAAAATGGAATATTGGTTAGTCATTTCTTATCCTGAAAAGTCAGCTTACATGTTTGCTACCAATGTAAAGACAGCAAATATGAAATTATCAGAATTCATTCATGTGCATGAGAAATACAAAATATTTGACATGGCTAGACAGAATATGTCTATTATCTTTTATATTTTACTAAAAAGCAAAGTTAACTTTAGAAGACAAAGGTGATTTATTATGTCAAAACAAATTATCCTTTTTGTTAGATTGACTAGACCAACAATATTTAGAAGGAAAGATATTAGTCTTTGTTATCTACTCTCTAACCAAATTAATCTTAATGTCCTGATCTTGTAGAATGACAGAACAAGAAAGGTTCTTGACCAATGTCCTCATTTGAGAGATAAGGAAGTGGGGGCCTAGAAATATTAAATTAATCATTCTGATTCTAAGGTAGTAAAAGCCACAAATTAGAATACATTTCTTTCAAATCCTAAGAGTGATTTTAGAACTTTGCAGCATTTTAATATGTACCTTGGTGTTCTTCATTCAGTTGAAATGCCATGTGTCAGTCAGGAAAACAATGGCTACTCTAGTGTTTCTGAGAAGGAGGGGCTTGATACAGGCCATTTTGGGCTTACCCAACTACTGTTGGAAGGGTTAGGTGAGAGGAATTTCTTAAAAGTAGCTGATTCACAGGTAACCAAGTGGAAGCTGCAGTAGCTTCATCCATCTCATCGGGATATCGTTAGCTGTTGAAGCAGATCATTATCCGGGCTGGTCCCTAAAGTGGTGGTGACCTCAGCATTCTCAGCGACACCTCTCATATCCTTTCTCCACTGCTGACCACTCACGAACACATGAGTCTCAAGGCTCACCTTCTGTGTAAGATCTACCTCCATCTGCCTCAGATTTGCTTTCACCTTCTAAATCTGGCATAAGTGTCTCACACTGGATGGTCTGACCCCAGAACTATATTTAGAGAAAGACAGTTCCTGATCTCTCTGTGCAGTGAGTAAGGGACCCTTTAGGGGGTGACACTGACACTATGTTGAACACAGATTTTTTTTTTCTTTGAATTCTTTAAGGTTTATGAAATTTTCTTTGCATTAATTGATGTAGATTTAGAATAAAAAATAAGGAAAAGGGGGCTTAATACAAGTGACATAAGAAGACTAGACTTCCAATGATGAGCACGTAATAGAGTACACAGATGTTATATTATAAAGCCGTACAACTGAAATTTATATAATGTTATTAACCAGTTACCCCAACAAATTCAATAATAATAATAAAGAGGGAATTTGCCTTTGCAATATATTGACTCTTCTGTTCTGTTAGTTTTGTTGTATTGCTTTTGTTTTGTCTATTACATTAATCTTTAGTTTGCAATGCAGCCAGGGATATAATAATATGATAACAGTAACTATGGAGTAAATAAATGCAAGTAAATTCACAACAATCCATATTGGATTTCTAACCTGTGCTTCAGTCAGTTGGGGACCACAATTTCTCAGCATGTTAACATTTATCACTTCATCTTTGATTGCTGGTGACCTCATCTTTGATGTCATGTGCTGATATGTTCGGTACACTTATTGTTGATTTTGTCATAACTGCTTTTCAGTTCTGGACCATCAGTCACTTGGCTGAATTCATAGGCTGGAGAACAAGTATATCATACATGTCTAAAGTATAAAAAAAGCCTTTCTTTTTCTAAAGGCCCTAATGGTATTAATCCCAACAGTCCATCCTCCCAAAATTCTGCAAAAGCCCCTAGGGTGAATGAGAAAATGTACACTGCATTGGACTCAATAATACTTTCATTTCAGAAACTGCCATATTTTTTAAATAAAAATTTTAAAAAATTTAGGACAGTTTTGAATTGCAGAGTTAATGCAAAGCTAGTTCAGAGATCACTTATATATCCCGCTCCCAGATTTCTCTTTTATTAACATCTTACATTGGTAAGGTACATTTGTCACAGTTAATGAACTGACATTGCTACGTTATTATTAACTAGAGTCCAGAATTTATTCGGATTTTCTCTTTTTCCTTAATACTGCTTGTCTGCTCTGAGATCAAATCTGGGATAATACATGATGTTTAGTAGTCATCACACATCCATGGAAACCTATAGGTCGTGGCAGTCATTCAGAATTCCCTTGTTTTACATGACCTTGACACTTTTGACCATTACAGGTCAGATATTTCATACAATATTTCCCAGTAAGGACTCACCTGATGTTTGTCTACTGATTAAGCCAGGTGAATTCACTTGTGGTACTACTGAGTTATATTGCCCTCCTCATCACATTATATTAAGGCCGCATACTATCGGTATGACTTTATCACTGTTGTTTAGCTTGATCACACGGATTGAGACGGTTTTTGCCAGCTTCCTGCACTGTAAAGTCACTCCACCCCTCCTCCTTTACATACTGTCCTCTTTGGAAGAAAGTCACGACGCATAGTCCGCATTATGGAACAGAGGACGTCATAATTCACTTTCTTGATGTCAGAGTAACTAGTACATTATTTGAAATTCTTCTGCACAGGATATCTGCTAGTTCTGTAGTGGTGAGATTAATATGGATGACCCTTCTCCTTTCCTCGTCTGGAGCCACCAGGAGATCTTTCTTGCATCTTCGCCGTGGGAACCTGATGGGGTTCTTGAACATAACCTCCATGAATGTATGGGGACCCCCTGAAGTCTGCATCCCCCAGGAGTTTCTCACTTTCACTTAAGCTCACACTCAGCCTCCAACAAGTCATCAAAACCACCATTTAATTCCTACCAGCTTCTGGCTCCAGTAGCTTCTGTTCCAGGTAATGAGATCTTTACTACGATTCCAAGCTGACTTTTTTCTCTAGATCTCAGAGTGGCAATGTGTCCTGCGACTTCAATTCTCTGATGGTTCCAAGAAAAGTCACTGATTTTTAGTTTGTTTGGCTTTTACTGCCGTGCTCGTAGGAAATAGGGCAATGGTTTTGGAGCTCTTTACGTATTGGAGTGGAAACTAATTCTGCCATTGTTTTTTGAGCCACATTTGTATATCGCAAATATATTTTAAGGGGAAATGCTTTTGCTACTTGGCATCCTGTCAAGGGATTTTGAGGTGCAAGTTGTGGGCGGGTGCTTTTTCCAAGATGGCTTAGAAAGTCTTCATCCTGGGCAGTGACATCCAATCTCAACTTCCTGTTATTCTTAGAGTTCTCTTGATCTTACTACAATGAATCACCCCTGTCCCAACAGCAATGGATTTCCCTGTGTGGTTCTCCCTACAGCACGCTGCTCAAAACCTACCAACCAAACAACAGTTCTTAGTAATAACTTCATTTGTAGTAAAAACTTGAAATTGCTTTGAATACAAAAGCCGATAAACAATAAGATGATAATTGGAGAGACAGGAGCCATCTTGCTAAACTACAACCGGAATATTTTATGGAGAGTATTTCTTTTTTGCATTGTGGGTTGAGTAACACAAAGTCACCTTCTATCTGACAGTTTAGGAAGAGATTTTCTGCAAACTGGCAAAATTGTATGACAAAAGCATGCACTTGTAAGATAATTAAGATTGTATCGTATTTGACTGTCTCACATAAAAGATAACTGTAGTGTCTGCTTGCAATAGGTCCCATGTAGAAACAAAGATAGTAAGTCATGCGTATTGTGTTTAAATCAAAGTACATTTTAAGTGAAAGGTACTCATTTTTTTTTTTTTTGGCTTATTTGTACAATGTGCATGGAAAATTTTAAATACAGCATTTCATTTCTAGTGTACTTTAGGCCATTTACTTTGCCTCTTACTTAAAACGAGTACTTAAAGAATCCTAGTATAGTGGGGTTTTTTGTTTGTTTTTTATTTGTTTGTTTGTTTGTTTAATGGATGGTTCTTGTAGCTTTATATGACCCCACTGAAAGCTCCACCTGTGAGGCACAGGAAGACTGGAATTGCCATTAGATTATCCACCACGTGCAAAATGATTTTTATTCTCCATTGCATATATTGCACCTTAGGAGCAGAAGAAACGTTTACCTGCAACAGATGCAAACACAAACTTTTCTCAGAAGTGTTCATTTTTCACAGAATCAGTATTTTGTCCACTGCCTATAGATCTACAGATGATATTCTGTGAATCCTCTCTCTCTCTCTCTCTCTCTCTCTCTCTCTCTCTCTCTCTTCCTGACATTCCATTACGAACTTTGCTACAATACACAGCTTCATTTTCCACACCTCCACACCCACTAACATTAGTTTCTGAAGTGTGAAACAGGACTTCCTGGTGGCATTTTCACGTTTTATGTAACTGTTGATAAAGCCACTGCTGACACTGGGAATGTCACCATAAAATCCTGAGACTTTTGAGAGGGGAAAAAAAAGTGTTATCCAATTATTTGCTCAAAATACAGCACTAAGCAAGTAACTGAGAAGGCAGGATCAACCTGTCAGCTTTTTAGAATTTATGGCCTACCCGTTTTAGGCGAGTTCCTTGTTAAAAGCCTTTATTAAACAATTTAAAAACTAAAAATTATAGAGTTTGCTCATTTAGGAGGCAAGAAGAAAATATATCTACTCAGCAAAAAAAAAAAAAAAAAAATGAGGAGATGTGATTTAAATTGGTTGACTTCACCGTCTGAATTTAGGGCACAGTCATAGAACTCAGTTTGTGTGGGATAGTTCTCAAATTATTGTGCTCTGAAAGAACTATTTTGCAGGCATATCTGTGACCACTTTAGAGAGCTGCAGTTCTCCGAATAGTTCAAGACATAAAATTGCTTCAGGTTGAATTTTTCTGATCACTGTAGTGAGCCGATGTTTTTTTTGGCCTGATTTATTCTTCATTTACATCCCTACAGAGTCAATTGCATACCCTCTATTTCTATTTAAAGTTCTATACAGTTAATTTTAAATCCTCTATTTTGCCAGTTAAAATAGTTTGTGTCTGATCTTGTTTGTAAAAGCATAATTTTACTCTAAAATAGCCAAATTCGGGGTGGGGGGAGGTGGAGGGAGAGGAAATCTTTTATATGAAATTATAATTTTGAACAGAGACAAAGTTGAGATCACTATTTCAATTTATAAAAATAAAATAAATGATTGTGATGAAATGCAGATGGTTCATGGGTTGCTGTTATATTCCTTTTTTCTGTCACGTGGAAACATGTAAACTATGTAAGTGACATGGAATTATAGGACCATTAATCGTGTAGATTCGTATTTGTCCTGGAGTTTTTTAATCCTTTTACTTTTCAGAATTTATGACATTGCTTCTTAATCTGACTTTCTGTTAAACATTCAGCCAAATGCATAACATGCTGGGTTTATGTTACAGAAAATTTTACCATGCTGCCACTGATGTAAAGTCCTGTGTATGGTTTTACCATAACTCTTTACAGCATTTGCAATACCTTTCCCTAAGTCTTGGATTTATAGACTGATTCTGCACAGCCATGCTACATCACTGAATGAGATTATATTTACATTGCTGTATCCTGACTGAAGCAAGCACAGGTACCCATGTTCTCCAATACCTAGGAAAGTTCTAGACATGGCTATAAATTTTTACCCTAAATATTAGCCAGAGAAGGCTATTAGTACTTTCTATCTTGGAAATATTGGAGATGAAGATTTCTTGCTTTATCTCTCAAAACGTCCTCTGTACTTCAGAATATATCATACATATATGCATACACATGCATATTATATGTGAAACTTTATTAAAGATAAAATATTTAATATATTTTAAGTGCTGGCAAGCAAAAAATGAAAATTAATTCAACTACTTAGTTATAAAGATAACCGATATTTATTAAATGCTTGTTATATACCATGTGTGATTTTAAGACATTTACATATATTAACTTATTTAATCCTTACAACAACCTCATATGATAGGTGATATTATTGTCTCCTTTATACACATGAGAAGACTGAGGCACAGAGGGGTTAAATAAGATGCCCAGAGATACACAGCTAGTGAGCATTAGAGCAGATTCCAACAGTAGAAGATCTGTCTTAGAAGCCAGAGCTTTTAATCACTATATTATTGTGATTTTTTATGCCCAGGATTTCATTACTTTGAAATAATTTGTTTTAATAATATTGTGTAAATTATGAAATTCTAATCTTTGTTTTCTGTGAAGATGATAAAATAATTATGTATTATTTCAAAATTGATTTGCCTAATTAATGATTTATCATCCCAACACTTTAGTTCCCCAAATAGCCTTCTCTAATATAATTTTAATAGGCGTAGTTTTGGCTGTATGTTGCCAATATTTTGAAATGCGCACAGACTACTGCTTTTTACCAATATTTGTTTTAACATCATTACTATTAATAGAATGAATAATAGACACATGGCAACCCCAAAAGCAGTTTATACTTCTTGTCATACTTAGGTGTGGCCAGTGGGTTGTAATCAGAAATTGTCCTGTGGTTGCTTCCATAAACTTTCTTTAAAGAGGAAAGTCTCCTATCTATTCTTATTTGTATCTTCCTCGATCCCACTATATGGAATGCAGAGAGTATGGCTGGTGCAGGATCAGCCATCTTGGACTATGAGGTTAATCTAAGAATGGAGTTAGCACATGGCTAATGACCACCATAAAAGCAGCCTGAGTCCATGGGGACTTCACAGAGCAAAACTTCCATTACAGACTTGAATCTTCTTCCTTCAAATGTTTATGTGAGATAGCAATAAACTTTTACTTCGGTTAAAACACTAATATTGTATCTGTTACAACCAAACTGCAGAACAGTCACTTGATACTTATGCCACGTTTCTATACAAATAGAGATTGCTACTCTACTGAATCAAAATTGAATGGTATTGGCCATATGTTTTTTAGCAGGAGAATTTTCATTAACTGTCCTTGAAATGAGAAATTTCCTTCTCCATGGCATAAATATGATCACTCTGAGATAATGCACTCACATATTCAGGGTGGTGTTGGTGTGGGCAGACTAAAATGAATTTTTTATCTGGATAGAATTGGTTATAGATACCAGCTTTCAACTTATTAACTCTGACTCAGGAGCTCAGTTTCCTCATCTCTAAAATTGGAATGACAATATCTAATTTGTGGGTTTGCTGAGTATTAAATACGATTGTGTGTACACATCAGCTAACATATAATGAAAGCTTTAGAGTAGGACTGTCTTGGTTCAACTAAAATAAAACATTAATTAGCTGTTTTATTTGGGTAAATTCTCTGAACTAGTTGGTAGTTAGTGATAATCAACAGAAAACAGAAAAAATGACATTCTCTCTTTAATCATTTTACTGTAAAATAGTTTTCAAAGCACAAATATGAAACTCTTGTTTACTTCTATTACGTTCAAAAAGATTACTAGCACATAAATTCCAAAAATAAATAAAAGTATAATGGCAAAAGCATGTAGATGTAGAGAGAATTAATAATTATATTAAAAAAATATATCTTGCTGAGGCATAGCCCTATCATTATATTAAAACATGATAAAGTATGATTCCATTAACCCAAAAAACTAACAACTAAACACGTGGAATTTTTTTAACCCATAACATTTTATAGCTTAAATTTCCTTCAGAAATGTACTTACACAATCAAACTCCAGCTACATCCAAGAGTCAATAACAATTCAGTCTTATTAGCTTCACTTTCTATTTCTAAATGTTACACAACCATAATTGTTGATTGATTTGAATCAATGACATATTTTAAGTAATATCTGAGCACGCATATTCTGAAGAGAGCAGAACTATACAGCAAGGAAGAGCCTTAAAGTTGTAATTCTGATGTCAAGGGCATGTTACTTTATTCTAGTTCTTTGAGCACTGTTAATCCATGTATGATACATGTGACAAACGTCAATTAATGAGAATGTTCAATGAACTAAAAGACCAAGTTTCTGATTATTTTTGGATAAATAGGTGCTAGGTGCTTACTAAAATTTCTATAATAGTTTCTCTAATGATTGTCGTGAATGTAACTTTTATTATTTATATACCCAGGCTTAATAAAATTATTTTCTTCACTATTTCTATATCAATATTTATATAATAATAAATAAGCTGCATATTGTACAGTTATTAAGCTATTATCTTTCAGAAGGGTGGACGAAGGGATTTCCTTTATCCTATTTTATTTATGGTTTCTGTCAATTTAGTTCAGAAGCTGCCCTTCGTTTTCACAGAAGTTATTAGTGCCAGCCTCTTGCTTCTTTCGTCACTCCCAGCACCAGCTAAGTCATGCTGTGTTTTGGGACCTGCTCATCAAAGCTCCTGCTCAGTATTCTAAACACCAACTCCTGAGGGTCTCCTCGGAGGTCTGATAAGCCAAGCCTACCCCTTTTGTTCTGACAGCCTTATGGGCAGTCATTTCCTCCAATTATTTTCTCTGTGATGAGCCAGTTGTATTTTTGTGCCCTAAACCCTCCACCATTTATGTAACTAACTCCCTCTATTAATTTCTCTTTGTTGAAATTTCTTATATGGTTTCCTTTATCCTGACATGCTATGGACACACTTCTAAATAACTGTTAAGAAATCCTCCTCAAAATTCAATTTGTTTTATATTCTGTATTGGAATTAGCATTAAGATCATTATATGATGCATGAAACTCTAGGGAAAAAAAACCCTATCATCAGGATTAAAATGGATTTAATTATGTGTACTGCTTATTTAGAAATTTTAATATCAATTTAGTGCCCTGCCCAAGGAAGCCTTTACATCACTGTCATGCTCCTTCACGACTCTTCAGTCCTTTTAAGAAGTTCAGGGTGTCCAGGCCACCCGTTTTCCCTTTGCGGACCTCATCTCTCATGCGTTGGTTTTGACTTATCAGCTGCATTTGCCATATTTGATAACGCCTTTCTTTTTGTCACCCTTTCTTCAATTGGCTTCCAAGATAGCTCATGTGTAGCTTTACTCTCACCTCCCTGGCTGCCTCTCCCTGTCTCTTTTCTCATTTCTCTTCATCTACCCAATTTTTAGGAAATTTTTTTCTGCTTTTTTTTAACTTTTTTTTTTTAATTTACACTCCTTTAGAAAGGCATAAACAAAATTTAAGTTACAGACTTATCATTCACTATCATTCATAATAGTTTGATTAGTGACCTTCTTGGACTAATTGTCTCAAGTGTTTTCCCCTTTATGTATGGTCACTCAAGTCACTGCTCAACCCTGAACCAATAGTCTTCCCGCTTTTTCCTTTACTGATGGGCTCTGTGTCTGTTCTGGCCCTTGCCCACCATCCTCTAGCAGTTTACAACTCTGCCTTAGCCTTCGATTCTTACAGTGACCTCAACATCAGCCGGAGTTGGGAGAGTCAGGTCTTTCTCGGACATGCTCACAGTCCCGCACATGCATGTGGCCTCCTCATTCCCCAGAAGTACGCTGGAGTATTTAAAAGCCCCTTCAGGACACCTAATCACCAGATTTACATTTATCGTTTTTGGCAATGTCTTTTTTTTATTACAGCTAGTTTTGCTACATCAGGCACATGTGATTTGAACAATTACTATTCATTTTTTCTTTTTTTTTGACAAGTACCCTGTGATTAAAGCTTTCAGACTGAAAGAGATCCGAGGTAGATCACACAATGACAAGTCTGGCAAAAGAGGTGTTTCCGTGGAGCTGACAGATGGGCCAGATAGTGGAAGTTCACTGACACTAGGGCTTGTCAGAGAGGTTTAAATCCATTCCATTGGTTGTTAACTCAGTGACTCTGGTTGTAAACTAGCTGAATTCTGAGGCTGTCACAGAGCTGAGAAGATGAGGATCGTGAAAAGGCAAATTAAAAAACATGCCATTAACTTCACTGTTCTTACAAAGTTTCAGCCACTTAAAAAAAAATGTGTGTTAGATGGTTGCAAATCATTGGCTAATTTCCAGAGATCTGAAGAACGTTTAATTTTGAGGGTTTTTTTTGACATAAAACAACAAATTTATTAGCTCAAGTTCTGGAACCTAGAAGTCTAAAATCCAGGTGACAACAGGCCAATGCTCCCTGTGACGGCTCTACGAGAGAATTCTTTCCTGCTCTTCCCACCTTCTGGTAGATGCCATCAGTCCTTGGAGTTCCTTGACTTGTAGCTGCATCACTTGCATCTCTGTTCCCACTGTCACATGGTTTCCTTTCCTGAGTCTCTCTCTCCTCTGTGTTTTTAAATGTCTCTCTCCTTATAAGGCCACCAGATATATTGGATTAGGGCTCACTCTAATCAAGTATGACCTCATCTTAATTACATTTACAAAGATTCTATTTCTGAATAAAATCACTTTGACAGTTACAGGGGTTTAAGATTTTAATATAATTTTAACTTTTACAGGATTTGTAATTGTGTCAACTTTCTTCTTGAGCACATTTTTAACTATATCTTATAAGTTTTGGTAACTTATATTTCCATAATCATGAAGCTCAAAATATTATTTGATTTCAATTGTGGAAGATTTCTTCTTCAGCTCATTGGTTTCTTAGAATGCATTGCTTAATTTGAAAACATTTTGGGATTTTCTGGTTATCTTCCAGTGATTTATTTTTCTGCTTCATTCCTCTGTGATCACAGATCATTCTCTCTATTATTTCACCATTTAAAATTGGTTGATATTGCTTTATGATTCAACATATGGTCAGTTTACTAAATATTTAATGTGCACTTGGAAAGAATAATAGTTCTGCAGTTGTTGGGTACACGTACATGTGTGTTGATTAGGTCAATCTTGTTACATATGTCATTCAAATCATCTGCAACTCTGCCAATTTTTTTTTTCACTTATTCTGCCAGTTACTAACAGAGGTGTCTTAAAATATTTAACTACTTTTATGGAATTATCTGCTTCTTCTTTTAGTTATTTCAGTTTTTGCTTGTATTGGAGGTTATGTCATTAGGCCACCAGAATGTAGAAGTCTGACAATTTTTCCCAGTATTCTGCTGCTCGTATGAAAGACTGGATTTTCAGAGGTCTTTAATCATTTCAAAAGTTTTGCCTCTCAGTCTTTATTTTGATTTCTTATAATGATGTGAAGTCTCAGAATACCAAACGAGTTTAGATAACGAAGCTGTATGCCATTCTTTCATTTCTTATTTTATTTAGTAGTAAGAAATATACAGAGATTTTCCACAATGCCTCATGAGCTCTGGTAAAATTGGTACTTTTCAATGACTTTGAGTTGATGTGACTCACTGGGGGGTGGCAGCTAGGCACTGAGGTGTTTTCCTTTAGTTTAAGTAAACCTGATTACGAATGATTAGAGATGCATTTCATTAAAGAAATTTCTGTTCATTATATATTTCTATGGAAGGAACTGTGGGCTCTAGATTATATCCAGTTACATCTCTTTTACTTTTATTGGGACATTGAAGATAAATTTCTCAGTATTCTTTCATGGTAGCAGAAAACTGGCCAAACAAATTTATAAACAAATGTAGTTATTTAACAATAAAATAGTAGAATTACATTCTATATGCTGGAATTGCATCTGGACACATTTCTGGAAAGCCTATAAATTATCAGTATGTTTTCTGGGAGTAATACTTATTAGGGTATTCCAACTGCTTCTAAGCAAAAGTAAGCAATATTTTCAATATACACCATTTCTGAATGTGAAAGCAACTTTTGGTCTAAAATAGCTATGTTTCTGATGCTCTCTTATTGGTTTAATAAGAGAAATTCTCAGAGAAATCTCAGTTGGAACCAAATATACCCCTGTGATAGATGAACCAAGATGCAGTAAACCATCATGTTGTTTGGATCTGGTTTATTCTAATGTAGCATGGCTATTAAGAGTCACCCAATCTATATTGCCAAGTTAGGAGACTCGGGCTTTAGGACTAAAAATACAGCTTTGGGACTAAAACTACAGTTAATAGTACAACATATTTGCTTTCCTGGAAAAACTTCTAGCCTTGTCTTTGTTAGGGCCCCTAAAAGTTCCTTCACTTGTCCTGAGCCAACAAGACAAGTTTCATTACCTCTCACTTAGTTCATTGTGGTGTTCTACTCATTAGTCATCATGCTTCCCAAAGCATACAGGACATCAGTCTAATAGGTGAGCGAACACCAATGATTAGAATATTTTGGGGAATAAATTTGACAGTAGCCTCTTTACTATGATCAACAGTTTGTATAATAGGTACAATTCTCCTTTTCTATGCTGAACAAAAACTATCTGAAGAAACTTAAAGTCGTTTTCCATAAATCACATTTTTTTAAGTATACATAAATGTTTTGTTCCTTTTATTAAAATCCCCTCTACGGTCTTTCATCATATTTAGATTATAATCCTAACTACTTTCTATGATTTATAAAAGCCTTCATTACCCGACCTCTGACCATATGTCCTAACACTTTCTACCTCATTTACTCTGTCACATGAGCCAAACTGTCTTTCTTATGGTTTATGAGCACATGGAGCTAATACATGCCTTTGTTTTTTCTGACGGAATATTCCTCTCCAATAGCTTTATGTGGTTTATCATTTTTTCCTCATTTAGGTCTCTGCTCAAATGACACCTTTCTTGAGGGATTTCCTAGACACCGTATCTAAAACATCAGGTAGTGATCTATGTAAGAAGAAAATAGATAAAACTCGGTGTTAAGATAAAGATTTACGCCATCTGTGAGGAGATATGGCTGGGTTGGGAAGTGAGGTGACATTTAAGCTGAGCGACGAGGGGAAGTCAGCTTTGCGAGGATAGTTTATAGATACTGTTCAAGGAAAAGATAGCCTGCAAAATGGGCTATTTCCTTAGATTTTGACATCAGTGAGCTTTTCTCACAATATTAATTCTACCTAAAATGTTGCTTTTTTTAGGCTTGTCAGTGTCTTACTCATCTTTCAAAATCCAACTTAAATGGCATCTCTCTTCTAAAGCCTTCTAAGCTGCCTTTTTTTTTTTAAAGTCTGTGCTCCCTGAACTTCCATGTTCTCCATTTTATTGGGTGCGCAAAGTTGAAATGGGGTATATGTCTGATGAAGTTGCGTGAAAAATAACATGGCTCTCACGTTTATTTACTGAAGTGGATTTATTTTCATGTTCAATCTGAAACAGAATGAGTTTCTTATATAACAAATGATGAAACATCTTCATTTAAAAATAAATCATTAAGTAAGCTTAGGAAGGTTCAACATTATTCTGATTTATCCCTAAATAATAACTTTTATGCTTCGTGTGTATATGCATGTGTGAATGAGTATGTGCATGTGAGTGCATAGATTTGATAAAGTCTGAAAAAATAAACTTATATATAATATCATCAGAGATGACAGTCAAACAAAATTAAAATACTATCTATTTTTCAGATTCTATTGGCAACTTAAATATAATTTACTTAAAACGAGAGAGAACAAATGAGCAGGAATGACTTCTGTCTTTCCTGGTGTCCTGAACGAAGTCTGACTATTGGGTTTCTAACATAGTAGATGGTGATAGATTTACAAAGAAAACAATAATGCAGGACAAAGCAATTGGAAGGAAATCATTATGAAAAAGTCAGTGAAAACAGTCAAACAGTTCTTTCAGTGTTTGATGTTAACAGCCTTGCAGAGGAAGAATGATTAAGATTCAAATTTCAGCATTTCAGATAAACGCAAAGACTAAAAAACTTTTTGCAGAAAGCAAAAGAGACACAAGAAGAGGATGTAGTTAAATTCAGTTCATGAGTTGTGAATAAAGACCATGAAAAAAAAAAAGTTTGTACCGCACGTGACATGTAGGATGACAGGAAAATTCAGAGACATTTTCACTTCAAATACTGACTTCAGAGTCTTACCAGATTCCTAAAGAACTTGAATTCTATGTGAAAAAAATATTTTATGCCCCACTTTATATCACTGTATGTGTTTATTCTTAAGTTTACATACAGTGATATATAGAGTCTTATCTAGTGTTTAGACTCAACCACTTAAAAACTATAGTGGAGAGAAAGAGTGTTCTTACTATTTATATACACCATTTTTTTTTAACTATCCATGAACTTTCTAATAATTCCATGCCCAGGGCAGGACTTACATAGAGAGATATATTTTATTCATATGGACTTTTTATGTGAAGGCTCTAAGATACTTTCTTGGTCTCTTAATTAGGACAACCTGGATTCCAATTTACTTTCTAGTCATGTGACATTGTACAAATAATTTATGTTGCCTAATTTTCACTTTCCAATAATTAAAGGATTCATATCGAAATTATCTTCAACCTTATTGTGTGATTGTGAGGACTGAATAGGTAATGATCTAAGTGTTTGCTATAGAGCCTGGTGCGTAGCAGATTTTCAAAAGTGTTGTTTTCCTTATGTCTTTTATTGTATGTTCTCCTGCTATTTATTCATATGTAAAATGAATTCATATTTTAATCTAAGAGAATAAACATGAATGTGTTAACTAATGTATTAAATACCAATCTAAGATAGATCCTGAAGGAATTTTTTCCATGATTAATTTCTGTTTATATGTTCAGTATTTCACACAATGTCTTGCACTCAAATGTTTACTCAATTTCACATAATTGAGCAAAGCTACATTTCTACTGGTTATTAAAACAATTACATATTTAAATATGTGTTTTTTTAGAAAGACAAATTCTGCTTTTCATAAAAATGCTCATATACATGTTCAGATCATTACTTGCTTTAAATCTAAATTCAATGGATCCATACAGAAACTTACAAATTCCATAAAGAACAGTTTTATATTTAATGTAGACGTTATTCAATTTTTATGCAACAAAGAAACACTGAAATGAGAAAGCAGGAGTTGTATTCAGATCGCAGTGACAATGAATATCATGATTTAGCCTGTATAAAGGATTGTTTTGTGAAACAATGAGAGCGCAGGTCAATTTAGTACCAATTAATGGAGAACTTAGATTCCAGAATAAGGAATGTTTATATTGTTCTGAAGGAAAACAAGTTTTTGCAGTTATTTGCTTGACTGTTGTTTTCAGATGGTCTAACTGTTGTTCCTTCTGCATCAAAGAGCTACTCATTCTCCTTTTTAAGGCAATCACTCCACCTGCACATTATCAAACACATTGCTGCCTGTCATCTCTAAAAAATTCTGACATTACTTATGTCTTCCATCTCTGTATTCTTTAATCTATTTCTTGCCATTACTTCTTTTCCTTCTTCCTAAAATTCATTACTCAATATCTTTAGGATAAAATAATCTCCTTTGTCTTGTCCTCAGTCACTACCATTTTCCTTGTGATGAACTTTCTCATGAATAAAACAAATATTTACTTGCCGCTGTCTCACATTTCTTTCGCTTCTTCTCCTTTTGCTCCTAACTTCCTCACCCACCACTCTATGAATATTGGCCTTACTGAGGCACCCAAGTGTCAAATTCCAATGACATCTTCTCGATATTTTATAGCTCAACCTGCCTTCATCATTCAACACTGTTGATGAGTATAAAGAAATTTGTGGATTTTGAAAACACATATATAATACCTAAATAGTCTTGATCAAATACCATAAACTTTTAAATCCTGAATATGGTAGCAATATCTAAATACAGCTATTGTGAGAGTACAGTTAGGGTATGCACAAGGTTTATCTCAATGTGTGACTCAGAATACACACTAAATAAGCAGTAGCTAATATTATCTTAACATAGCTGTCACTTCCTATTGTCCCTAATTTGAGTCTTTTAATGTGCTTTTTAATTTAGCCTTATAGTATTCTCTAATTTTCATAAACACAGAGACTTTATTCATTTAAGCTCTTTTTATATCCAAAATCTAAAACATAACCTGCCACAATAAAATGGTTCTGGGTGAAAAAATGAGCCCCAGTTCTTACCAACACAAGAACTCTTTATCCTACTAAAAGAGTTTTTGTCCTTTGAAACACAATAGTGGTCTACTCTCCAAGAGAGCAGTTGAAATTATTCCATTCCCTCCTGTGGTATCTGGAAGGACCAATGCCCACTCTCAAGGATAGATCAAATATCTACTTTATAAAAGAGAAATATTAAATAAAATTGCATTCTTCCTGTCTTCCTCCCTCTCTTTTCTCTCCTTGCCGTGATTTTGTATACAATTAAATAAAATAATCTCTCATCCCATGAAAATTATTTACTTGTGTTCTTTTATACTCCCTCCTAGTCCTCTTTCAACCTCACTAACTGCATTATGCCAAACTCATTTTACTAATTTTCTAAAGAAAATTATTTGATTTTTCTTTTAAATGTTAATATAGTCAGAAGTTTCTCCTCAATCTTGTTATAGTTTCAGTTATTAACAATTTCATGTATTTCTATTTACATTAATGAATATTAACTTTCAAACAAAATATATAGTTAGAGAAGACACACATATGTGTACATACACCTATAATTCAGTTTTCAAATAGAATGTATGTTGATAGAACTTTATTTTTTAGAGGAAAAGAAGGAAGGAATATCTATTGTCTTGGTAATATGTAGAAAGCTACAATTCACCAGTTATTTCCTAGGGTGATATGTGTTCTCCTTAGTAGTTTTGGTCTCATTGGTTTCACTGGAAGAATGTAAAATAAGAAAGGACAATCTGTCTTGACTCGAAATTCCAGTATCAGGGGAAGGGGACAGGCAATGTTGTGACACAAACTCAGCTTGATGAATATATTTTTATAAACACTTAAAAAGGTTCAATGCTTGGTATTTCTCAACATAATAATCCATCCCTTGTGATAGGCCATATTATAATAGGTAAATATTTTGGACAGTAAAACCTGTACATATGTCCTTAACACTCAACTCCAAAGTAATTGTACACTTAGGTATCTGGTAACCTTATATGGTTTCTTTAGGCTTTGGCAAATTGGGTTCAATAACATCTTCCTACGAACAAAAAAAATGTACCTAGAACTACCTGTCCACTTCTTGCATACTCTCAGTAAGATAAGTCAGATTCATATTGCTGTCCTCATGTTGAGCAATAAAAAGTTATACAAAGATAAATATTATTCCAATGCTACATTTTCTTTTTAGTACACTTAGAAAAACAGATGATCTAGGAAACAGGAATACAGATAAATAGGGAAATCTGTGAAAAATAGGAAAATGCTTGGTTTCTTCTTAACCTCCTCTCCCATACTTCTCTATACTGCAGCCAAAGTGATGTTTTCAAAATGCAAATTTACCATATGAAACCACCACTATGTAAAAAAAAAAAAAAAAAAAAGTCTAAACTTTCAATAGCATCTCCTTTCCCTTTGGATAAATTGTGCAGTCTTAAAATAAACATGGTTAACGCACCATCGCAAGCTCAAGTCTCTTGCTTTCTCTCCAGCTATATCTCCCACCACTCTCAACTCTGTAATTGGTATGCCATCTCCACTGGCCTCTCAAACACATGTGGTTTACATGTTTGTTTTGTTTTGTTCCTCACCTCATTCACCTAGTTAACAAGTATAATTTTATATATATATATATATATATATATATATATATATATATATATATATATATTTCAGTATAGGAGCAATTTCTCAGAGTAAATTTAGGTCATGCTCTTCTGTTTTACACATTATCACACCTTACCTATATTCTAATATTCTGTTTGTGAACATATTATTTTAGCAATTATTAATTTAATATGAGTTTTAGCACTGAGAGTAGAAATTACTGGAAAAATAAAGGACGTGAGCTTTAACAGTGCTTAATTTGAAAACAGGAGAAAGAAATATTGGCCCAGAAAGATTTGATCAAGGCCTTTGTGTCTTATCCTGGAAGACAACAGATCATTGTTTGTTTTTTAATTAATCCAAAAAATCTTTTTATATGTTTTTTTAATGGAAATATGATTCTAAATACAATGGTGTTACATTTTTTAAATGTGCAACATAATATTTAGAATAATAGTATTAGTGTGAGTCCTCAATTTTTAAAAAATGTTGAAAACTGAGTTTTTATAGAGGTAGTTCTTATAATTCTACAACTTCAAGTTCAACTCTATAAGTTAACTATATGATAAAATGCTAAGAGGCAATAGATTTGATTTTATAGGTAATGGATTAAAGTGAAGGGACCGTTTCAAGAAGTGCAATTATGTCATAACACATTCAGAAGCCCATGAATGTAATGAAATTTATTTTTCTTCTCTCATTATTACAGAATATTCCTCAGGTAAATTAATTTAGTGTTTTTTTTTTTTTTTTTGTGAGTTCCATTAGTATTGTCATAAGGTTCTGCTTTTCATAAAATGTTAATACCTGGCAACTGCATTTGGTCGGTTCTATGACATTACTTCCCAGCAATGTCACTCATAGGAACTAGTTCTTGAAATGACATTAAAATCAATATATTTTATAAAATTTAATAAGAATTAAAGCTGTAACATGATGTTGAAATACACACGGTACCTATAAGGGATGGATATTTTGACATAATTTACTCTTTATAATCAGGCATAATTTATCATTGAATTACCAACATGTTCTGTATTTTTAAAATTAAACATGTCTAATCTCCTCACATGTATGATTTCTTACAATGAAATTGAGAAATAATAACCAAATATGTACCCTTTTAGACACTATGTGTTTCACGATATCTTTCAGAAAATCAAGTGTAGGATCACGGTTGTACTTGTGACTACTTGCTAGACCAGATGTCATGGAGAAGCCAAGATAATGTATAATAGTAGCTCAATGTGATCATAATACTAAATTCATAGTTGGAAAAAATATTACAAATTCATTCTTGCATGAATAATAGTAAACATACCCCTAAACTAAAATCTTAATGAATTAAGAAAATTCATTCAGGACAGGACCTCTTTGTCTCAACAGAGAAGCATCATATTAGAATATCAAACAAAACTTTTTTTTGGTTGTTTACTTTAAAGCCATTAAGAATTTAGAGAGACTTATCAAAAAATCTGGAGATTAAGAATAGGAATAAGTGATTAAGCTCACCTGCCCATCACCAGTTGGCATCAAAATGAACATAAGTTCATATGAAGTTTTAAAAATTCATCTAAACTAAGGAGATGGAGTGTGAATCTCATTGTTCCAGAAAATATCATTAAGACCAAAAGTTCTGTAATGATTTTATTTTATTCTTTATTCAAATAAGTGCTTCTAGAGATACAGTCTTAGCACTTACCCATTTGAGTAAATAAAAGGTAGCAGCACTCGGTAATAAGAAAGAAAAGTGGATTCATTTACATTAGAAAAGATTATGTATATATGTATGTGTGTGTGTTTATATATATATATATATATATATATATATATATATATACATATATACATATATACATATAACAGGAAAACATTTTCAAAAAAGATATTAGATATCCTAATGGAAAGAGTTACTGAAAAGACCAAAATACCAAATTCAGTACAAGTGAACAAATTGGGCCTGTTTCTGGTCAAAAATGATATATAGAAAATACAAATCTAGGGATTGGTACCCTGTTTTAGGACTCATAAGATGATGAAACAAAAGGTTACTGTCATTTAGAGCTTATATTAATGTAACTTCGTTAAATTTGGAAAATAGAAATAGTTTTGCTATCCTTCCCTATGCATGCGTGCGCGCGCGCGCACACACACACACACACACACACACACTTGTACATAAAAGTATGAATGCCATAATCGTATGTAAATGCACCATCAGTAAGGGATAAGGAACATCCTCTGATTTTTTTTTTCTGAAAGTTTTAAGGACTAGGTTACGACTTATAGACAAACGCAAACAATTTTGTTTTGTGCACAGTAGGTGTAATAAGGTTTATTGAATAATCATAATGTTAAAGATTTTCAAGAAATATAATAAATGACAAAGTGGAATTTAATGAATGCTTACTGAACATCGAGCACTCTATACATTTACTTTGTTATGTCCCCTTTGCAGTTTACCGTGTCTGTAATAGGCATTTTATCTCCATTACAGAGATGGAGGAATTAGTCTGCAGATAGGTTGTGTTAAGTTCTCTGAGGTCATAGGACTCCTAAGTGGTAGAGGAGTTATTCAGATTCAAGTCCATTTTCAAAATGCAAGTGCTTTTTCTCCATGAAATACCACAGAGTGGAGTAATTCTCTTATCAACTATAATGAAGTTTAAAACAAATGTGTACATCTTTGTTAAACTCTTTTTTTTTCTGACTTGTCTATTTATCTTTCAATTTATTCAGCAGAAATCTTGTTGAGTTTATTTTCCAGAAACTTCAGCATATACAAGACATAAAAATGAATAAAAAATTACAATACAGTATAATAAATGCTGAAATGCTGTAATAAAGGTGTTGTGAAAGTTTTTAAATGAAATCTTTAACTCAGAGAGTGTGAGGCATTCTTGTTCTGTGACAAGAACGTGTCATCAAAGATCATATGACTGTCATTTTTGAAAGGAGGGGCACCTAGGCATATTTCTGGATATAAAGGGAGAGGTCTGATATTGAAAAGTCTTAGAAGTCAATCTGAGGAGTCTGGGATTTATCCTAAAATTTTTAGGGTCCAGGAGGATATTGGCCTTGAAGAGTTTTAGGAATTTAGGTGTATCCATGAACAGTTTTTTACTTTGCAGATGAACCCCCAATATTGCATAAAGAATGTCTTGGGACAAGGGAGACCAAGTATGCCTTTTTGTCATGAGGCACATGAAAATTAAGTCAAAGGAAGTATAAAAGAGAGAAGAGACAGTAAAAAAAAAAAAAAAGTGATATGTATGTGTAGTAGCAAAAGAAATCTGCTTAGGAGGGAAATGAAGAGTAAGGCTAGAGACAGAGCCTCAATATTTCATTTCAGCTCAATCCATACATTATACGTACAGCAGTATATCTAGTTAATTAAGCTGTTAATTTGGTAAGCATGGCTGTCTGCAATTTATTTAGAACAAACTCATAATGATTTTGCTTATTAAGGATGGTTTAAATGTATGCAGAGATAGAGGGATGAGACCTTGGAAGAGATACGAGTTCTTATCAATCAGGGTTCCTGGTGGCAAAACACCGGTAAAAAACAACAAAACAAAACAAATCAAAGAAACTTAAGAAAAAAATGTATTGGATAGGTAGCGGATAGTTTCTAGGTGTGCTAGACAAGGGTGGCTGGTCTCCAGACATCCTCCTGCCAGGCCAGGCCTGTCACTGTGCCCTTCCTGCTCACATGCCTTGTAATGACTCAAGTGTAAATTATAACTGGGTTTTGAAGACTTATGGTGGAAAAATGAATGTAAAAGTATTATATTAATACTTTATATTGATGGCATGTTGAAATATCTTATTTTGAATTTATTGGTTTAAATAATATATTTTTAAATTAATTTTACCCATTTTATTTCTTTTAATGTGACTACTAGATATATTAGTAGATTAGATAAATTAGATACATTTGATATGTGGCTTGTATTATATTTCTATTGTTTAGCAAGTGTGTGCGTGTGTGTGTGTGTGCAAGTGTGTGTGTGTGTGTGTGTGTGTGTGTGTGTGTGTGTGTGTGTGTGTAGGAAAGAAACAACAGGAATTGGGGGAAAATTGATGACAGCTTTGAACTATAGCATTGGGTTCTAGTCTTTTCCCTCAGACTGATGTCAGTTTTACCATCCTAAACCCCGATTCTGCTGTGAGAAGGTAATAAAGGGATAAAATAGCATGGGTGTTGGGTATGACCCAGGTAGTAGGTGACCGAAAGGCATAGGAAAGAAGAAACGAGGGAAACAACCTATCATTTATTTGTAAGTGGTAAGAAGAAATGCTCATCAAAGTGTGGCTTGAGAAAATAAGTAAATAAAATACCTACAGAAACAACACTAATAATGTGAAGACAAGATAAAGCTAGGAGTCATTTAAGTTCACGCAGTATAGTAATAACGTGGATCTATTTTTACTGTCACATTACACTCAGGAATGTGTGAAAAGGAACTGAGGACAGTGCATGCGAAAAAGAGAAAATTCTCATCCTGTTACTTTTCATCAGCCTTGTAAAACACCAACTAACATACTTAGTTAAAGAAAATATTTTTTCACTGTTGCATGCAAGAAAATCTAATTTTTTTCAAGAGCAGTCAGAACACAAGGGAATGCTGACCTGCTGTTTCACACAACAGAATCCAGTTCTTCTTGTTCTGCCCATTAAACTAAGAATTGCTGAAGAAAGCAAACCTCTTACGAGGGACAAAGCCTATGTGAGCTCATAGTTTTGCCTTCGGCTGAAAAAGGGAAGGAAAACCCTTTCTAAACTTTCTCACCATATGTAGTAGTCATCTTGCTAAAAGGGAAAATCTTCCTCAAGCAATTTTCTATAAAGAAATGTCATTATCTCCAGTAGCTCTTTTGATTATTCTGCATACCAATCCATCAGCCCGTTTTCTAGAAGCAGTTTCAGAGATGATGGTTAATGCCGGTAGCAATTATAAAGAAAATTGATCCTGTAAAAGCAACAGTTTGATATTCATTCCAAAAAAAAAAAAAAAAAAAAGGCCTCTTCCACAAATAATACCAGCACCTTTCTACATAAAAACTAAGGCAGACATAAAACAAATAATTGCCTTGGCCAGGTGATTGAACCCTCTAAGGCATAAAATGCAGGATTGATATTTTAAAGAGATAAAACGAAAATAATTTAATACCTATAGATACTCTCAATTTTAAAGGATTAATAAGAAGAGAAAACTCTTTGCACTTCAAAATATTTTCATTGTAAATTTTAAAGAACATGAAAACTAGATTTATATTTTTTGTTTTTGGAGTCATGGCTGCCTGGTTTATGTCTGTAATCACACATAAGTGAAGGAAAAGCTAATTTCAGGTCTCTAAGTACTACGACTTAGGAAGCAAGGCTGCGGATAACACACAAGGTACAATTCCCTATGGTTTAAGTATTCATTGCATTGAAGCACCATCAGATACAGACAGCTGAATGCATAGAGCAGGCTTTATTATTCCTTGTCACATTTGGAGTTACAAGGTCTTTTCTGTTTCTTCCTTTTTAATTTTTTTTTTACTCCTCCTTAGTTTTTATTGAGATATAATAATTGACATATAATAATTGACTCTGAGGCAGTGAATGTGGTAGATGTGAATGCTCAGTCTCCAATCATAAAACCTGTAAATCTTCACACTTATCTGAACAGTTTGAGACAAGTTGCCCTAGAATATCTAAGGGTTTTAACAGCTTCAATAGCAAACATAGGTTTTCTGAATTTAATAGTAGTTCCTTTGATTCGGGTTCATATGGCTAGTTCAAACAAGCCCAATGCTTCTGATTTTAATAATATTTCCATCTAGGCTACTGACATTAAGCCATTTCTACACATTATATGCCTGGAAAAGCAAGCCCACTAGGCCAGAGTAAATAACAGGGCTTTGCACAGACAAATAATAAAGATTAATAGCTACTAAATTCCCACAGATGCCTATTACATGCCCTGCACTGTGCCCGATCTTTTGATATAACTCATTTCATCTTTTAAAAAAATTAATTAAAATTATCGAGGTGACATTGATTAATAAAATCAAGTAAGTTTCAAATGTATAATTCAATATGTCATATATATGTGTATTATATGTGTGTGTGTATGTGTGTATGTATGTATGTGTGTATGTGTATGTGTGTATATATATATATATATATATATATATATTGCATTATGTGTTCATCACCCAAAGTTAGATTTCCTTCCATCATCAAATATTTGGCTCCTTTTACCCTATTTGCTCCTTTCCCCCACACCCTCTGGTAACCATTAATCCACTGTCTGTGTCTATGAGTCTTTGTTTGTTTGTCATGTTTGTTTGTTGCTTTCAGCTTTATATCCCACATATGAGTGAAATCATATGGTTTTCAGCTTTTTCTGTCTGACTTATTTCGCTGAGGATGATAATCTCAAGATCCATCCATTTTGTGTAAATGGCAGAATTTCATCTTTTCTTATGAAAAATTACACTACACCAAATTTAACAACCTAAAAGAAATGGCAAGTTCTTAGAAATACACAACTTTTCTAGACTGAATCATGATGAACTGGAAAATCAAAATAGACTGATCAGCAGTATGGAAATTGAAATAATCATCAAAAACCTCCCCAAAAGTAAAAGTCCAGGACTAGATGGCTTCACCAGTGAATTCAACCAAACATTCAAAGAAGATTGAATACCTGTTCTCGAACTTTTCCAAAAATTTGAAGAAGAAGAGGCAATACTTCCTAACTCATTTTATGAGGCCAACTTTACCCTGATACCAAAACCTGGTAAAGGTGATACAGAAAAAGCCAACTATAGACCACTGTCTCTTATGAACTCATCTTTAAAGGAAAAAGTGAACTCTCACGTTTTCCATGTTTACGGATGGTCAGACTGATCATTAAATTCTGCTCTTTTCATTTTATAACTATGCATCTCAATAAGAAACTAATGATAGTGAAATGAATAAATGAATGAAGGAATGAGTATAGAAATTCACTAGGGTTTATATTATTTAATGTTTGCAGATTTCTTGCAGTTTAAAAAATACACATCTAAGACTGCTGTTAAAATAAAATAATTTGAATCAAATAATATGTATCAACTTTGTTATAACATTCATTTCATTAGTGTTAACTAAACCAGATATAAGAACATTTTTTTTTAGAAAATAAGTTTATTCCCATAATCTTAGATAACGGAATATTAGCCTTCTCAAATAAGTTAAATACAGTGGTGTCAACATTCCCTGCATATGCTAAGAAATAATATGAATATAAATAGAAAAATTTTTTAAAAAAGTGTTTTTTTTGGATTCATGCCTTAGTTATTATGAATCATTATAAACATTTTTTATATCACAAAGGATATTTTTTCTAATATAAATATAGCATCAAATATTTTAGATTTCATTAAATTTTACTATTTATCTGTTATGTATAAGTTTTAAAGTGTATTTTATTGGAAATACTTGCTTTTTGTCATAGTTATAACTCTGAAGTCAATATATGTAAAATATGTGTTATTTTGTGTTATAAAATACATGAATTATGAAGCATGTGTAAATACTCTGGTACAGGCAAGAGAAAATAGCACTTTTTAAATTCACTTTAAAGTTTTCTTTTATATTGGAGAATAAATCTAATGTATTGGAAATGATGAACATATTTGTTAATCTTTTTACTAAATTTTGTCATTTATTTTAACCATGAGCTAACCTTTTATTGCTGAGGGTGAGTTGCATATTGATAACCATTTATTAAGAAAAAAAAAACACTTGAAAATTGAAATACACTGTGTCACTTAATATGTGATCATGTGGAATGGGAATTATAAATTTATATAATCTTAATATATCATCTTAAACATCACTTCATTCAATTGAGTGATGTAATTTCACTTATGCTATGTCCAAATTTATGTAAAATGAGCTTCCTTTTTACTAGCAAATTGCCAAGTGCTTTTTAGAACAATAAGCACAAATTTGAGCGAATAAATTAATCACTGTTATAATCTAATTTTACATGCTCTAAGTTGCCTTGCTTAAAAGAGTCTTAACTAATTGCTGATCATTATTGTGTGATCAGGTCTTATGAGTACTTTCTGGCATCTTTGTGTGTGTGAATCAGGATATCAATAAACATATTTGGACGAGGTTATTAATCTGTACTAAAAAATTCATCAAAGTGTTATTTATGCTTATGTTGTCATTTTTTGTCAAATTAGATCATCTTTATTAAGAAAATATGGTGCAAATTTTGGCAAAGCCATTTTAATTCCATAACTTAAAAAAATCAATTTTGTTACCTTATAATTTATGGTTATAAGGTTAAAACAGTATCCAAAAGAATGAACAGAATTTGTTCTTTCTTCACTTCAATATTTATTACTATTTGGTTTTATGTTATGATGGTTATGCATCTTAGATTTCTAACTTTTGTTAACTCTGCTTATCACCTTTTTTTATTAAATTTGCTGGGGTGACATTGTTCAATAAAATTATAGGTTTCACGTGTACAATTCAATAATGCTAATTGGATAAAGAAGATATGGTATATATATACAAGAGAAAATTTTTTTCATTTCCCTCCATATCCCCAAAATATCAGTTTAACTACTGAATAAAGGATTTTGTTACAACGGGTTTAACTATTCTTTAAATAGAGTTTTATAATGTGATAACTTAGAGATTTCTCTCACTTCCAGAAGCATATCAATGGCATATTGAAAACATAAATCTGCTTTTACATTAATCTTCCCATATATTTGATGGTAAAAATGCAATGAGGAAAAAGTTTTCGAGACTCCATTATTTGATTTTGTTCTAAATAAAAACTTGCCTTCAAGAACGATTTAAAATAATAGTGCAAAAAAAAAAAAACAACACACATATAAACTTTTAAAAATGATACAGACTTCCCAAAGACCTGAGAGAACAGATGTACCATCAGCATCACTCCGTGAGACTCAATGCTCTAGAGATAGAGACAGTAGGTTTCTTCACTCCCTGTTGCTCTTGTGAGAACAAATCTCTGACTGCATTCTACAGAGATTTGGCAAGTTAGTAACCCATGCAAAACCCTTTGAGGGAAAATAGGAGAGCCGAATAATAACGGAAGGAGTAATAATAGTAACCGGGTAACAATTATGATTTCTGCTTAAAAGGAGAAATGCATCCGATCAAAGAACTGCGAATATTTTATAACTGGCCTCTCTATGTGCACAGAGAGATAGGTATAATGCTGTTTTGGCGAGCTGTTGCCAAAATAATGCTACATCATAATTAATATCAAATTTGTTTTGCTTATTATTTAGTGGGTAGGTCATGGTTCTGCTAGGCTCAGTTTAAAGCTCAACTGGGCTTTACTAAAAGCTTTGCATTTGTTTCTTGTCTGTTCTACGTATCTATCTGCGTATTCTCATGGAGCATTAGCTATGTGGAGCATGGTCTTCTCAAAGTGAAGGGCAAAAGGCAAGGATGTAAGCCAAACAACATGAACACGCTTAGCATCTCTACTCAGGTTATGTCTACTCACATTTCATTGGCTAAAGCAAGTCATAGGACCCTATCCACACTCAGTGGAGCAGGGGAGTTCACTCCTCTGACAGAGAGGTAGCCAGAGCAAAGGTGAGGAACAAGGAGGAATTGCAAATAAACAATACAACTCTGCCCTTTTGTTTACAATTATAAATTTACCGTCTACCTGCAAAATATGTTTCTTCCTCAAATCACCAGAAAATCTTATCTCATCTGGCAATACCCACTTATGAAGGTGTAGTAAAGATGATCGAGGTTAAATATAAAGCAATTAACATATGTCCTCAGACATAGGAGCTGCATTCTATATTAGTCATAATAATGAGAGATGGGATAGTTAATGTTATTATAATGTTCAGACAATGAAACATCAGTCTATATTTTTACCTGAAACATTATCACTATGCAGTATTAGAGAATATTTTATTTAAATGTTTCAATAGTCCAAGAATATGCTTATTTGTTATTTACAAGTACAAGAACTCCTGAGTGAGGGAAAAAAGAGAATTGAGTCAAGTGAGTTAGACAGATGCCATAAGACTTAACTTGCAAGCAGAATTGATTCCCAGGGAGTGTCAAATCTCTGGAAACACAGCGAGTGAAATTTAACTGAAATTGAATCTTATACATGTCATGTACTCCAAAAAGATCACTCACACACACACACACACACACACACACACACACACACACACCCAGCAAATATAGATTTACATGTACGTGAGTTCAAATGTAATCTTCTTATATTAAAAAATATGTTGGGACTATTAGATGAATAAAGAATACCTACAGCACAACGAGCAGCAAGGAATTGGTAATATCACGCAGTTATTAATGCGGTTAGTTTTCACATCCCATGCAATAATTGAAAATGCTATTCGATCCTTTGGTTGGGTCATAATCAGCGAGCTTTCAAGTGATTACAATTAGACTGTTTCTCCTCTTTCTTTCCTCTTCTTCTCCCCAGCTGCCAGATGGGGATGTGCGCATCGGACTCCACCGCGTCATCAGCATCTCTGCTTAAATTCTAGCGAGCGCTGAGCGCTCCATTACCCATTGCATTCTGCCCCATTTGATCCAGGCACATTTGCCACTTTGATGCCTGCACAGTACAAACAAGGTGCCCTAATCAAAGCTTCCCTGTGCCATCCTGAGAGACTCTCATCATCGCCGTGGTTTAAAATCTGGAGCACAACATCACCCGTTCGTTCTGTTCCCTTTGATCCTACCGGTCTGACACTTTGATCCATGCCTTGCACTAACTGGACTCATCAAAGCCTCCACACTTTTGTTTTTGACAGGCGGTGGCTAAGATTCTAGACAGATGAGGGACTTTTTCTTTTCTTGTTTCTGTTAATTCTGGTTCTAGAATATGTTCATTAATATTATTGGTGTTGTATTTTAAAATGTATACTTATTTAAACAAAGACTTCCCAAAAGCAATCAAATATATCCATATCAGAGTTATATATCTCATAATTGTTAAATGCACCATGAGTGTTTAAGCAATGATGCTAAAACGCCAGTAGCTTAATGGAAACAATTAGTGGTGTGTAAAGCAATTCTACTGATGTGAACTAGAATATTTTAGATCTCCATCTTAGGGAAATTTACTTCTTCTAATGACCTTTATCAGAAAGTACTTTTGGCCTCACTGTTATGTAATTAGAAACACTTGTTGCATCTGTTATAAATATACTGATTTTCCAAGTAAGAATAGAATATTGCTCATGATTAGAAGATCAGAAGCTTTGGTTTGCTTCAATTCTTGCTGACACTACTTATTTCATGCCTAGATATCTTGATGTTTATAGTTTCCTGCATAGCCTATTTATGCACTGTACAAAATGATATTTATCCAATGATATATCTGACATAAAATATAGGAAATAAAAGCTCTAGGAGTCAGATAAGATGACCAGTAACTCTATTTTTCTTAAGTCTTCTAATTCCTAAGTCCTAATAACATAATCTTTCAAACTCTGGAGGAATTATGGAGGGAACTTTTTATTTTAGTGAATAAGTTTCTAGGGCTTCAAGATGAACCATAAATGATAAAAGTTGGTTTCTTGGAGGCTCTCTATAAAAAGAAGGACATCATCAGTGACCACTGATAAGATTGTTCTATACCATTATTTTCTGTATCAGTGTTAAAAATGAATTATTATATTACTGTTTTCACTGTCTCAGACTCTAAGAGAAACAAAATGAATAGGAAGTAAATTATTATCAAGAAGCATCACCATGTATATACTAATCATCTCTTGAGATTTTCAGACACTAAACAGAAGAAACCACTAAATAAGAAGAAACTTATGTAAGTTTCCATTCTTCATTCAAAGAAATAGAAGTATCTAAAAAAAAAAAAAAAGTAAATTCACTCAGCAAAGAATACTGAGTGAAATATACTAGCTTAGTTGTAACTCTGTGCCCCTGGTGGTTAAGCACACAACTTCACACATGGGGTCCACCTGCTGACATGTGGGAGCCGTATGCTTCTTAATAGACAGTGGACAATGCCTAGTGATGAGAAACTGTTTATAATTTACTAATATGCTCTTCTCACCAAACCAAAATATATCAAAGTAGATATGATTAGTCCCTGTCTTTAGTAACTTACGTCCTTAGGTGAGGAAAAGAAGGCAGAGATATATGTGTTAGTGACGTAGAGAATGTCTAAAACATGCAGCATAATCATAAGTAGAGAACTAAGCAAGATAAAGTTCACTTAGGACACTTTGCCACACTGACCTGATGAGAAGAAGAAGAAAAGCTAGAACCAAAATGTCTAATGGTCATCTCTGCTTGTCTGAGAGCGAGGTCTGTCTAAACTTCTTGACGATGGCAGCCCTAAAAATGAAATAGCATGTGTTTTGCCCTTATAGATTCTTGGCCACTGAGGGCAAATAAAAGGCTAAGTTGCTAAGGAGTGATTTTTCTGCCTCACATTGCTTTCTTTCAACATTTTCTTCCTTCTTATAACTCTGGTAGTACTGGTATCCAAGTGGTTATAACTCTACAGGGTTACTTGGCCTGAGCCGGCCATTGGGGTGTAATGAATTAGGTTATTGGGTACATTCACAAGCAAGGCCAGATTTCTATTGAGAGAAATATGATGGATGGTAATTTGGCTTCTACTTTGCTTTATCCTCCTTGTTTTATTTTTATTTCTTAACTTGAAAATATTTGAAGAGGTGTGTCTGTTTCATTATCTTTTTCAATTTTCCCCTCAGATTATTGTGAATTTTTCCATTTGCATCCAGAATCTCCTTTTTAATTCAGATGTAATTCTCTTGCATCATATCCGATGCCAGAACGTAGTGTAACACATAGTAGGCAAAACAGCACTTACAACACGCCTGGCCTCTGATAGGTGCTCAATGTATGTGTATCAAATAAATGAATGAGTGGATGAATGGGAGGGATATTTATGAAAACCAGAAGTGAGAGGACAAAGAGGATAATATCATTTTTGCAATATATCTTCAAATAAAATTGGTTACAGTTTCAATAATTCAAGATTCATTGAAAAAGGTCACTAGAAAAGAAAAAAAATATCACCATATATTTGTTATGAAATGACTGTTAGAAACTAGTACTAGTTTAATAGTGGAGTCATTAAGTAGTGGAGTCATGAACAAAAATTTGCTCTCAAGAGTAAGATGTGAAAAAGGACATTGAATTACACAGAGGACAAGAATTGTCAATCCACTCTCTGCCAATTTGAAAACAAATAATTAATACATGACAATCTAGATTAAACTTGCTTTCTTTAGGAGCATGTGAATTATAAAAATTGCAATAATTATTATAGCTAACATTTGCTGTCACATATACATTGGGCTAGATGTTTTTACTAAATGCTTTTCATATGTCAACACAAGCTCTATTATATCTTTAGTCATCATAATCTTTTCCTAAATGATCAATCTACAGTTTTATCTCATTCTGTCATCTTTTCTCACTCTATTATTTTATTCTTTATTTTATTATTTGATAAATGCTGGATCTTCTTGCATTTTGAAGCATCCAGTTTTCTGAAGATTTTATAGCTGACATAGTAGATAAATTTCAGAGTCACATTCTTCCTTCTTCTGAAACTTCAAAACAAGGTTTCCCCACCCTTCCAATTATTTCAAAAGACTTATTTGGGGCCCACCGTCTGGCGTGAAATCTGGAGGCAGACTGTGCAGTTTGGACTCCCATTTCTCATTTCCTTCCTGTGTGAATGTTTTCAAGTTCCATGATTTCTCTGTGCTTCAACTTTCTAATTTATTAATCAGTATATTCTTCATAACATTGTAAAGAAAAAAGAAAGTAAGGACACACTATGATAACTCTACTCCTTATTACTTTCATTCTGGTTATTTTGAACTGTCCTGTCTCTGAATTCTTATGGGAAACTAAAAAATCAGTGAGAAGAGAAAGGTATGTTGTGGTCTCGGAATTGATGCTTGTGAGTGTTTAGAAACACGTCCAGTCCAAGTTTTTCTTTCACAATGTTCAACTTGACTATTTCACATGGTAAGGTGTTTAAGGTTTTTCTTGAATTCTGATATATTTGTCTCATTGTTTTAGATGTTTCCTATCAAACTGTAGTATTACATCATCCTGTACTCTTAGGTTCATGGTCATCAACATATTTATCATTTCTCCATATTTTTGTACAAATGAATAGCTGAGAATTTGGGGTAGACTCAATATTAAACCCCAAGCATCAACCTTACATTTTTTACATATATTTGTATTATGTGCTATATATACATATATATTTTTCATTTTATAATCTTTTAGCATATGACTGCCAACCTCATCCCCACAATGGTTTGGTGCACTTTCAGGTACCATTTATAATTCATACTTTATTGTGATTGTACACAGTCAGATCAAAACATTTGTAATTAGCTGAGGTGAAAGATCTGGGCAAGACAGTTACAAATAAGTATCTTGTTAGGGTCTCAGAGGTGATGTGAATACTTCTCATCTAAACCTTGACATAGATGTGTCTTTGTCTTTTTTATTTTATTAGTTTCAAGTATTCAGTACATTAGTTAGACATTTATATAGTTTATAAAACGAGTCCCTTAATCACTCTCTCCTCTGGCTCTCCACTGAGCCGTTACATTAATGCTAACTACATTCCCTCTGCTGTGTTCCCCATCCCCATGGCCATCTATCAACTATTAATTTGTACTTCTTTAACCCATCACCCCATACTCCCAGCCCCCCAAACCTCCTCCCTACTAGCCATCACTGAATCTGTTTAATTAGTTTGTTCTTTATGTTCCTTAGATTCCGCATATAAGTGAAATCATACGGTATTTATCTTTCTCTAATTTATTTCATTCTTATTTGTAGAAGGATATTTTAAATTTTCTAAATAAAGGGATTTTTTTCCCTAATTATCTATTATTTATTTCTAAGTTGCATTGGCATCAGAGTTTGTAGTCTGAATAAATCCAAACTTAATAAGTTGAGTGCAGTATTTCACATCAGCACATTGACAATCAATCGTTGCTCGTTTGGTCACCTTTGGACAAAATAAGACGCAATTGGCATTGATTGTATGTGTTACATGTCACTGAGTTGGCTCCAACTCCCGCTGACTTTATGGATGACTGACGTCCACCGTGCCCTGTTCTCAACAGCACATTCAGCTCCTGGATACTCATGCCTAAGCCTTCGTTTATGGAGTCAATTCTTCTTATATTTGGTCTTCCTCTTTTCTACCCCCTTCTGTTTTTCTCAGTGCAATTGTCTTTTCCAAAAAAAACCCCGCCTTCTCATAGTGTGCCCGAAGTAGGATAGCTTCAGTTTTATCATTGTTGCCCCCATAGATGTCTCAGGCTTAATTTGATCTGGGACCCACTTGATAGTCTTGTGGATGTCCAGGGTATCAATTGTTTTCTTCCTATTGGCCTTCTTTACTGTTCAACTTTCACATCTGTAGACAGTAATTGGGAACATGAAGGTGTGGACGATCTTAGCCTTGGCCTCTAATGAAACATAAAAATGCTGAAAGATTTTAAACAGTAATTCTACACTGAGGTACAAACCCTAGAGAAAATGTTGCACGTAAGACCTCAGAAATGTGTATATAAATATCTGTAGCAGAGAATGACAGACTATCATACAACAACCCATAAAAACGCACCAAAGCTACACACACACACACACACACACACACACACACACACACACACACACGATTAACCTGAAAACAGACAAAACTTTGAGAAAAAAGAAGCAGGTCACAGAACGTCAGAAACAACCTAAACTGAAACATGTCATACATGTCATTTAGGGGTGCATATATAGGTAGTAGAACTACACACACACACACACATTTTTTTTTTAATGCTGACACAGTAGATTACCTTTTATAAGGAAGAAAAAGGGATATGATGTAGCTGGGGAACACAAGGAGTTACAATGTGATTTTGATGTTTTAAAATTTGCTTTATAAAAATAGATATTATGCATTCTAATATACACATATAAAAATAAATCCTTCTATTTTCCTATTTCCTATTTCACATTCTTAAACTTGTCAGAGTGCTCCTTTCAAAATGTGACTTTAGGTTACCTTTCTAATCTCATATCTCCACTTTCTCATCTTCATAAGCATACCAATTTATACTTTCACTCTATTACTCTTTATTAACACATAATATAATTCCATAACTTTTCTGCTTCTATAGCTTTGTTCTTGCCAGTTATTCTGACTACCATTCTTCTCTTCAGTTCTTTATTAAATGAACAAAACCTTCATGGTAAAAATCAACTACATACTTTTATTCTCACATTCTCCAAAATTTTAAATTAAAATTAACTCATTTGTTCTGTTTTCATGACATTTTCTACATTGTTCTGCGATAACATTTATTGTTTTGCTTTTATCTGTTTACATGTCTGTATTCAAGGGCAATGGATATTATTGACCTTGTATTCATGTTACAGTAGTCTTTGTCTTCCTAAATCTCATTGAAGTCTGGCGTTCCTTTTAGATCAATCTGAAAAGATGAGGATTGAGACTGTTACCTTCTTGTTGAAACATAAGCTTTTATGTGTCCCTATATGAGTTTTAAACCTCACTTGTGGCTATTAAGAAGTTGTCTGAGTTGTGCATTCTATTGTACAAGGTCATGCAAATGTGTTTGTGTCTATTTGTATGTTATGTGAGGATTTGAATGCCATAAGTGCACGTGTGTGTGTGTGTGTGTGTGTGTGTGTGTGTGTCGCTGTGTATAGTCTTTTGAGTGTGGGTAATGAAAGGAAATTGTATAGATAAAATTGAGTTTCTTCAAGGTAGAACTTTTAATAAGTCTAGCCTATGAACTGGATAACTATCAGTCTTGTACCAATCTTTTGGTTTTACTGCTAATTGTAATCAATTGTAAACTTTTTGTTTCACATAGTGTTGACGTTGGGGATTATATTTTATTTTTCCACCCTTCAGAAGGGGAATGAAAGAAAAATGAAAACTTTAAAAGCGATTTGTTCCCCATTACATCAATAGACCCAAAATTTGTGGCCAACCCTAATAAAATTTTACCAGTCTAAGTTTATGTGAAAAATAAAAGTTAAAAGATTACCAAAAGAGTAACAGACAGGTGCTATTTTGTATTAATTATTATATCTATCTTTGTAAAGACAAATAATACCTAAAAACAAAGTTCCTATTAATTTAATATATTATTTCATTTAATCATCGCATAGATATTTGCCTCTATAACACTTTAAAATCTAAATATTTTAGGAAACATTTGTTGAAATATTCTGTACTTAAACCTAATGGAGAAAGTCAAATGTATTTTAAAAATACATTGGTCTTATTCCAGTTCTTATTTTCTGTTCTATCTCCATATACAAAATAAACATTGTTATAAGTTTATAAACTCACAAATTTTAAGACTAAGCAAAATTTTACATCAAATCACATGACTTTTTTTTTTTGCCTTATATTAAATTTCCTAGGGATTATTTCCATGATGACTGTAAATGTTTTCTACCATTGATCAAGAATAAAATCCCATCCTCCTCAAAACATCTGCTGAAACAGATTTGTCTGTAGAAAGGGTTTCCAGCTCTGAATTGCACTGTTCAAACTATTGTCAGTGTTCAACTAATAGCTAGTTCCATTTCTGGGGCTATATTTAAGTATTCATTCTTGATTCAAATTGTCTTGTTCCAAATACAGAAGAAGTAGATTTTTAGATGTCCTAGCTAATTTTCAAGTCAAACTATCATAGTCTATGGCTCAGTTCTAGAATTGACCTCTTACTCCTTGTGCCTTTATACTGAACATAACTTAACAACTATAAAACTTATTTGCTATTGTTCTTCATTCATCTTCCATATGAAAGTTGACTATAAACTCCCTTGAAATAAGGCACCACATCTTATTCTTGGTTATTTTCTCAACATTTATCCTGCTGTCTGTGAAAAGTGTTTGATTAAAAATAAATGAATCCTTGAAGTAATATTATGATAAAATAAGATGATTATAACCACAAATATTCATGAGAGCAGAAGAGTGTAACCTCACAGTGAATTTTTTAGGACTCTCTCAGCCAATTTTATCAATAATATGTTTATTTTATCTCACATCGCACAATGAAAAGAACATATGGTTTAAGTTTATTTAGGGAAAGTTATTAAGTTATCTAAATAATCATATGTTATTACATGTAAAAAACTTTCCATAAATTATGTATTTTCTTTCAGTGAGAAATATATTTTGTACTCTCTATTTGACAAATATGTATGTACTCTATAACATACTCATTCATGGATAAAACTTTTTGTTCTCTTAGTTTTATTTCATGTGATATTAATTTATAAAAAGTATTATAAATTACTCTCATTTGCCTCTGCTCTAAAGTCAGCAATTTGAGCAGGAAATAGAAAATGAATTTTTTGTAGATATCTGATGTTTTATTTGCTGATTAGTACTTATATTAGTTTTCTGAAGCTATCATAACAAAATACCGCAGTAATCTATGGCTAAAATTTAGAAAAAAAATTGACTAGTTTATATCCATGCAAATTAGATTGAATATGAAGTTTATGGAAGCCAGAAAAGGACAAAAAAAAATCTTAAAGTAAATAGAAATATATTTTACCACTGCTCATTGATTAAAAAAATTTAACTTCTCTTTCTGTTTCTCTTTCTCTCTGTCTCTCTGTTTCTCTGTCTCTCTGTCTGTCTGTCTGTCTGTCTCTCTCTCTCTCTCTGTGTCGGTACACGTGTGTCTCCCTGTCTCTCTTCCTCACCCCTACCTTTTCTGTTACATAGTCAGAGACAAAGTCCTAGCTAGGAAAGACAACTGTCACACCAAGTTTGAAGACAAGAAGAGTACTAGACTCAATTTATACTAAAGAGTTAGATAATTTGTGCATTTTTATTATTTGTAATAAAACATGTTACTACATTTTTAGTAGTAAAACAGAGGTTTTGAAAACAATGTTTTTCCTTTTTCTATCTTTCATTTCTTTGCGCGGGAAGCAGTCATTAGCTATGCTGGGGATTGGGAGGGATGGGCAATCTTACTCATTGCAAGCAAATATTCTCTTCCTCTCAAATAGTGGAGAAAATAACTGAAAATAAAAGCACCTCTTTGCCTTCATAGAAGTACCAATGTTTCAATTATTAACACTTTTAAACCATTTTTATTTGATGATCAAGGGTCTTCTTAACAGATATTATATTAAGTATAAAAACTATCTAAAAGGGCGGCACCCCAAATCATAAGTTTATTGAAGAGAAGAAATGAGAATTGGTTGTATTCAATGGAGATTTTAGGTTTATCTGAAATATTCATTTCTTTAATTAAATTATTTTTGTTTTATTTGCATATTTATATTAATTTTAAAATTAATTAAAACTTTTAAATATACATCATTTCTACCAGAATTGTCTCTTATCCAGTTTAAACAATCTTAGTTTCATCTGTTATTTCTTATATAGTATATATTTCTTCATATTCTTGGCATCACTTAGAATGCATTTTAGTTTGTTTCTATTGTTCTTGTATTTTGGTGGTACTAACACATGATGCTATGTGTGCATCTGGCTGGTCATCATCAAATCGTTTGTTATCAGCAATTCTCACCTGGGTTAGAAAGTAGACTCCTGAAATATCAGAATCTCTAATGCAAAAAGGCAATATATAGTGTCAAAAATATGTTTGATATTATAATAGATTTTTTTAATAATACATATTTCAGGAAGTATCAATGACAAAATCTTTGTAAATGGTAGGAATATGCAAACAATGGACTCCTCACCAGTAAATAAATAACCTTAAAAAAATAACGAAGCATTGCTAAACTTAGTTTTCTTTTGTTGTCTAAGATTATTTGGCACTTATCTCATGCTGCCTCACACTGAGTTTACTGGAGCAAAATTCCCTAACTTCTTTTCTACCTATCTTCTTGGTTTTGAACTTAAACCAGTCTCACATGCAGTGCGAAGTTTTGCTTTAGCCTTTTCCTGTTTTCATTTTCTCTTCACTTTCCATTACAAACCTTTTTTCTATCTAAGTCTTCTTAAATTCTTCATAACCAATACCAATCTTTCCTAGATAAGCCTTAATCATCATGCCCAGAAGTAAAAACTAAATTAAAAACATGCAAAACATTTTTTTTCTCAAAAATCTTTTTGGATGTGGCAACAAAGTGATGGTACATAGGAAGGCAGGATATGGCAAAAATCACAAATTTTAATGCTGTGACTTTCAGTGCAGAGAAGAGTGAGTTTACCAAAGATTCTATCTCTTGTGAAATTGTTTCAGAAAAATTTTGGACTCATTACATTATGTTTTTATATGTATGTAAAAATGGATTTCATATGAATCGATGTTATAGCCTGATAGGGCATGACATTGAGAATAATCCTCACCAGAAGCCATATGGACATTGAGTGGTACTACATTGTTGAATTCACTGCAATCCGATGACTGGTCTTCAATACTGTCAGTATCACGGTGATGAATTGTACAAGTCAAAGTCACAAGAGAGCAAAATAAATAAACAACTGATTCATTTCTATAACTTACTTTTATCACCCTACTATGTGTCATGTATGCTGCTAGTTGTTTACTAATGGTGCAGCTATTCTATGCATATACAAAACTACACTAAAGTGAATTATTATCACATGTGGAACAGTCTGGTAAAATGTAGGTAATTCTGGGGGAGACCAAAAGAAATTAAATTGTGTGACTTGATTTGCAAAATTTTGTACACAATTCTATATTCCTCACATTACACATGAGGTTTGTTCCATTTGTCTGTCAGTTCAACTACACAAGAATGTTCTTCTCTAATGGAAGATAACAGAAGCCAGTAAGGGGCACAAATTGTGAGGAAACAGGTGAATATGACCAAGTCTTTGTCTGGAAACTGGCACATTGTCACTTTCACCCATATTCCGTTGGCTCAGCTAAGGGTAGTCATTTGGCCACACTCGATACCCAGGGGGTAGGAGTGTGTACCCTGGCACTGGTGAGCATGCGCAATGCTACTACAGGGAGGAGAGAAGGATCTGTTTATAAGAATTCGATCTACCACAGGTATTCTGCAGTCCTACTTTCTTCCTCTTTCTATCTACTTCTTGCTGAAGGCAATAGAGGTTAAATTGCTTATCCTGTTTGTGTAGCCAGGGAATGGCAAAACTTAAGTATCTAACTCATCAAACTTCTAAAAAAAAAAAATAAAAAGAGCTTCTTTCTTCTAAAGTAAGGAGCAGGTGTATCCCTACCAAATGAAAGAAATATTAACTAGTGAAAATTATACATCAGCAGAAAATATAAATGTAAAAGCATAAATTGAATTATGCTCACTGATACAACTGTTTTTTTCTCACTAACAACATTTTGTAAGAAGGAATTTTAAGTCATGTTTTAATTAGATGGGCTTTTTCATTGATCAAAAATATTTAAAGAGTGCCTATAGTTAAGTTTTAGAATAGGTACTTGCATTAGAGTGGTTAAAAAATCAGATCTTTGATTTTATCTTATTGGAAACTATACAGAGAATTTGAATAACAGCAAAGAGACTATTAGAAACAATTTTTGAAATGTAGGTAAAAGATGATGTGATTATTTAAGATTGAAGGCACTGAAGATGATAAAACACAGACATGTCAGAGGTGCAGAATGGATAAAACTTTGTATGTATATGATTTAAAGGATAGGTTTCTAGAATGAGCCCAAGGTTTTCATCTTGCGCATATAAGGATATGGATGTACAAAGTAAAGAAATAAGAATTAATAGGGTAGGCCATTTTTTGAAGGAAAAATGTAAGATTTCCATTTCTCAAGATGTGAAGAGACAGCTAGGTGAAATCTCAGTATAGATGCAAAATAATTAGGCAAATCTATAATTATGGACTTTAGAAACAAATCTGGAGGTGGATGTATACTAAAGCGAATTATCAGCATCATGCTGACATTTAAAGTCACGAAGAGCAGATAAAATCAGTTTGAAGAACATAGAGTGGATGCGTGGGTAAAAGTATTGGACTTAGCCCTGCTCCATGGGTATTTTTACATGACAGTTATTACAAAAAGCACCAGAAAAGGTGACTGAGAAGAAATAGACAGATAGATAAATGTGGAATATCATGAAGCCAAAAAAGAAGAAATTTCAAAAATTAAGAAAAAAAAAGTCACTTTCATATAACACTGTTGGAATGATTAAGTAAACTGAGGACTAAAATTGATTTCATGGATTTAGCAAAAGAGATAAAATTGAGCAAGGGCAATATTGCTGAAGTGGTAAGAATTGATGGCGTTTTTACTTTGCAGCCAACGTAAGATGTTTGAAGAACTAAGACATGCATTTATTTATTTATTTATTTATTTATTTATTTATTTATTCGATCCAGTAAAATTTTAAATTGAATTGATATGGAAAGTCAGTCCTGGGAAATAGGCTCTGATAAGAGAGGGAGTTCTAAATTGAAACTTTTATTTTCTCATCATGGAATCTCTTGATATAAATAAAAGCTTCATTGATCAGATATAAAATTACAAAATCAAATGTCAGGTTCACTAAGAAGGAATTCTTTTGGACAGTCAGAATGGAATAAAATAAAATCGCCTTTGCCAGACATGCAAATCTCTAGAGAAACACATTTACCTCAGTATCGTATCCCATATTTCATGATTCGAACATATCCATGAAATTATTGCTGGGTTTACAATGTTTTCTAGTAACAGCGGAGCAATGAAAAGTTTAGTTGAGTTGGGGAATGCATAAAATTGCATTGCTGAAATAGGTTTCTTTTCAAATCTAACTGTCAATTTTCTCTTTCAGGAGAAAGTAATAGGGATATTGATCAAGAGTCCCCAGTGTATCACCCGTTTTTCTTTTCCCTAAACTTCAAAGACCCGTAGCTGCTGCTCAAAAAGAACAAATAAATCCTTTATAATGAAAATTAGTCAAACTAGCTGTCTAGAAGTCTTTGAGGAAAGAAAATTGCGTTATTAAAGTGTACAAAGGGCATTTATGTGAGGTTTCCGGTAAAGCACCCTTCCCCACCATACACACCTAGAACGGTATTATCAGGGGTTCACATTTCCACAAACACAACTCTCAGAGACTGCCTGTGGCATTTCTGCACAAACTCTAGTTCTGTTGTTCTCAGGAATGTCTTTAAAGTAATCAATGGGTTTGATGGAAATTTGAGATCAAATTTTCAGTGAGGAATAAAAAATTTGAGTTCACAGCTATATGTATGAATTTGATGTGAACTTAAGATCCAATAACATCTACATTCTATTAGCAAGCACAGGGATACATTATGATTAATAATTTGAAAAATTCAGTCTTAAAATTCATAATCACATTATTTTAGGCTTATTGTAAAGTTTGCCCTATCAGTTCAATAATCACTTTGGCTGGATCAATATTGTTTGATTAATGTATTTTCAGATTAATGTATTTACTTTTCTCTGTTAATTTATTTAAATAAAAGTAGCATGCGCATAAAGTAAAAATTTCAAACCAGACAGAAAATGGAAAATGGAAATAGAATTCGGCTCAACACAAAAGACTTCTCCCAAATATATACTATTTTCTAGTTATCACAACACATTTTTTTAGCAATTAAATAGCCTGTTGTTTTGGGACACCATACTTTAACTATTCCATTAGTGATGCTCTTTGTCACAAATAATATTCTGAGAATAATACTATGGGTAATTTTTATAGAGTTTAATGTAATTTTTAGAGTATATCTTTATAAGAAATAATGAGAAGTGAATTTGCTTGAGTAAAATCTCTGTATGTCTGCATGTGTGTGTTCTGTGTGTGTCCATGAGTATGTGGTTTTTAATTTTTAATATAGGGAAATTATTCTCTAGAATAATGTATCCAAAAGAACTCTTCATGCTGATGAAAATGTTCTATGAATCTATGTTGGCTAGTGGAACTGAGGAACTAATTTGAAATTTTATTTAAATTTAATTAATTTTAAATAGTCGTAGGTGGCTAAATGGCTACCATATTGGTAAGCACAGCTATAAAAAGTTGAAGAGGTGATTATTTTATTCTACAAACTTTCAAATGCTAAGAATTATCAAACATTTTAACCTTGGCCCTTATTTTGAAGAAAAAAAAAACCTTTATTTGATTTGTTTTACTTTAATTATCATTGAGGATAAGCCTACCTGCATAGATTCTGCAGTTAGTTTTATTTCTTTTATGTGATTAGCTGTACATATAGTTTGAAAAGTTTTCTGTTTTACTATTCATTCTTTTTTTTTAAATTAATTTGTAAGATGTTTCTACTTAAATTAATTACCTTGAAAAGTATCATAAACTAAGTTCATGATTTTCCCACATTTAAAACAATCAGTAAAAATATGGAAGATATTAATAAATTTTGTGACTTTTGATATGTATATCCTATGTAGAAAAAAATGGTTTCTATCACTGAGATTATACATAAGTTCAGACATATTTTCCTAATAATTTTACAGTTTTATTTTTACATTCAAAGTGGATCCATTTAATTTATTTTTTGTAAGGTGTGCTTTCAGGATGCAAATTCTTAAAAAAATTCCACTGTCCAGTTTTTGTGCCAATAATTTGATTACTATTTATTACATGTTAAATTTGCATGCATTGTAGTCTAATTTTGATACATGTAAATGATATTTTAAAAACTTAAATTTAGTAAGTAGTTTTACAAAGACAAAAATGTTCTCACCATTTTAAAGAATTTGTTAGATTATTATTTTCGATTTTGAAAGTACACATAAAATTATTTTGCCTCCCATTACTGGTTTTTACCTCATTTTATTTGTATTTAAATGTAGCCACTGATCCATTCTTTACCTATATAGTTTTGCTTTTTCAAGATATCACCTAAATGGAATTATACAATATTTTTTTTCTTTTGTAACTTACTTATCAAAATGCACTTGGCATTCAGTCAAGGTTTCTTATGTCTCAACGTTTTTTCTTTTTTCTGAGTAATGTTTCATTATGCAGACATACTCCCCCCCCCACGTTTATTATTTTACATATTTGCAGGTGAGAAGTCTAAAATAGAGTTTACTGGGCTAAAAGCAAGATGTCAGCAGAGATGCCTTCTTTCTGAAGGCTCTAGGGAAAAGTTCCTGTTTGTGCTGCCTGCATTCCTCGTCTCCTTGGCCCTTTCTCACTCTTCAAAAGCAGCTTCGGAGCATCTTCAAACTTCTCTCTGTCTTGCACTTTATAGGGCCCTAGTAATCCTATTGGGCCATACACTGAATCCAGGATAAACTTATTTTAAGGTCAACTGATTAACAAATAATTTTATCTGCCACCTTAATCCCTCCTTTCCATGTAACCTAACATATTCATAGGTTCCAGAGGTTAGGGGATGAACTTTTTTTTTTTTTTTTTTTGAGGGGAATAGGTAAGTGTCATTTTGCTAGTGACTTATAAATATACATTTAACTTTATAAGAAACAACCACAATGTTTTCTCAACTGGCTGTACCATGCCACATACCCGCGAGCAATATGTGGGAGTTCTGTTTTTTTTTGCATGTGGTCGGGGCAGATGTCTCAGTATCTCTTCCCGCATCACTGGTAAGTCTTTTCTTTTTCCTCAGGCTGGATCTCCCCCGCACCTTTTGAAGTATTTCAGCAGATCGTATTCTGTCTCCTTCCTATAAATGCAACAACGTCCTGAATTCCTTCTGAAAAACAATATCTATTCTCTTTGTTCTGATATGATAAGGATTATACTACCTGGAGGAAGTGGGGAGACACATCTGGGCACATTTTTTGCCTTTCTTGGATGAGTGTTGTAGACCTCTGCCTGGTCTTTAGTCACAGGGACCCTTTTCCAAGGCTTTCCTAGGTCATTCTTGTGAGAGACTAGTGAAGAGAAAAGCCTTCAAGTGGCTGTGAATTCTCCTCACTTCTGAAATGCGCAGGGTTTTCATATTTTCTTATTTAGACCACACCTAGCGGTTGCCATGTTATTTGTAAATGTAACCGAACTGCCCTCGAGGTGTCCAGTGGCATTTGCCTTTTGTATACAAATTCCCAGATATCTTTAGAGTGTCTGTGGAAAGCTAAAAAATGTCTCAATGGAATTGTTTACCAAACTATTTAATTTGAGCTCTTGTAGTGAGTCCATATTTATAGGCATGAAACACCATGCAAATAAATCCTTAAAATCTGTATAATAAAGGGGACATCATGAAGATCTATTTTAAATGGCATTGAGTTCTAGCTTATGTTAAAAATGTCAGTTCTCTGGAAGAGTAACATCCTGTAATTTAAACGATCTTTTCTGAGTATGTCAGCAGAAGTAGAGTTCATTAAGTTGATATAGATCTGTTTCTAACCTTAACCAGACTTGTAAGTATAAGTTTAGCAGAGTATTTATATGGTAAGATACTGAAACTGCTTACTTAATATAAAGTGTAACTTGTGCTATCTATTTCAGATTATGTATTTTGGGTCCCAATATTTTGAAGAAGGAATCATATAACTCAATTGCCTTTCTAACATTTTCAGCAGAATCTTAGCTTTAAATACATTATGGATAAATAGCCAGGATTTTGAATGTAGATAGCCTTTTCAGAATAAACGCCAGACCGTATAAATTATAACAACAGTAACAATAAAAAGATAAAGAACAGCTAATAAAAAAAAGAAAGAATAAGAGTGGCAATCTTATTTTAATATAAGCAAATATTATGTTTTGTTATTAAAACCTGATGTAGAACCATAAACATTATTACTTTATTAAAAATGGAAATCTGGTCTTCAAACCCTTAACCATATTTATTTGTCTTTTCTAAACTTATACGTTAAAACTATGTATGTATATGTGTATGTGTTTACATATATCATATATACAAATATATTTATTTTAATCATCTGTTCAGTAACTCTACTTGTTCTTTCTTATTAGATGAACATATATTATATACTATATACTATCATATATATATATATCATCACTATATATAGTATATATCCACTATATTATGCATAATCCATAATATCATCTATCTATCTATCTATCTATCTATCTATCTATCTATCTATCTATCTAATCTCTTCACAGTCTTGTCCCATTCTACCTGTAAACTCTGTCATCGTCTGTCATTTGTCCTTAACGGCAATTTCCATTTACTCTGCATACTAGTTAACTCAAAGCTGACTGATGAAGTTGCAATCATTTCCACCATTAATCTTTGAATACTCTCGCTTCTTTGCCTGAACTTCCTTTGACTTTTTTTAGGTTTATTCTAAGATTATGAATCTTGCAAGACTTTTGTTTAACACCTTGACCAGTATACACTGCAAAATGTTTGTTCTTTCCTCTTAAATTTTGCAGTGCTTTGTTTCATTACACATTGACGTTGTTATAATTTTGTGGGTAATGTGCCTGCCATATTGTTGGAATTTTGATTCATGATATTGACTCTGTTTTGTTTTCTGTTCATTCTTCCTCATTCATCAAATATGGAATTTTGTTATTCATATTATTATTGTAATTCATAATAATGTATTGTAGAAAAATATGGTAATTCCTTTATTCAGTGAGCAAATTGTCTTCCACGCTGTAAGTACCTTGTGCAGGTCACTTACACTAAATGAGATGATCTAGGATTTTTCACCCAGATCTAGTCTAATGATGAGTTCATGCTTGTGATTACTGAGTTTTGGTTCAGCCACATGAGATTTCAAGTCCTTGGCAAAGTTGAAACAATGGGAAGGCTGCCTGCAACCATAATGTTTGAATCAGTTTGAGCATTCAGATTATCTGAGGTTCACATAGATTTTTCTGGAAGTCTCTCTCTTTACTCATTCTCAAGTCCCAGATCTAGGGTGAAATTTCCAACAGTTGATTCTTTGTCAAGCTTCTTTTCTACTTCTATTAAGCAAAATGGCTTACCAGACTTAACTATTTCCAGACTAAAAGATATATATTTTTTTAATTTTACTTGCACCTTCATCTATTATTCTAGTTATATATGTGGAGGGACTTTAGTGGGACACTAATGATGGCAATTGAATCCATAGTTGGCAGTACCTGGAAATCCTGGAAACATGGAAATAATTTGTTTCTCTATTGCTTTTTGTTATTCAGAACAAATAGTGAAATAATGAGTTCTGTGGATGTAGTGTGTGTATGTGTATGAGAGAGAGAGAGAGAGAGAGAGAGAAAGAGAGAGAGAGAGAGAGAGAGAGAGAGACTGTTTTAATTTTTATTCCACCGAATGGATCTAAGCAAAATTTGGCTTTCCTAATGGACTGAACACCTTTACATTTAATAATCTTTAATTAAATAATCTTTAATTATTTTTTTAATAATATAAAATATTAGATAGTGTTATCAAAAGCAGGAATTATATGCCCTTATAAATCTTATTGCCTACTCATGGAAACAGGCAAATGAAGTAGCTGCTAATTTTAGTGATTAGTTAATTCCTGTGACGGGAGATGCTAGGTTCTATTGGGGTGACTTTACCTTGGGAAGTACAGAGGCTCTTAACTTAATTACCTTAGGAAAGAATATCGTCAAGGAAGCTTGCTTTGTTTATATAATATAAAAACTAAAGCCTGAAAGAATGACAGGAATGAACCAAGAAAAAGAGGTGAAGTATTTTCCAGAGCCTAGATAGTATATATATGTATCCATGAAATACAAAATGCAGCATAAGCCTAACAGTTTTTCAGAAGCAGTTTCAAGATGGTTTTGAAGCCTGGATGTTACTGTGGATCGTGTAGAAACAGGCAAGCTGCCTGGCACACTCTGAGCAGCTCTCCAACTCCTGCTGTGTGATTTGTAATTTCAGTGAAAGAGGAATGGCCACAAGATAAAGCAATGGACCCTTTAATCAAGGAGACTGGAAGTGGCAGAAAGAAAGGGTAAGCCCAAATTGCAACAACATGGCCTCTTTACCCATCAACTCCTCAACTCATCTATAAAAGCATAAAGTAAGGCCTAAGCTGTTGGCCAAACCCCAGGTAGTCATTTATAATGAAAAGAGCCGATTCTCATTAGAAATTAAAAGGTCAGTTTACAAAGAAACAAAATGAGTTATTTGTAAAGCAAAATCATTGTGAAACAAAGGCAAAAAATTAAAGAATTCACAAATGAGGAGAAAAGAGAACTCATAGAGCTTTTAGGAAAATAATAAAAAAGGCATGGTAAATGTCCCCAGAAAGAATAGGAATAATATCAAACACAGAAAAAGATAGTTGTAAGTAGAAACTCTTAGAGATATTGGAAATGAGAATCAAATTATTGAGGAAAAAATTAAATTATTTGGTTGCATGACAAATGAACACAGCCAAATAATATTTTTTAACATAATAAATTACAATGGACTTAATGGTATAGTGTGATAAAATTTGACAATGTATTTACACGTGTTGCTGTTATTCAAATGAAGATAAAGACAGTATTTTCATCACCCCAGGAGATGGCCTAATGACATTTCCCAGTCAGTGCAATGCCCTCCACCATTTCACACACAAACTCATGTACATGGCCCTGATTTTATTCAACAGGTATTAGTTTTATCTGTTCCAGAATATCATGTAAAACGAATTACACACCATCTGCTATTTGTGTGTGGCTTTTTTGACTCAATGCAATAATTTGGGTTGTATTCAAGTTGCACTGGTAGTTAATTCTCTGTTTAGGAGTTTATAGGGTGCTTGTTCCCCTTCGTTTGAGGCTGTGTTGTTAGCACGTGTTGTCATAATATTGCTCAACTACCCTCTTGTGTAAGAGAGAGTGTTGGAAAGGGGTATCACTCAACTGAGCAAATAAACTACTTGTCTTTTTCCCATAAGCTGTGTGCCCGTATGCAATTGTAGGGGGAAAGAGTCTTTTAAATGTTGCTCACTTCGGCTTCCCTCAGAATCACAAATGAAAACATCACAAAAATATTTTTTCAAGGTTACTAACATTTTCTTTGTTTCACATATTGGTACCCTTTGGTTCTCATCTCATAAGAAATGCTTACAAAACCAGAAGGAGTGAAAGTAACTTCTGAGCCCATTCTTCCCCACAGGTATTCACTTGATTTCAAATCCATTCAGCCTGGGCTGTAGCCAAGGGCAGCATCCCGGATGTCAGTGATGCCTAAGTTCATGTGATGTGGAAAACCCTGCTGTTAGATATTTATGGGGCCAAGGGTGGGCAAAGTTTCTCCAGGTTAGATTTCTTTCCTTCAATGTGAAGTGCCCCTTCCCACGCCATCTATCACATGAAATCCCAGCATACCTTTAATCTTGAAGTTTTCTTAGTGACCTATGCAAATTTTTGAGGAAGATACGATAAATGTCATACTGCAGAGGCAGCAGCAGAATATAAATCATCAAAAAAGAAAAAATGTTTCTATAATCAGAGAATTTCCAAAATACCACAAAAACCATAGGAGCTTAAACATGCTAATTTTTTATCTTAAAAAAAAATTTCTCTTTAAGATTTTTGAAATGAATTTAGGACAATATATAGTCCTCCAAAAATATATAGCTTTTTTTTTTTTTTGGAGAATAAAAGTAAGCAGAATTCATAAAGAAATATTATAGAGTATATTAATAGTAGAATTCATAAAGAGAAAATTTATAGAGATTCTTAGAGTCAGTATTTTAATTTAGATAGGCTTGCACCATCTTTTATTTTTTCTGTGAACATCAGTCTTGAATGATGAATTCAGCATTATAAATCCTTTCTCTCTGAATAGACTTAAATGATTCTCAGCCAAATTCAAAGACTTAGGAGTGTAACAGCAGCTCTAAATATTAAAATATATATACATATATACATATATACGTATATATACGTATATATGTATATATGTATATATAGAGGGTAGCTAGAAAACAGAGCTTCACAAAATCACATTTAAGCCACAAAATGACATTAGGAATGGAATGGCTTATTTCCAGATAGCTGTAAAGATATAAGGGTGACATAAAAATTACCATTACAAATCTGAAAATCTCTAAGAAACAATAAGTGTTATGCCTCTTTATTACCTTTTTAAAGATTAATTTTTTTTTTCTGGTAAAATATATATTTAGTTATCTCTTATATACTCTATTATTCTGTATTTTATAAAATTGATTTTATAAAATACAGAATAGAGGTATATTTAAAAAATAAATTTATCAATTTCACTATTATTATTTATCTATTTGCATACAATAATCAGTTATTTACTGGATAAAATATTTTTAAATGTCTGATTTTGTATATATTTACCACCTTTAAAAGTTGGTGTTTCTAAATTTTAACTTTTTAAAATTAAGATTCATTAATATATTACAGCTAGAGATAAATGTATTTAATAGTACAGATTGTAAATTTTTATCTAGTCTCCATATTTAGACTCGGAAAAATGAGCTATATCTCAGTTTTAAGATTATGCAAATGTATACAGAAACATTCTAATTATTTCAACTCAATTTCAGTTTAATCACTAAAATATCTTCCTTTTAACTTAGGCATTTTAATTTTTTGGCCAGGGTTTCATTTTATATTTTATTGATATCTTCAGAAATAAATACAGGCCAAACTATTAAACAGCATTTGGAAAAAATACTACTTAAGTTATATCATCACAATAATTTACCAGATGAATATCATTGAAATGCACTAAAAATAGCCATGCTTTTATTATCTTTTTAACCTATATTAATTTCTTGGTAAAATATATTAACAAAACAGTCATATGTTTTCTTTTACTGTGATTTCCCATACTAAGCGACTAATATATTATATCAGACAGTAGAACATATTTTAATGCAAATAGTGCTGGAGTTTTGCTCAAATAGGTTTCCATTAAAAAAAAAATAAGGGCACCTTACTCCTGAATATAATCATAACTGAAAAAAGCAACTAAAGACTAGTGGACTAATCTATCTCAAGGAACTAATTATTTCTCTAAAATTTTTCTGACTCCTTAAGCCAATAAGCTGATGTGGTTGATCAGTTGAAGCTGATTTTATTTATTGGTAGGATAAGAAAAAGTATATACTGCATAAAACAGAAAATCTGCCTAGATAATCATCGTTGTCTTATATGACTTAGAAATATCACTTCAGCCCTTAGTATAATTTTAAATAGATTTCAAGGCAGATTCTTTGAAAAGGAAAACAACACTAAGGGTTTTTTTTTTTTTTTTTTTTTTTTGGTGGGGAAATTTGAATCATCCATATATATGTCAGTGACTAGTATTTTTTTAATAAAATGATTTTTATTATGTATTATTATGAAAATATTAGGTTCTGATACCTTTTGTTTTGTATTTTTTAAAACTCTAGATACATTTTCTATTTCTGAGAACATTTGTAATGTTTATTTATATGAATGCTGTCTGCAGTTACTAACCATTTTTAAGATAGTAAATGCCCCATCTGTTTTAAAATAAAAATATATTAGCTCTTCTAGCCAGTTTCATTTGCTCAAAATCTTGTTTTCTTTAAAGATCATTATTTTCTTTCTGTTTTGAGAACATTAGACAAATTAACATTACTATTGAAATGAATTTTGTATGTTCCATTTATCACCCTTGTGGATTTATAAGCGAATATTGCTATGTCATCTGTGTTCATAATTGTTTAAGATCTGCAATAATAGAAAATTGAATGAGGGTACAGAGACATCATTCAGACTATAAATTCTTAATTTAGCACCCTAGGAGACTCAATTGTTTTGCCTTTTATTACTCATTTGCTCCAGTCTCCCACATTGTAGAACTAAAAATGCAATGATTTTAAAAGCTTATTTTCTCACAAATCTTGCCTTCTTGTTTCTAGACAGAAAATTTTTTTTTATTGAGTTCTAGCTAATGTTTTATATATTTCAAAAATACATAGTAAAAGAGATCATCTTAAAATCACCAGCTGGTTAAAACTGGGTGGAGTTAAAAGTAGGTGACAATGTAAAGCAATAAAGATGAGATCACTGACTAATGTCAATCTGTTTTAAGATGTCTACAATTTATAATTTTTTGCAATTTTATAAGCTTTACCAAAGACTATAATAGAATAAGGAGAAATGTTTAAGGAAGCAATAAAGGTTTGTAGCTCAACGGAGACAAGTATTTTTAAAGATGTTTCCATGCTCAAAGAAACATATTTCAACAAATATCTCATCATACGTGGTTCTCTGATATATAACTCTTTTCGGACTCTTGCTAACAAACCAAATTACAGAACTTTGTGGGTATGGATGTTATGAATCTTATTAAATGAAAAGTTAGTCAAATGGAATTTATGCATATACCCATTTCAGTTTGGTAGCCAATCTTGCCAGTGAATATGGTATGGTTCTCTTGTTGTATTTGAATAAATAAATAATATTTATTGGAAGTTTCTAAAAAGAACTGAGAAAAACAATTAGGAAAGTAGTTATACCATAAGAGCTCCCAAAATAGACTATTTAAACAAAATTACCTTTGCTCATTGGATTGTTAAATCATACACAAAATCTATGGCTAGATTTTTCACCTGCCATGTTTCAGCTCATTGGGCTTAAAATATAGATTGTCTGATATAATTAACATTCAATTTGGAGGGCCATGAGGGACACTTACTAGTTACTCTCTAATGTAATTCTGTACAATGGATTTCTCTGGAATAATGGAGAAGTTCTGTATCTGCTTTGTCCAGCATGGTGGCCACTTGTTGTATGTAGCTATTAAATATTTGAAGTGTAGCTTACATTATAGGGCTACCAAACTGAAAATTTAATTGTATTTAATTGTAAGTAATTTAAATTTAAATAGCCACACATTCCAGTAACTCTCATTTTGGAAAGTACAAGTCTGTAGCATTCAAAATTGACCACAGATTTCTACCACACAAGGAGTTTTGGCATAAATGCAGTGAGTAAATTAACTTAAAATTAAGTAAATATTTAATCAATTGAAGTTGGTAATTGCTTAACAACAATTAGATTCATGTCAATACTGATGATAATAGTTATTATGATTTTGATGGATATGACATTTAAATAATTGAACAGTTAATATATTGAGCTTAAACTATGATCCTAGCACTGAACAATGTAATAGGATATATAGGAGGCGATGACAGGCATACTCCCTGACTTGACAGAGTTCACTTAGTGTTATTATAATGAAGTTTTATTTCCTGGCTATGGTTAAAAAAAAAAAAAGTTTGAGAATCTGAATGAATTATCTTCATATAAATGAGAAGTGAATTTTACAAACAAGATGGTTCCTAGAGGTGAAGCCAGTTGAAGAACATGAATGGATCTGCTTACATGAGAGTATTCCAATGACTAAGGATGATACCAGCAGATAAGGGAGTGAGAAAATACACTGGAAAATACACTGGACTTTATAAACTAAAAAGCAAATAGATCTACCACAAAAAAAAACAAAAAAAAAACAAAAAACAAAAAAAAACAACACCCTGATAACTCATATTTAAGTCAACTTTTAAAACACTTTTATGTAGAACACATATTCAAATGTATCTTCTATGAAAAATTTGCAGATATTGTTAGATTCTTGCCTTACCCATGAAGAACCCTTCCACTGTGGTAATTAAATCTGCAAATAGTGTTATTCCTCTGCTCAAAACCTCTAGTCTAAAGATTAAGAAAGAAAAGCACACTATCATTTTAGACTATTCAACATATAAACAACTACGTATCCTTAAACAAATCCTAAAGAAAGATCTGTGTTAGTTTAAAAATGATATATTATAATGTTTGCGGCGTTTTACAATTGACAAGCTGTTTCATCATCCTCAATGCATACCTGTGCAGTCATTCACAATTACATACTCCAGTAAAAATATTGAATTACGTTTGAGGCTGAGAAAGTAAGAGAAATTAAGATCATTTAACATTTTATTTTTTGTGAACAGAAGAATGCATAATACTGCCATTCCTATCTAAGTTTTATTTTTTTTGTAGGTGTTATTAAATCAGAGAAAGTAAATTGGCAGACATAAAAGATCCAATTCTAAGAATATGCCATGAAGAAATTTCAAAACATTTCATTAATATTGCCTACATTATTGTTTTTGGCTATGGTTCAAATATCAGTATAGAAGAGGCACTTATTTATAAACATAAAATGGTAACTTAATTGGAGAAACAACTAAATAAAAAGCCATCCTAGCATTTTTATTTTACAATGTAATATTCTACCCACAATTGCATTGTATTGTTATGATTCTGAAAAACTAGCAACATTCTTCAAGAAGTGCACTGTATCTCATCAGTTCGATTTTTTGTTTTCAATTACAATTTATTTTTGAGATTTCCTGACCAACTTGAAGTAAACTAAAACGTTAGAAGTACGGGATCATTCCTGTTGGTTTGCTTACTGAAAAGAAATTGTTTCTTTTCCATCTAAGTCTTTGTAAATCTGCTATTGATATTGCTTGCGTATGACCTGAGCTATTGGTAGACTCCAGTCAAATGGCTTTGGTTTTTCCTCTTATTTGGCCTTGTGACTCCTCTTGTGCCACCAAACCCTTGAGAAGCTCAATTTCTAACCCTTCCTACCTCAAAGGAGCTGAAAACTTTAAGGGATATTTGCACTGAACAGTTGTTCTTAATCTTGACTGCATTTGGACTCTTCCAGAGAGCTCTTAAAAAGTAAAAATGCCCGGGCCCCATCTGCAGAGATTCTGATTTAATTGGTACGGGGAGTGTCCTGGTCACAGTTATTTGATAAAAGATCACTGGGTGATTCTATGGTTTAGAAAAATCACTGTTCTAGTGTCTCCATCGACTACCCTTAATCACTGCCACATCTACTTTGTATGAGCTGCAAGATTATTTGGTGATAGATCTCAGGTGCGTGTCAGGCAACTGGTGAGAAACCCCAATAACATTGCTGTCAGACACCATTTACGTAAATTTCAACGGTGGTGACTCGCAACTTCTTCAACAGACTGTTTTAAAGAATGCTGTCAAGAGCACCAGAAGAGTAGAACAAGGCATAAATGTTCGAGCAACAAGAACAGGGAAGGGACTCTGTAGGGGAGTTGGCAGATTTTAGAGGAAGTAGAAACTTTAGCAAAATAAGTGTGGGATGGAAGGACAAGTGTGCCTTGGGGATATCATTGCTTAGAGGACAAGAAATATGGAAGAATTTATTTATTTTTTTTATATGAAAAGGCATAAAAAAACATATAGGCTAAAATCTGTAGAACAAAATCCACACTCTATGATTTTATCAGTGTGCTTATACTATATTAAAAAATGACAATTAACAACAGTATGATTCTTGAGTCATACAGACAGAGTCTTAGTTTTGTCAGGTGTCAAGAGAATCTAAAATTTTATACTAGAATGTATAAATTTTGGAACTGGAGCCGGACATTTTAAATGTTATCCTTATTTAATCCCTTTTAACATATGGAAAAACAGAGGCACAAGAAGGTTACACAATTTGCTCAGTTTTGAAATATAATAAGGTAGTGTCATTTATTAAGCATTCAGAAAAATTATTAAGTTTTTGCACTTTGATTTTATAATCTATAAAATAACTATGTCAAGACAGATGGATTCTGTTATAAATTTTAATTATAAAAGGCCTATGACTTCTTAAGTGTTTAATTCTCTTTTGAGAAATTAAAAATCACCTTCTTGGTATTCTACCTAGAGCAAGATTAGAGTATTCCTCTTTAAAATTTGGAGCATTGGCCCATTATAATTTTCTGAAAAATCTTCCTTTTCCCATTATTGTGTAAAGACTATCAAAGTTGGTTTGGGGGTAACTACTAGTGGCTCCTTTAACTAACTTTCTTGAGCTTTTAGATTTGAATTCATTCAGGGTAGCATCATTTCTTGTAAGAGGCTTTTCTCTATTTTTTTTTATTCTTTCCATTTTGAAGACCGCATTCCTTCCTAAAAAAAGGATATAACAAAAGATCATCTTAGTACTTCTCCAGCTACTTTCCTCACTTCTAAAATGACAAGTTTTTATAGAAGACAGACGTATCTATTCCATTTTGATCTTATTTCAGAAAAGATTTGGTAGTTTTTTTTTAAAGCATTATTTACCATGTTATCTGACATTATTGCTATAGGTCTATACTAAACTTTTATATTTTTTCTTAATGCTATGAACATTTTTTCATCATTTGGGTATGTTCTTTTAAAATTTTTGAGCTAAAGAGCTTCCAGAGATTATTACACAAAAGAGAAGGGTCTTTGATCTTCTTAGAGGTTAGTGCTAAGAGCCGATAAAAGTGTATATATTGACATTTTTGATATTTGGAAATAATGTTTCACACTTTTGTCAGTGCTATCTAGCAGACATGTCATTAATACTATTTATGTGCTTACTTTCTTGTAAAGTCCTTCGAAACTTTTTGCACTCATTAAGCCTTAAAATCCCAAAGACCAAAGTAGATGAGACACATTGTTCTCACCTTATAATCAAACAAATTGGGACATAGAAAAGTAAATGATCTTTATAACCTCAAAGCTTTTGGGTTATTTCAACATTTTTAGAACAAGAAAAAAAACTGTTAGTAATGACTTCTAAATGTATTAAATTGAGGATATGTACACTATCATGTTGCTCTGAAACTCGCTGTTTGAACTACAAGTATAATAATATCAAAGTAGATGGGAAAATAAACACAAATGAACAAAGAGACCTTGAAAACCAAGGTGAACTTGGTCATTTTCTTGCTATTTTGTTATGTGAACTATAGACTCTATGTAAGAGGGCTATTAAGTTTTCTGCCCTTTAAAAGTCATTTGTGATGTCAATTCTGTCATTTTTGCTTTGTAATTTTCAAAATAAGATTTTTCCGAAGCTGTTTTTAATACCTAGAGGTCTTATAAAGACCTTTGGAAAACCATATAGAATATACAGATGCCTAACAGTTCCTTTCTAAATTCTTTAACACTTTTGGAAAATGTTAGTAAATGTTATTACCCTCGGAAGGAACGGTTTATTTAAAAGGTAAACATGACCATGAAGTGAATGTGGATAATTCTCATTTATATAAGATTATAATAAATCAGCTTAGATGAATTTCATCTCCTTTTATCTCCTTTACATAATGAGATACTAAGTGTGGAACCAAATATTTCCTCACTTTATGGACAAGCCTATTGCATTTAATTAGGCCAGACTTAATGTTATTATTTAGAGTGCTCTCATGTTTGTGGGTTGTTTATATTTACATACACTTTTCCTTTTTCTAAATATAATAACTATATTTCAGCGTAGAAGCCTCTTCATTACCTCCATGAATAAGAGAGAGTGTATGCGAATCTATTTACCTAATGATGTTCATGATCAGGCAAAGTGTTTTTATATTAAATGTCGGAAGAACAGATGATAATGCTCAGGGTAAACATATCTGGGAGATGAAGAAACAGGGACTTCTGCAATACTACTAAATTTCTATTTGTAATCTGGATGCTTACTATGCTTTGTGAAATTCATCAATCTGTATACTTATGAATGCTCTCTCTATATTTATATATTATTTAAATTTTTATTTTCAAAAAGAGCTAAAGATTAGCTATAGCTGGACAGGGGGGAAAAAAAAAAAACAAAACAAAAAAAACCAGAACCCTGAATGAAGAAAATCAAGGGCAAGATTACCTGAAGATACACAGTCAATAGAGACAAATAGGAGTTTAATACAAGGAGGAAACCAAAGTACATAATGTTATCCAGTAGCAGAAACAGACAATTCTGTCGCTAAAGACAAATCTAACTACTGTCTAGTTTTCAAACCCCCCACCCCAGATTCTGGTGCAGCTAAATTTTCTACCTCGCTGAAATAAAATGCAAATAACCTTCTGCACCTAGACAATTACATGTTTATATTTATCTTAGAGGATGAAAGCACAAGTCTCTTGCTTCCCAAGAGTTCCAGAAGCTGATAGAAGATGCTTCTCTACCCACATCAGAGAGCTATGAGGAGGTAAAGTCAATTTTTCTATCAATTGTTTTCAGGACAAGTTCATGGTCTCAAGGGGAAAGTATAATAGGAGGTTGCGAGGAAAATATCTGATGTAATGGTGTAGGAATTAAGCTTTGAAAAATGTTAAGGTGTAAAAGTTGCTGAGAAAATATCTTCTTAGAAGAAAGTGCAATTTGGGGCTCACAATTCTGAAATGATACAGATGTACTAATTATACAGACTTGATTTCTGATTCTGTCTTATGGAAGTTAAATCAGAAAGATGGCTATATAATTTACATCAAAAGATTGATCTCCTAAATTAATTTGCTCATTATTGTTACCCAATATTTTTTGAATGTATAAAACCTACATTGATATTTGAAAATGTGTTGGCTCACTAAGAGAGGAAAACTTCCCAATTATTTCAATGTTATCGGAGGCTTCAACCATTAAATCAATTTTGGCGGAATGCACTATTGTAATAAAAGTAGTACTCTTACTGCATTAAGAAACTTGTAATGAATAAATGCACTTAGAATTGGTTATGTTGTATACATAATGCACTATTGTAAGTAAAAAAAGTGGCAATTTACACTAATTAAAATAAAAGCTGTCCTTGACAAATTCACAATTATTTTTGTCTCTACAGTTGAAATACCAAACTAACATTTTAAAAATTCTGATATTTATTTTTTTAAAAAATACTCCAACCGCATTCAAATGATCTCTTTGCTATCTTGCATGAATTTAATTTTAGAAATGTTTGAGCACTTGAAGAATTACTTAGTAAATCTAAGTTTTCTACAATGTTATTACACTTTTTTTTGATCATTGAGTTTTCTAAACTTTGTTACATGTTGTTAAAATCAGGCCTCAAAAATATTTTATCAAATTGTTTAATATATAAAGCTTTAAAACCTTCTGCTTGTCAAATCAGAGTTATTTAAAATAAAGGTTGTGAACCAATTGACCTTAATATTTATCCCAACAAAAGCAAGGTAGAAACTAAAGTTTAGCTTACTCAATATAGTAACTAAATAATTAAAGAAGAGTTTGTATATTGGGTTTAACTTTGAAATTCCAGTATTGTGGTTTGGAATATCTAAAATTGAGTTGGAAATTTGGGGATGTGATTCTTATTTAAGTGGGATATTTTTATATATATTTTTTCTGAAATAAATGAAAATGAGAATGCCTATGATGTGTAGTATCTAAGTTTGAGGAAGTACTCAAAAGGACATAAAAATAAAATATTTGGTGAATTTTGTCTTGTGTATTTGTAGAAGGAAAGTAGTGAAAAATGAAACTCAAACTGCATTTGAAAATATTTAGGCTTAAGTATTTGTGCATTTTAATAAGGAAACATAGAATTGAGAATATCCTTTATTAAATAGAATTGCATCTGAGCTCACCAGTTTCCTCTGTACCTTTAGAGAGTATTTCTCATTTAAAAATGTCCACAGAGAACAGTTCAATAAAGAGATCAATGGTGTCAAATCTATTAACTATGAACATATAGGAAAAATTTTGCTAATAATATAAAATAGTAAAATAGGTCAACTTTGGGAAAGAAATGTAGAAGAAATGTAAAAAATACCAGTGATAGTGACAAACTATTAAAATTTTGAAAAGATGTAAAAATATCAGTGAAGGTGGCCAACTCTATGGATAAGAAAATCAAATGTGTAGGTTAATCATATATATTGGATTGTCTGTGACAGCTGACTTGATGTGATCTCCTGTTGCACTCAGAATAATTCCTAATTGGATGATGATAAGTTGCATTTCCACTATAAACATATATGAGGTATATATTATGAATAATTATTCTCCAGATCTTATTCTTAATCATTAATAAGAATAATTGGTTTTAAAAATTGCCTTTACCTATGTCTGGCTACAGCTATTTCTATTTTTTAAATGAGGATATTGATTTAACAAATAGGATTTTTTAGCTCCTTTAATTGCTAAATGGTAGAGTTTAGGCAATATCTTATATGGTTTCACTTTCTATCTGATAAGTCTCAAGGTTAATAATCTAATAATGACTAAAGCAGAGAAAGAAATAAGGCACCAGTATTTAGACATACTGATTAGAAAAAATTATATAAACTACAGCTATGAATTGTAGACAGGCACTTAATATCAAAAATGGAAGGAAGTCACTGGCAAAGACCAAGCCTTATAGTTTATATCAGATTAGTGTGTTTGTGTGTGTGATACTTATAAGTATTATTATTTATAAAGATTTTAATAAAGTACTTCTATTAATATGTCACATACTTTCCATCATTATTAATTGAATCATGGTTTCTCATCCTATGTACCAACGAATCTTGGGCTGTTTTAGTTTGATTAAATAGAGAAGAATTACTTCTATGGATTTTTAAATTTCATGGCAATTTGAAAAGATTGTTCAATTTAACTCTAAAATTAGTTAGTGTGTCTTGATAAATGCCTAGAACACTCAGCAGTTGATAAGTAGAAAACGAGTTCCATTTATTTTTCTCAGTAGTCTCTCAAAGTAATGATACCATTATTCAGAACTCTAATTTGTATGTGTAATTACATATGCATACATATACTCTCTCACACAAACTTCTTCAGGATTGCATTGTTACTCATTATTAAAAACAGAGCTACTAAATTAATGGAGGTTAATAAAATGTTTTTTTTTTTTAATGCTTTGGTCATATTTCTATAGCCTAGAAGATGAAGAATTCATTGGATATTTATAAATGAGTTATTTTAAAGATAAGAGATTGTGTAGGACAATAACTCAATTTTGCATCTAGAATTTTGCAAAGCATGATGATATCCTTGAAATATAAAGCAGAAAGAAAGATGAGGAAGGAGGCAGGAGATATTCAGCCCAAACTAACTTGATCAATTAGGGATTTGTAAAAGAATAAAATGAATTACTCTACTCCCTCTTTGCCAACAGTTCCTTTGGTGTAGATATACTACAAATGTTCTAAAAATGTCTTTACCTTCTAGATTAGTCTTAAATGCATAATATGCAAATACTCATCAAAATATCCCTTTGCTGCCATACAGACAGATTTGCACACTTACTGTTAAATGACTTCAGCAGCTTTGTAGTTGGAGGTCATGGGAAACAACTGTAAAAACCTCAGAAATCACAGGTTGTGGTTTTCGTTATTTTAGTTAAATGGAAATGTTGCTACTTTTTAAATTTTAGTTCATACATTTGGATGTGGAGGAGGGGGGCACGTTGTATTAGTACTGAAAGAGAATTAAATCCTGAGGCCCCCTCAAATAGGTTGAGGGAAAGTTTAATTTCAGTAAATATTCAGACACTGTTTCCTGCCCATTCAGTTACTACCAAAATGACTGTGTTAGAGCTGATTGAATTTGTTGAAGTTCAGACTCTGGCCACTTGTGGGAAACCTAATGAAAACCTTTGCATTGGAAAAAAAAGTGAAAACATAGCCAAAAGATCAATGGAATCTTACAGGAATGATACCCCTGATAAGAAGAAAGTGTATGAAACCAAGTAAATATGAGTCAGGAAGCCAAAATATATGATTAGAATGTCAAATTGTGAAAAATTTCTTCTGATTATATCAATTTTCTCAGAGAATTCAAAAACAAGATTATTAGTGAAGAATACGGAGAAAGGAAGAATTATTGGGGGTTAAGGATACAGAAAATGTAAAGATTCAAGGAACTATTGAAGTATACTTAATAGCATGGTTAAGTTTTTGACTCATTTGATGTCATTTTTATTTTTAAGTGATGTAAGTTTTTCTCTAGCCACGTTTTACTATACTGATGCAGATTCAGAGTAGAGGAAGATTTGGATTCAATAGATTTTTTTTTTTTCAAGGGATAACCAACTATGATAAACAGGGAGTACAAAGATAAGAGAAGAAGCGGTATCTAAAAAAAAATGAGTGGTTATGGAATGTCATCTGTGCAAGCTGGAAAGCAAGCACATCAAAGGGGCATAATAAGTGAGCTGGAAAGATAGGTTATCTACCGCATGAAGGTGAGATTATGAGTGGGTTGTTGCCTTGGGATTAAACAATTTTGCATATTTGGATATTTCTTCAATAAGTCCCCCATTTTTCTTTAGTCTCCAATCCTTTCGGTCCCTCCCACAAGGAGGCAAATATTCCTCTTTAAATAATGTCATTACATAATAATTCTACTCAAAACCCTCCTTGTTTTTTCTTTCTTCTTTCCTTCCACACCTTTCATCTAATCACTGCTAAGTACACAACTACTATTTTAGAAAATTAGAGAATTTGCTTATTTTCAGACTCACTGTCAAATTGTACCCATCCTATTTTCTTTGCCTTGATTTATATTTGTTAGTTCAAAATCAAAGTCAACATGCTTCCCTTTTAAGAATAATTCCTGCCTACTGTAGCAGTTTTTTATTTTCTCAAGATTCTTATACCAAGACTTTGTTATCACATCTTTTTCATGTGATACTTTGTAAATATTCATTAAATTATATAAGTGAGCAGGCTTTTTAAAATTCTCCAACTATATTGTTAACTCAAGTGTATCTTGAGTCCCTGGAAGAGACTAATTCTATCTGAGGAATATAGATAGACCTTAAATGATTACTTGATAAGTGGCAGTGTACCAGAAAACTTTAGAATTAACTTTGACAAAGTATTCTGCTAATTTCTAATTTATAAGAATTTTTCTCTCTTTTGAGCACAGTCCATGCTTCATTGTGATTTTGATTATGATTAATTATACAGACATTATGATGATGTCAACTTGTCAACCAGCTAAAGAGCTAAATACAAAAATTTCCTTTTTTAGATGGGGCGTGGAAAATTATTCATTAATAAAAGGAGCGAGAAGCGAGAAGTACTTGCTCCCTCTATTGTTGCTCATTTATTTATTTCAAGTATACAAATCACTTTCATCTTTCATAAATTTGTGCTAAATTCCACCAGAGACTATGTAAAGAACCATAAATAATAATGTCTTCATGTAAGAGCAAACATTTGCTATTGTTCAGTATGGAGAAGCTTTGACACATCTTTTTATTATTATTATTGGAATGGTTATTTGGACATAACCGGAAAAAAAATTAGTGGCAAGCATTTGTGCATTTTTACAACCAATTTTGATGTTGATATACCT
>CM053512.1:6740435-6912604 GCA_028627145.1 Eidolon dupreanum | reverse complement strand
ATAGCACACACATATACTTACTTGTTAAAATAAATCATATTCATAAAAAGCACATATGTCTGCCAATGGCTTTAGTGAATACACGATGAGATCCGTAGCTTGTCAACTATATATGAGATTGAATATTGGACATACTTGTTCTTAAACACTTGTTTAGTGTTTTGCTCAAATCAGCATTTGCCTTCCTGCCATGTTGCTATGATATGTTACTCTCCTTCTCTCTCAATCCTCACTTGTCTCTTCTGTCTTTTTCCAGTGCATCTTAGCAAGAAAACACAAGCTAAATAACCAAACGACTAGTCAAACAATCAACCAAGTAAAAAATCCCCATTTGTCCCATGTTCTTAGAGGAAATTGACTGGTACAAGCCCCCCCACTCTCAATTACAGTCCCAGATTTTTGCCTGTTTAAACTATCAGATAGGAACACCAATTACATGAAGAGACCAGCAGGTGAGGAAGGTAGACATCATTCTAGTAGGGACAATGGATTTAATCATCAGGAGGAGGGACTGAGGCTATGCAACAAAACTAGGTAAGACTATGTTTGATAACTTCGTGATTTCTTGGATCATTGTGCAGAATGCCCTGCCCAGTTACAGTGGTAATGGACAAGTGTAGCATTCACTGCCTGGTGGGGGTTGCATGGTGGTCAGGGCCAAAGAACCCTCAAGAATAAAGGCCTGGAGGAACAAATGAAGTGAGCATTCTAGATTATCAGAAGTTCTTCTTAAGGGCAAAGGGTATAGAATGGGCAGTAGAGAAGGGGGATTATGAGTGTCAGCTGCAACTTTGAAACCATAGTGCACCTTAATAATGGTTCTCTTGTAAATTTTCCCAGAAAAAGACACCAACCAGAATCCTGGAATAGCTCTTTCCAGAAGATATAAACTGATTATATAAAACAAGTAGACACTATAGCTCACCATGGGAACTCATACCTTCAGTCCCAAGGTATTAGTTCCTTTTGCCAAGACTAAAATTCCTTCCTAGGGTTTATCTGGACCCAATAACTGAAAGAGGCAGGAATGAGAAGAGATACTTCAGGAAATCTATTTAGGGTCATCCCTGCTTCATAACCACCAATGACACTGATGAGGCCAATGTACTGAATTACAATTCAACTTCTCCACGTAACCCTTCCTGCTCCTTTCGCTGCCTCATTGGTATTGTCCTCTAGATACTGCCTACTATCCCACTTATGTACAAATCGCCATCTCTGACAATACAGAGTAAATAGTGAATAATTTACATGTCTGATGCCTGTAGATTTGGCAGGAGCCCAATAAATAACACTGATCATCTCTCTGAGTTCTAAAGCGATAAGAAACAGACATAAGACCCACAGAGATAAAATGCATTTTTTTCTAACCAAAAAAGGCAAGGTTATAACTTAAGTGTGTGGCAGTAAAAGGCTTCCTCTTGTGGTATTCATAGTTGAGCAGTCTCTCTTTCTTAGAAGCTGGTTGGATAACTGTAGGCTTCCTGTTATAGAATTGATTTTTGACCATAATTTAAATTTCTGAGATGAAGAAACAGAGAAGACTATATCTTCTTTGAAAGCAAATAATTCCAGAGAAAGAAAGGAAGAACTGAGCAGGCTGAAGTAGTTCCAACTCCTTCATTTATCCAATTTGTTCCCCATCTCCTTGGAAAATATGCATTTTTTTTTTTTTTTAAGAGACAGAAAGCTTGAGCTGAGATGTAAGATAAAGAATTCAACTGTATTGACACTGATTTTTCAGGTTAGGCAGGATCCGTGAATATGATTGTTGATTCCTGTACATGTAAAAATCTTTAAAAATCTTTTATTATCCTACTTATTTGAGCGTAGGAGATTCCTATGTGCATCTAGGGGTTATTCTTAATCTTCTACCTCAATACACATAGCTACACAGCTTTGTTTTCTGTAATAAATTCTGCCAAAACTCATCACAACACAAGAGGATACTCTGACCTCAACCTATATCTTTGTTTCTCCCCACAATCAGCATAGTAATGAAGTTTCAATGCCTTTTTGTTTCTTGCCTCAGCTTCTTTTATTGTTATCCAGCTGCAATGTAAAAACAAACAAGTAACACTAACAATACCAGCTCATTCACTCCACCTTGGCTATATCTTTGCAAATTTTACTTTTGGATTTGGCTCATATTTGACACTTCAACCACTATTTGAATAGAAGAAATATGTCAGTTCATAGTAACCTTTATTTTTCTTGAAGTCAATTAGCATTTACTATTAGCACTGTTTTTTTTCATAATTTTCATTACCATATTTGATTTCACTGCAGTTAGTGCCTAATTAATACTTATTTAATAACTGAATGGTTGTTGAATGTGTGATATTTCTCATGACCCTGGGTTATTAATCTCAAAATATTGTTATCGTTTAGGGATAGTATCTCTGTAACAGAATTAAAAGGATTTCTAGGTAAATGGTAAATTGTAAGGAGTCAAAGGATTCTTATCAAAATTGATGCTTATAAAAATGCACATAAACAAGGAAGTGTATTTCATATAGTATTTTTTAAGAAATAACTAAAAAGGAGCCATTTAATTCCTTTAATATAAATCAGAAAAGAAATTTCAAATATATGGCATCTCTAAATAGTGGAATTTTGTAGTATAGGTGGACCAGAGGCCACTATACTAGGTAGAACTAATGGCTCATCTACTTGACAATTACTTAAATTCTTTGATTTTCATATCCTTTATTTTCAGTGTGATAACGACTAAAAAAGATATACAGATGGCAAATAATCATAGGAAATGATGCCCCACATATAATGGCATCAATGAAATGCAAATTAAAACAACAGTAAGATACCACTACACACCTAACTGAATGGCCGAATCCAGAGCTCTGTTAACACCGAGTGTGGGTGAACACTTGGAGCGACGGGAACTCTCATTCATTGCTGGTTGTAATGGAAAATGGTACAACTGCTTTGAAAGGCAGTTTGGCTGTTTCTTATAAAACACACTTTACTATATGATTCAGCAATTGTATAATATTATGTATGTTATTATATATTATATAATTGTGCGTATATATCATGTACATTTATCATTATATAATTACTTTATAATAATATGTATGATATTATGTATAATATATATTATATTTTATAGACAGATGCTGCAGCATGTATTCCAGTTTTACTTAATTGCATTTCAGTCATTCATGTTTTCTATTTATGGGTCATATCTTTATGACAAAGAAATGCACAATAATCAAGATTTTCATTCTAACATTATGACCGAAGTGAAAATTTTAAGGATATCCAATAAGTAATTTATATAATTGTAAAATTTTAAAAGTAGAGAAAACATAATTTGTCTCCATTATTTTGCAGATGGTGAATTGTTCTTCAGTTGTAAAGTGATTTTTACTATATTTTGCTATTTAGAGGCAAAGTTATAACTAAAACTAAAAGCTTATACACTTCACCCCATGCTATATGCATATAAATATTATGCATTAAAACTCCTACTCAAGGCAAAATACATTCATGATCAAAGAGATAAGAATGCCTCTTTGGGTAATTCATTAAACCAATACCAAATACCCAAGTAAGAAATTATTAAGATAAAACCCATTTTTTAATTTTTTAGTTATATGGACACTATTTGCAATAGTGAAAGGATTCACAGTCCTCCAAAATAATTCTGATATGAGAAAATGTGCTCATAATTTCTTATCATGCCTTACTTTATTTAGATTATTAGTTTTATAAATCTCCTTTAGTTCAAATTTATTTCATATCACTTCAATTTCCTTTAAATGTACAAACATAGCTTTGAGACCAATATATACCATGATCACTCACAAATTGTCAGTTATTTTGATCTGTGTGAGTTTATTTGAATTTAATATACATAATTCAAGTTGAAATGAATTTGAGGAATATTAATTTGAAGGCTACTAGCAATGTTACCTCATATATGAGCAGAATATTTGCTGATAATAAATAAGAAACATTTATTAATTTTAAATAATTACATAATACTTCTAATTCCAAGTTATCTGATATATATTTTATGCCTAAATTAAAGATTGTCAGATCAGAAACAAAATTGTGGTTATTAGCAACAATGTAAGTCTTGTCTCTTTTTCTGTTTTAAAAGTTTTCTAATCTCTTTTTTACTAAACTATTGATCATGCACATTTGCAATATTATAGTCACTTTTATTCCTAGATCAATTACAGTGGGTGGAAAACCATAGGAGAGAAGGAACAATTAGGGGGCTCAATTTACAAACTATATAAATGTCTAACCAATGTACTGTATACTTGAAACTAATAAAATAAAATTAAAAAAAATTGTTTCCAAAAAAAGTTCATTATACGTGCTAGTTTAATGGTAAAAACAAATGAGCCAACAATTATTGTGCATTGTAGTGACTGTAAAAATACATAGAAATAGGGCTCCCCAAGGCTCAGAGAAGATGCACCAACTCAAAACTTCCCTCAGGAAGTAGATGTGGACATACAAGTAGAGGTTTGAAAGTAAACAGGAATTCATGTTATTCTATGCACGATGAGGTAGCCCTGCAGTAACTTGCTAGGACGTGCGTGAGACATCACTCAGCAACCGAGGCTCGTTAAAACTGCAATTATGAGAATGTTGTTTGAAAACGCTGAATAATGTAATCATATAGAAAGCCCTTTGTACTTTCTGATAAAGAATCTGTGTGTTTTTGTGTGCTAAATACACTTCTAAAAATCTAGTTATCTTATTACTACCTGTACAAATAAATCACTAAGACAAACCCACAATATCTTGATACCATATATCTCTAGAATTTATTTTTTACTTTGTTGCTTTCAATTTCAAAATAATTTCTATATTTGAATTTAACATAATTTATTTTATTACTACTTGTAATGTCTCATGGCATACTTTATTTCTAAATATTTCTAAAGCTTAGAGCAATTGCAATCCATCATATGCTTTACATAAGAAGACATGAATATATCCCATGAGAGCTGGTCTAATGCTTCTGCTCATTTCAGTAGATTTGCCTTTAGGTTATGATAAATACTTTTTTATTTCTGGCTCTTGACACCTGTGATAGTATATTAGGTTCCTTCATTTTTAACAAGAAATCATTGTGTTGAATTTTAAAAGCGATTGAAATGGGAGAAGTCTATAATTAATTACACAGACAGCTCTTTATTATCTAAGTTAATTTGTAATTTTACAATTATATAAATAAAAACTCATCAGGCTACACTGAATAACTGGGTCACTGCATAACACCTCTGTCATAGTCAGGAGGCTGGAATATCAGAAAACTAGCTTTAGCTACAATAGCAATAGGCTAAGAACATCAGACCTGAAAATGACCCCTGCCATCAAAAAATGTATTTCTCCCTGTCATTTTTCTATGTATATTAATGTGAAATAAATTTTGAAAAGCTATCTGGAAGAGGACTGAAAGAGTACCAATAACATCTGAAATTCTAGCTGTTAGGGGCAATGGGAGATGTTTATAAACATTTCAGTTGATCAAGTACAGGAAGGAATTCTGGAAGAGCTATGGAATCAGTATTAATGAGTCCACACATTATCTCTCTATAGTCAGCTCCTGTATTAAATTTCCATATATATCCCTTTCCCCTATATTTAAGCTTCTTGATAACAGCAGAAGCAAAAACAAAAAACAAAAAAACAAAACAAAACAAAAAACAATAAAACAAACCAAGAATAATACAATGCAGTTATAGCATCTATAATTAAAAACAGGCACCCAGAAGTCTCCCAAGTCAGTGAATCACAATGAAACGATTTCTCCTCTGGTTCAGTCATAACCTCATTTCAATTGTTTATAATCTCTCCACTAAATTCATTTTAACACCAGCAAACTTGATAATAAAGAAAAAAATCTAGGAAGGGCGGTATAGATACACAAAAATAAAAGCTTGATCAATATAAAATGTACATTAAAAAGCAAAAAAAAACAATTATGGGTACCTGTGTCTGCCTTTATTCCCTTCCTCCATTACCATGATACCTCCACCCACCACCAGCTGATTCTTCGACCTTTGGAGTAAGTCAAATCTTTGCTTCTGCTGTACGGGGTGGTTTTGTGTGTACTGTATGCCATTATTCTCCATTAATATCTATCAAGGGACATTGATTATTGAAGCAATTAGAGGCATTTGAGGATTAATTGAATTCCAGAAATATACCTCCATTTCCAATTTGGCAACAAAACCATTCTAATCCCTTTATAATCAGGGTCAATTTCCCAAGCCAACTCCATTTTTGTCCATTCTATTTTGATCACATATAGTCCAAAATGTCTGCATGACTCTATCAACAACTCCTCGGATGTAACCACTATTGGATATCCTGGTACACTCATGTGTCTGTTGGGTACAAGCAAAGTCCCAAACAGTAGTGATGGAAAACACACACACACACACACACACACACACACACACACACATTAGCTTATTAGATGTAACAGACTAAGATGCCTCTCTCATTTCCTTGGTTTGGGAGTCAGATGCATCAGCTATAAGAGAAAGATCATTCTCTATTAGCTGTCACTTTGGGCAAATAGTGTGTCTCAGAAAATCACTGCTCACTTGCAAGGTCTTTGATGGCCAACACTGGAACTGAGTATTCGAGAGGGTCTGCTACCAGTCTGCTATGGTAGTTTCTTTTGGCTTAGTGTGCTATGTGGTCTGACCAGGGAGTACTTTGAACACAAGTTTATTTTCTTTATAAAACAACGGCTTTCTTTGGAACACTATTGTGTAGAACATCATGATGGTGTGTTAAGTGATTTAGAAGATCCATAATTGTTATTGCCAGCAGAATTGTGTTGGTGAGGAAGACCAATTAAGATAAGGAAAAGGGGAAATTACTGTGCCCTTCTTGATAGAAGGAGACTAATATACTTGACCTGGCACTGGATGACTGTCTGGTCTCCTTGAGATATTACGGTATCAATTAGAGTGTTCATCATTTGTCTTTAGAGATAGCAGATTAGACAGCTAGTGGTAGCAGTAGACTGATCACCAATGAGAGAGAAAATTCCTGTTGTTGACTCACTGCATAATCTCTATTCCTGTCACCACAGCAAATGCATGAGCCATTTGATTAAGTGCTGAGACAACTGAAGACATATGGTTTCTGTTAAGAAGTCATATTGTTTACCCGATTATTGAGATGTTCTTCAAGATAAGGGATAAAAATATAAAGCATTTATATGCAAACAAGTATTTTCATAGTCTAGATCCATTTTGTGATGTTTATTTGCCATATTTCTACCTACGCTTCTTATTATTGATTTATACGAGTCACTGATTGTTCTTGAAAACAATCAATCAACATTCAAAAATCACTGTAGATTTAAATCTTCAGTGGTAATCTTTCTTTCCTGGTAATGAGGACCTCCTTAAAATACTCCTTGATGTCCCTCACCTACTTGTCATTCAGGGCTGCCTAAAAATGGGGCCGAATGATAGTAGTGGTCGTTTTATATTGAGGAATCTGGACTTTCAATCTCATTTATCTTAGGCTAGCATTCAATCTGTCTTTTATCTACTGTTTTAATAATTCAAATCACTCTCAGAAAATCCAGGTAACATTTTTTTATATGACATGTCTAGTATATGCACTCATATCAATAAATTTATTCTGCTTTCATTTGTTTTTCACTCCTTGTTCTAGAAGCCTCAGAATTCAACCCCACACATATTTTTCTGTTTATTCCTCCTTCCAAAACCTTGCATCTCTTTTATGGGTGAGCCTTTTATTCAAAGTACAGCCTAACAATTAGCCCTCTGTACTATGTTGATTTTTTTGCCTCTAATTTAAGTCTGGAACAATGAAGGGTGACATGGGAAGGCCTGACTTGCTCTTGTGATGGAATGTCTTGGGTGATTTATTTGTTGGAGAGGAAGATTGGCTAATTCAAGCAAGAGAACTTTGGTGTGGGTTTGGTCTTTCAAAGTACTCTGAGTCATTCACATTTTCTAAATGCCATTATTAAAACTTGGGGATCCACCTATTTCCATAAATTTTCTAACTTTCACTAAAGATATCTGGCAAATTGAACCTATATTGTAATTCACCAACCCACAAAATGAGGTTTGGAATCTAATTTTCAGGTTCAGCAACCCTATTGTTATGAGAGATGAAATAATGATTTTATGTTAGTCATAGAAAGCTTCAGATCTTCTGACTTTGCTATGAGTTAAGCTGGTGCCCTTCATTTTCTACATTTTAAGGTTTTCCTGATTGATCAAAGCACACAGACTTCCCAAAGTCTTTTCATTCCTTGCACAACTCCTAATGATGTTTTGCTGCAAAGATCTGGTCACCAAGATTTGCCTTCGACACCTTATTTTACTCAATTTTAGGTGTTCATTAGTGATAATCTAAGTAACTAACCAAAAGGCTTTAATGGACTAACTTCCTTCACTTTAGTGCCTTCAAAGCTAAGGAGCAAATTCCAACTTCCCATTTTCTTGAGAGTCTGTGGCTAATAGCGGTTATTGATATCAATTATTCAATTATTTGATTCTTTTAGTTAGCCACATTACCACCTTAGCTATTTAGAATCATAGTTACCTTATGAAATCACTGTGAAGGTAACATTTCTAGAAGCAGCTAGGAATCCACACTGCAGAACTGGATTAAGAGTACTGCCTGCTGGCTAGCAAGCAGGAAGTTTTACAACTACGAAGTGCTGTTTGTAGACTCAGTTCACCTTTGCCAAGAAGAGGAAGCTGTCAAATTTGAAGCTGTCTCTAAGATCAGGGCATGAGTACAACAGCCACTGGATCCAAAAGCATACTTTCTATTCTATTATCTGCATCTTCAAAATGGTGCCTCTTTATACATGGAACTTAATCCTTTCTCAAAATCCAATGGCTGAAATGATGTCATGCTTACTTAGTAAAAGGTCTAGGCAATGTAGTTTATACATTCTACTCTTCTATGAGAAGGTTTGTTTAAAAGGGACCAGTGGAAATATTGGGTAAACCAATTCATATTATCTGTGTAAAATATTAAATGACTGTCACTTAACAGATATTTTATAAGTTTTGTAATTTATATGCACAAATTTTAAGGTCCTGTATTTTTTTTAATATTATATAATTTTTGACTAAAAGGAAAAGAGAAAATGATAAATTTATCTTTATGGACTAATAAAGAACATTCTTAGGTAGGTCTTTGTTACTTAAAGAAAATGGAAAAAAATGATATGTGGTCAAGTAAAAGAATCTGTTTTTTCACCTGGTTCATAATTTAATAAAAACAAAAGTCTACAATAAAAACTTGTCATATTTTGTAATAATTTCTGATATTTTAATATCTTATATTTAAAGTATTTTATTATACCACTAATGACTACTTGAATATTGAAGAAATCTGTCCAAAGCTGCAAATAAACTTTAGCACACTTTTGTCAAAGACTTATATAATAAAAATGCTGTTCCAGTTTGTTGGAGAATATGAAAAAAGTAGTCAAGAATAAATAAGGGTCATAAAAGAGATAAAATACGAAATTCATAGAATTACCAAAACAGAATACAGAACTAAGTTTCATAAATATTAGGAAAAAAACATAAAAGCAGAAAGGGAAGAAGATAAAAAACAAAGATAAAATGAAAGACAATAGGTTGAGAAATAGCCTTCAAGTGTTTTCAAGGTGGCCCTGATATTTTATTTATCAAACAGGCAGAAAGTAGGCCTATTAACTCAGCTTGAAGATAGAAACAAAACCTAACTTGTGAAAGAATAATAAATTAAAGGAGGGTTTTGAACTTAACAAATTATAGCATATATTTTTATAAGAGGGAGAAAATTTTATATATATGTATTTATTTTTAAAATACAGAGGGAGAAATGGGGAAGATTTCTTAAGAGGTAGAATAATGTGAAATATTGGGAACTAGTATTATCCTAAGGAAATGCAATTTTAAAGTTAGAGCAACCTGCCACTTTTTTCCTCCTGTTATCAAGACTTGTATTAGAAATAAAGAGCTATTCTATTTGAGGTTAGAATATGATATTAGCCTACATCATGGAGAGTTTCCATATCGAGGTTTATTATTTTAAATGGCAAACTATCATTTTCAAGAACTTAGCACAGGAACAAAAACAGTGAACAATGACCATTGTCTTCAGAGCCTGTATCTGATGTTAATTGTATGAGGGACCACAAACTGTATGATGATTATGATAATGATACTTAGATTCAGACAATCCCTTTCAAAAAATGTTTTCTCACACATTATCATATTTAGTCCTCACTGAAATCATGTATTTTTATTTTATTTACCAAAATCAAAGGGACTCTCAAGAATATTAAAATTATACTCTAGTCCCAATGACTTTATATTGAAATAAAATTATTTTATTGACAAATTACACATGCATCTTATAAAGTAGATATCTCAGGTTCAGTGTTGGGCAGGTTTGTTATGCCTATTTCCTACTAAATGATACTACAAAATTTCGCATAACAAAATATTATATAATAAAATACTTTTTTTTCCCCCAAAATAAATGTATCTGTGTAGCATAGAGCATCATTCAAAGAATGCAAAATGTAACTCGCCAACTGAGGCATGTAGCATATAATGTAGGTTTTAGAAAACATAAAACATTGACTAGAAAGCTTCCTTATGAGAGATGGCTGCATTTATACCAAACGTCAGTCTACAAAAATCTAAATTTAAAATATATGGTGGGCAGGTGTGATGACTGACTTCATAAACGGCCAGCTGTGATTTATGTGTATTTCTAATTAAAGGATGTAAAAACATTTTCGGTCCTAGTACTTCTATTACTTTGTCTTATACAGTAATTTAAAAATAGTGATGATTTAGCAAAGATTGTTGATTCAGGTAGTTTTTGATTAGCCATGATAATCATCTGTAGATAGCGCACCAATAAAAGTCATAGACAACATCCATAGCAGGCCAAGATTTTCTACCACCTACCGTAAAATAACTTTTTTTTTTTTTGCTATGAATAAGAACTGAATAGTATGACCTTGTAATTATTTGAGTCATTTATTTATTTGAGACCCAATGCTAATTAATAATAAAATATCCCCAAAATTGAGTTCAATATGGAACCTATATTGAAAATGTCTCAGTTGATAATTGGTCAATAACTTCCATTTTGGCTGTGCTTATTATATACCAATCACTAAGCTAAAGTCTTCCAGTGGATTACTTCATTTAACTCTCAAAACAATGCTGTTACAAACACTATTAAAATCCCCAGCAGGGAGACTGAAGCTTAGAATACTTAAAACTATGCTTAAGGCCATAGAAATAGTATGTTAAAATGCCAGGATTAATATCCAGGTCCTATGATTTCACAGTTTCTCATCTTAACCAGAACTGTCTGCTGCCTCCCAACATTCACTCAGTTTCTCAATGTGTATGTTGGGGATGAGGTCGGGGGCCACAAAAATCTGAGAGAATAGAGCGATGGGTTTGTTTAATAAGGATGCTAATTTCTGTCCCTGTGTCATTCGGTTGGTCTGCAATGTTGAAGACAAGTTGATGATTTGCTTTCATCATGTTCTAGATACAGGGCCTTTCAGGAAAATAATATACCTCTAAACTGTCTCTCACATGCAATGAGGTGACTATGTTTACATGAGGCTGCGACACACATGCATAATTAGGCTAGTAGAACTATAACTTGAAATATGAAATAGATTAAGATAGTGATGGAGTGGGAAGGATTTGTGGATGGAAGGAAATACCTTTCGTTATTAAAATTAGCGTTTTCCTTGTAAGATGAGGATAATAATAGTACTAACTCAGAATTGAAGTATAAAATGAGATATTTTTATAAAGAAAAGGACTTTTTACATTATAGAAATTTTTACAAATTGAGGGATTTTTTTTGTTTCCTCTCACATATTACTTTAAAATTTTGACCAAGTGAAGCTTTTATTCATGTATTTTATTTCAGGAAGAAAATACAATTGTAGTGATTATCGCCAGGAAGACCTTTAAACAAAACATGTTCTTAGAAAATAATCATACACTGCCTGTTAATTTTTACTTAGCTATCAAATACTACAAGGATAAATGGAATTATAGAAATGACTTTTATGATCAAGTTCTTATACACTCGACATGATGTTTTTATTATTAAATTTTAAGTTACTGTAATATCCAGAACAATACTTTGGTCTATAATCTTAGACTCTTAGGGTCACATCTCAGGGCTGCAGGCATATAAATGATCACCATATGAGCCTATTGAACTGTCACATGATATAGTCAAAAGATGCACTCGACACATAAAAACCGAAGCATTAGAAATAACATTTGTCTTACTATAAATTTTAAGTTTTAAAATTACACGTGCCATGTATGCTACGGGAACCTGTTTAAGAAAGTTTTATTGTGACATTAAAGTATTATGATGCTGCAAGACTGGGTAAATTAAAATATTTAAAATTTTAAATTTCAAAACAATTTTTAAATATATTTCGATGTTTTACTCAAAAGTTTAGAGGTCAGATTTAACCGGTGCAATTTTAGAGAAAATGTGTGCCATGTAACCTAATAGCCAAAGCCAGAATTTATCGTCAGACTTATCAACCAAATTAGAATGAGCGTCTGTCCAAAAAAATCTGCCTTCATTTTTCAATTCAAAACATGATAAGTAATGCTTCTGTAACACCTATCTGGTTCCTGATTCTGGTTCCAGTACATATAGGCTGGGCTTGGACCTTGCCGTGAGTTTGTCACCTGGATGTGATAAGGTGCCATTGCCCTCAGTATTTCCGTCCTCTGTTCACTTTGCCTTCTCCCATGGGACTCTGCTCCGATATGGTCATCAGGGGATAGGAGGGGTAAGGTCAGTAAATACAATCTGTCATTACTGTCATCACATTTTACAATATAATTTTCTTATAAGGAAAAAAATATGCTGTTTTGTTGCCCTTAAGAGTGGCATCTATAAAGAGAAGAAGACACACCTGTGTGGAGGTTAAAGGAAACCCCACAACTATTAATGTTTTAAATTGTTCTTGGTTTAGCACCACAATATTTTTGCTCCTCATGGGCATAACAGAAACATTTCTGACAAGAGGGATGTCTTCCTTATAAAGTTGGAAAGGGAAACAGAAGAGGAGTCTTCTGAATGAGAGGGGAAGGAAGGAGATGCCTAATGAAACTTGTCTACAGGTGCAGTCTCAGGAAAGTCCATTTTAGGGAAAAGTCTAAATGGAAGTTAAGGACCCGGAAGGTTATTCCCACAAATCTCTGCGCCAACTCGGATCCTAGATTGACCTCAGAATAATTTGAGATGAAGAATGAAAGTGTTAAGAATAGTTAAGTGTTGAAATGAAGAATGAAAATGTAACTAAACTCAATCGATTCACTAGAAATTTTGTTTTTAATTCTATTTAATGTAATAGTGCAATGTTGATAGTAATTCTAAAATGGATTGTGATTAATAGCATAAAAAAATGATGTATTTTTTTTTTAAAAGTTTACAAATTGTTTCCATGTTTATTATCTTCGGGGAATAGTTAATTTTATCTCAAAAATATTACATTAAAATGAAAATATAAGGCTCAGTTTGTACTCGAATTCAAATGTTTGGTTTTAAGAAGTCAAGCTATATGAATAATAGCAGAGATTTTTCTGAAAAAAGTCAATGTATGAGTCAATACATGTGTCATTATTTCATAATTGAAATAAAATAAATGCATGTAACTATATAGAACTATAAAGAGGAATATATTTCATAATGTATATCTAAAATACAGTATCATAGTCATGTACTGATTAGATAACCAACCAAAAGTAAAAGTTTAAAAGTATGGTTGAATGAATAAAATAGCTACTGCTTCTTTTCTTTTTTTTTCTATTTTAATTATTGTATGTTTTGTCTTGTTACATCAAGACAAATTTGATAGCACACACATTTTGGTAGACATCCCCTTACTGTTGGAGCAAATTTAGAATTATCAAGAGAAAACGTGTGTAAGATCATGACACCAAGGAGGAGAATGATAAATGGTCTATTATAATTTTCATTTAAATTGAAGCTCACTGACAATACAAAAACAACCACAGTGACTGCAAAAACAAAAACCTCAAGGGTTTGATTCTAAACATAGTGTAGTTTATGTTTATCTAGTTTTAATTTATTTTGATATGATTTTGGTGGTCACTCATGAAAATATTATAGTAATCACAACATCTAATTTAAAACTGTAATCACATTTAAATAATTCATAAAGCATACCTTTCAGTTTTTTTGAAAGATAATCAAGTTTTAATGCCACTTGAAATGCCTTTTTATCCCTTAAGTAATCTCAGTATCAATCTAAACTGTACCTGACCAACAAGAGAAACAGAAATGAACGTTGTCTTGCTGGTTTGATGAAGATGCTGCAGAGAAAATAGGGGAGGGATTCTTTCCCAAAAGGAAAATAATTGTAAACACTGTCTCACAGCGATAGGTATTTGATAGCTCACACTTGTCAGGTTTTTATAGGTTTTCTCATAAGCGGATTCAATTTGTTCTTGAAACGCAAGTGGAATCTGCTGTTTCTATTGAAACCATTATAGTTTTTCCAGCACACAGTTTTTCCACAGGGAAGTGTATAAGATGCCCCCTGAATTATGTAAAATACATTTGTATTCATTTAATCAATTCCATTTAAAATGTGGTTTAGGTTGAGAACTGTCTGAAAATTTTAAAATGATATCTGTTGCCTGGGAATTTAGCATGAGAATATAAGTTATGTCATGAAAAATAATGTTAACGATATTTTTGTCAAGCCATTTTTTCAAACTTCTCCATAAAAAAGGTTTATATCCTTTATTTTATAGGCTTCTTTCAGTTGTATTAATTATTATAGCTTTGAAGCTTTCATTTGCTCCTTTTTATTGATTTATCTTTAAGTTTTTCAAATAGTTATATGGTTTCTCAACAACTAAAAGTCATTTTGCAGTCTGAGAAAACATCAATTAAAATGTTTTTTTACACCTCCACTCTGAGCATTTAATCTATTGAAATTTTATGTCCTTTTAACTTATTATTTTCCAATTATTTCACAGTTCTGTTGATAGAAGAAACATCTAAACCCATAGAGAATATTCCAAAAGGTTTATTTGATCCAAAGTGATGCCACTGTTGGAGAGCAAAGCCTTTAAGGCTCTGCTCTATAGGATGACAGTTCTGTAGTTTCTTTCATGCATTTGCAATTAAGGAGGGAGTACAAGGAAGATTATTTGAAGGTGGAAGAAAGCAAGGTAGGGACTGGATTACAAGATAGTTAACAAGATTACGTGGTCTCTTTAAGGGTGTTTATGCTTCCAAGGGGTGTGAAAAGAAGCATTTTAAAAGTGTGTTAACCTAGATGCCCCAAAACAATGGATGGGTCTCCTTTAAGGCAAAGATAAACTCTTAGAGAAAAATTATAGGCGTGGGGTATGACTATTCACCATGACCCACCCATATGATTTTATGATGAGGTTATTCTGTGAGGTTGCCTCTGGTTAGATTTTTATGGAGTCCTTTTTTCATCCATAGTTTAGACCCTTCTGGATTTTATTTGCCTTATTTACTTTCAAACACTCAAACATATCTAAAATATATGATACTTAGTAAATTATTATAGTCAGTACTTAACTGCTGCTTTATATAAACCCTGATGTGAGTTATCACACTCAAGTCGTGATGGTTAAATTTTATGTGTCACCTCGGCTAGGTTATGGTGCTGTCATTTGGTCAAACAATAGATGTTGCTGTGGTGGTATTTTGTAGATGGAGTTAATATCTACAATCAGTTTAAGTGTAGGAGATTATTCTTGAGTATGTGGGTGGGGCTCATTCAATCCACTGAAGGCCTTAAGAGCAACAACTGAAGATTCCCGAGAAGCAGGAATTCTGCTTTAAGCTTTAACATAAAAATCTTGCCTGTGATTTCAGTCTTCTTGCACAATTCAGACTACAGTATCAACTTTTGCCCTCAATTTCTGTCCTGTCGGCCTGTCCTACAAATTTCAGACTTGCCAGCCATCCTTAAAATAATGTATTTTAAAGATGAACTAAATCAACATATATACATATATCTTTACTGGTTCTTTTCTTTTTGCTGGAGAATCCTGACTGATATAGAAGTTGTATGTATTGAATATAAAACATAATATTTAATGTATGCATTTGTATGCATTTTAGATATCCCTGTTATCCAAGCTTCTTGGCTAAAATACATGTGAATTTCATTTCCACATAAATAGGTGCTCCACATTCAAGTTTTTCATCACCTTTCACTCACTGTTAGCTCAATTAACTTCTAGTTGGGATGGACTGACAATTTCAAGTTAACAATAAAGAATGAATGAGCATTTCTTACCTATCAAATATAGCTTTGATTCTACTCTCCAGCATAAGGTAGGAGCCAGTGCAAGAAGATATTACTTTCTATATTTCTAGAATGTAGCTGGAGACAAGAATGGATAAAATGTTTTAAGTTCTTTCTATGAAAACAGCAACAGTCAAAAAAAAGAAAAAAACAAAGTGTTCTTAATAACAGTGAGAGATCCTGATGTTCTAGCTTAAATTATGAGTTTGGTAAATGTTAATAGTATATACTAATTTTAGTAAATTAGTGAGATAATTGTATAGCATTAGGTTGGGATTTTATTTTAATTTTTAATAAATTCACATATAATGACAAAGAAATTCCGTAGAAGAGGTATGGATTTTTTTTTTTTTTTTTTTTAATTCTTACTGTACTGGAAAGCATGTACTACTTTTGAGGAAAAAAATTGTAAAGAGCATACTTTTACTGTTCTGACAAATCAATGTTAGCAAAATTCATTCTAAGACCACTTAGAAGAGGCTAGATCTCAATGTTGTTCTTTGATTGTACATGAGTGTAAACTGAATATAAATTGCTCTTGCAATGGATTTGGAAGCTTTTTTGCAACTATCTTGTCAATTTTATTGGCAGAGATGCCTAGTGAAGGCATTTTATTCAAAATTTCTCTATGAGAAAAAGACTAATAATGGCAAGAATATTGAAACAGTATGTTAGGAGATTCTAGTCTATTTTTTTCCCAGTGCTGTGAATCTTTATCTTTTCCCCCTGTGCTGTGAATCTTTATCAATTTGTTGTTTGTTTGTTTAGTAGTACAGAAGCTTTCTCTTTATATGGGTTAAAAATGAATTCTGAAGCTCTTTATTCTATCAGAGTTTCTCTGTATTGTTACAATGCTTCACTGGGTTCATTATAATTATCTCTAATTAATATCTAGAATTCTTCACATTTATATAGGCCAGGAGAAATCAATAATGAGTTTTATAAAATGTGCACTAGCATTTTAGTCTTTTCCAGAATCATTAGAATGAGGGAAAAAAGCTGATTTTAATAGAATTGGTTTGAATTAATACACATAACTGAAAATATTACTGGTATATTCGAAAAAGAAAAGGCAAATCAGAAGTATTGTAAAAATATGGGGTTAAAGTCTTTCATCATACATGCGATTTTCTATAAAATTAAAAAATATATGAGCAGACATTTCACACAAAAATGAATCAATACTCATAGCCAGTAGAAAAGTTTTAAAAATGAAAAAATAAAATAATTTCATTATGAATACCACTGCATCTGCAGAGATCTAATCAAAGGGAATTATTTTCCAGCTTTAAGATCTACTTGAACTTGCCTTGCCTGTTTTAGACTTGTATGGGACTGACCCATCATCCCTTTCTTCATTCCAAGGTCACCCTTTTGCAATGGGAATACCAGTCTTATGCTTGTCCCATCATTTTAGTTTGCAAGCACTTATCTGATTTCACGGCCAGGAATTTTGCCTCAGGATGAATTATACCTCAAATCCCACCAACACCTGTGCAAAGACCTTGCACATTAATTAGACTTTAGAGTTGATGCTGGAATGAGATAAGACTTTTTTCTGACTGGTGGAATGGAATGAATGCATTTTGTATAATTACATGAATTTGGGGCAATTAGGTTTGAAGCTAAGGGCTGAATGGTGTTCTCCTGAAATCCATATGTTGAAACCCTAACCCTCAATGTATTTAGACATAAGACTTAGGATGTAATTAATGTTAAATAAGATCATAAGGGTAGGGCCCTAATCCAATGTCTTAGTTTTATAAGGAGAGATAGAAAGAGTGCTCTCTCTCTCTCTAGCTTTCTCTCTCTCTCTGTCTCTTTGTCTCTCTGTCTCTCCCTCTCTCCTCAGAAGAAAGACCATGTGAGGACAATGTAGCCATCTGCAAGACAGTTAGACAATCCTCATCAGTGACTGAAGCCTGCCAACACCTTGATCTTGGACTTTTGGACTTTCTGGTTTCCAGATCTGTGAGAAAATAAATTTCTATTGCTTAAGCCACGCACTATGTGATTTTTTATGGTAGACTCAGCAGACTAACATGGAAGGAAAATGATGCCGCTCAGAAACTCAGTCAAATGAATGACAGCGGTGATACAGAGACAGGAGGCAGGAATTAGGATTATTTTGTTATTAAAATACTTGCAGGAAAAAACAAACAAACAAACAAACAAACAAACAAACTGCAGTATCCATGAAGGAGCATAGTATTATTTCAAAGCATTCTTGGATTAGTTGTAAAAGTGTATTACAAATTCTAGAACAACCACTAAAAAAAGTAAAAAATGTATAACTGAAATGCTAAGGAGAAAAAAATGGAATTATATTAAATTCTCAAGTAAAGTCACAAAAGGCAGTAAAGAATGGAAGACAAAAACAAAAAAAAGAACAAAAGCAACAAATAGAAAGCACTACTGAATACGGCAGAACCATAGGTTGAATGTCTGTGTCCCCTCCAAAATTCGTATGTTGAAACCTAATCCTCAATGTGATAACTGGGAGGTAAATGGGTCATTGGAAGGGGATGAATGAATGCCCTTATAAAAAGAGATCTCAGAGAGATCCATAGCCCATTTCAACTTGCAAGGACACAGTGGGAAAGAAGAGAGCCATCTACGACCCAGGAAGCAGGCTGTCACCAGACACTGAGTCCCTGGCTTTCCATTTTAGGCTTCTCAGCCTCCAGAAATGTGAGAACTAAATGTTTACTATTTAGGCCACTTTGTAAATGTTTTTTTTTAAGAGAGCAACCAGAAGGGACTAAGACAGGTAGATATTAATATAACCAAATCAATAATCACTTTAAATGTCAGTGACCTAAATGCACCAATTAAATGACAGATTTCAGAGTGAACTAAGAAAACAAAACCTGACTCTATGTTTTCTATGAAAAAATTACTCTAAATATAAACATATAGGATAAGAGTAAAAAAATTATGAATATATATCATGCTAAAACTAATTGCAAGAAAGCGTGAGTAATTGTTAATTTGAGACAGAGCTGACTTCAAAGCAATGTAAGTTATCAGGGATAAAAAGGAGCTTAGAAAAGGGTAAAATGGTCAATTATCCAAGAAGACATAACAACCCCTAATATCTATGCACCTATCAAAAGGACATCAAAATATTTGTGGCAAAAACTGATAAAACTGCAAGGAGAAACAATCTTATTTATTCTTTAAAATCCATTATAGATGGCATTTCAATCATAAAAATTTTCTTTATCATTTTCTTTTCCAACCACATGTGGCCTTATCACTTCTGTTTCTTGCTTACGCATCTCATTTTCTTTTATGTTGTTGACAAAGTGAGAGTAGTTATCTAAGAGTAACTCCTTGAGACCTGGATTATATTCCATAAATGATACATATTTGCAGGGTTCTAGCCATAAGAAATAGCTTATACTTGAGGACCAGGTTTTAGTTGTATTAAAAGGTATAGCTATACTATAGGAGCTGGTGGGGAGCAGGGGCTAAGGAAAGCTATAATCCTTACAGTAGCTGGTGAGGTAAGACTTTCATCTAACTTTGTCTTCACAGATAAATCCCAAAGTTCATATCTGAGGGAGAGAGCTGTATCATATTCAATAATATCCCAATGAAGTTTATATTTTGATCTTCGCTTACTTCTAAATTAGAATTTCCCAAACTCCCACTCATTCTTTGATTTAGTAGGGTTATTAAAACATTGATTGAAGTATATATCTTTTTACTCAAATGGTTTTATTAAATTTTACATGGAGGATTATTTGTTGAACAATTTAAAGAAGTTTTTATGTGATTGGATTTAAAGTGTTTATGTTTTTTAGTTTTTATAAAATGCTTAGCCAGATCTTCCATACTCCTGAATATATGAGGTCACTATTTTTCATATTTTACTTTTTCAATTTTACATTTTAATTACTGATATATTTATAAACATTTTGGACAAAGTAGTTCTTCTCAATTGGTAACTACCTCACGCATATGTACTGAGGCCTCTTATTAGGTTTGCTATCAAGTTATTTATCATTGTGTACAATTTTTTTTAAACCAAGGAAACTTATCTATATGACAATGATTTCCATGTAGTGTCAAATAGAAATGTTTCATGATAAATTGTAGAACAAGATCCAATTAGTTGTAAATAATAGATAAAGCATTTCAGCAAATTGGGATTAAAGGAGTATATGCACATCAGAATATGCAGAAATACTATTTAATGAGTATGAAAACAGTGTCATCAGGGTGAGAAGCAATCCAGTTTCACTGAGAAAGCAGTTTAGAAGGCTGGACCTGTCCATAATGCTCTTACTGAGTACGCTTGAATAGGCTGTGGAAATGTGTGGTGCTCTGCTAGATCATTTTGCAATTAATATAGACCATTGTTGCTTTGAGTTTCATTTTTAACATGTATTGGAGCATTAAAAAAAAAGTTTTGAAGGTTGAATTCCATTTCTCAAATGACTGTATTAACAGCTCATCAGAGCCATTCCCCCCCAAAACAAGTAAAATGTGGAGGGGGGGAACTCAAAAACAAAACAAACAAACAAACAATCCCAACTATTCTAAATCTCTGGAAATTTCCCTGAGGACATATTATAAAGGAAGAAGTACAAGAAAATCTACTAAAGCCCAGTAAGATCAGTGAGAGTCTGTCATTTGAACTACCTCCCACTCCATTCTGCCCTTCCCCACCCCAACAGCTCAGCTCCGTAGAAGCTTCACTCAGGGCAGGGATGTCTGAGATGGAGACAGACCTCACTCTCCCCTCATGCTCCTATCAGGCCTTGCTGTGTCTCTCCAAAAGGGCAGGCCACCGGCTTTCCTCAACTCTTCTAACTCAAAGTTGAAGAGGCTAAATGCTTGGAGAGTCTGGCTCAGATATCAGGGATCCTCTTCTTCCACCCAACCCCTACCCATAGGACAATTTCCCAACTCAGGTAGAGTAGGCCAAGAATACTAGAGCCTCAGCTGCCCTCTTCTCATTCCACTCTAGGGTGACCATCCACATCTGCAGAGGCAGGCAGAGGGCAGCCAAGAGGGACAGAGGCCACTACTGGTCCAGAACCCAGAATAGTGGCTCAGACTGTTTTTTTTCCGGGACAAGAAACCACATGTAAAACAAGAGCACTCTGAACTTCTCCCCAAAGGACTAACCTTATTGGAGGCAGACTGTGGGAAGTGCAGCTCCTGTTCATTAAGAGCAGCACATTAAACTAAAGGCCACCTAGTTCACCAGAGAAAACCAGGGAAAGAGGTAGCAAAGAGCCCTCCTCAAATCCAAACCTCAAGGGCTGGCTTCAAAAACGACTCCTGCCACCATATAACTGGATCAGACTACTGAGCTGTTTATGTCAATAGCAGAATCAGCAGTAATGAGCAGAGCCTTAGGGGCAGGGGAGTAGTGACAAATAAAGCAGATAGCCTACCAGGGACATCAGAAAAAAGAGTAAAAAATCTGCCTGTTAAAACCACTGTCATCTCAGTGTGGCCATAAACACACCCAAGCTGCTTTCTCCAAGAAGCAACATCAAAGTCTTCACACTACGGGGGACATAGACTTCCATAAAATAGCCGAGCTAAGTTACAGAACAAATAAGCAAACAAACAACAGAGAGAATGGTGGAGGAAAATTAGTATCCAGAGTTGTTCTAATATATTACCTAAAATGCCCAGTTTTCAACAACGAAAAATTATGAAACATGCAAAGAAATGTCAATGTGAACCATTATGGCATGGGGGAGGGGGAGACGAAAAAAGAAAAACAGGTGGAGACAGATTTAACAAAGATTTTTAAAAAGCTATTATAAATGGATTCTAATAAAAATATAACCAAATTGAAATTGTTGAGTAAAAAGTACAATTGATTTGTAATTGTGCAAGCACAAAATTTGTTAGAGGGGCTAATAGTAGACTTGAACTAGCAGAAGAAAGAATAAGTGAATTGGAGATCGATCGATAGAAAATGTGCAATCTGAAGAATAGAGAGAAAATGGAATGAAAATAAACAGAGCCAGTGAGAAATGAAAAATGTCTTTATTGGCACTGGCATACACATAATGAGAGTATTCAAAGAGGAGGAGAAAAAGGACTGATCAAAAAAGATATTAGAAATAATGGCTGAAGAAGGACATTAATTTACCCATTATAAGCTCAATAAACTTCAAAAAAGATAAATTTAAAATGATTTACACTCAGACATATCATAGTAAAGAGGCTAAAAGCTGAAAATAAAGAGAAAAATTTGAAAGTAGCAAGAGAAAAATGGCTCATCATGCGTCAGGGAAGCCCAGGTTGATTAAAACCTGACTTCTCAGAGAAACAGCAGAGGCCAGAATGCAGCAAGATGGCACAGGCAAAGCGTTGAAAGAAAGGAAAATGTCAACCAAAATTCTTACATACAACAAAATACCTTTCAAAAATGAATACAAAACAAATATGTTCACCAATAAATAAAAACTGAGAATCTGGTGCTGTCATACCTTCTTGACAAGCAGTACTAAAGGAAGTTCTTCGGGCCATTTAGCAAACATATCCAGATGGAAAATCAAATCTATATAAAATCCAAGAGCACTTCTAAAGGTAATTATGTAGTTATCAAGACAGAATAAATGCCTATTTTTTGCTTTTTTCTTTTCTTAACTGATTTAAACAGGAATTGTATAAACATATGTGTAGAATTATATTGTTGGATCTATAACAGAGAAATGTAATATATTTGACAATAAAAGCACAAAGGAGGTTAGTGGGAGCAGAGTTGTAATTGGAGTAAAAATATGATGCCAGATGGTATTTTGAACCCACAGGAACAAATAAATAGAATCAGAAATGGCAAATAAAGCAAATATAATAAAGTCTATAAATATGTAGTTGATTTTCTTTCCTCAATTTCTTTGATAGACATAAAATATAAAAAGTAATAATTTGTAGCAATGTATTATAGGATTTGGAACATATATAGATGTAATGTGCATATATATTAGGTATGTAATAATGTAGATATAATTATTCATATATAAATATTATGTATATATAATATATATGCTATATCACATATATGCATACAAAAATGTGATTTTATATATAAAATTATATTTGTGATATATACACTCAAATGACACTGAAAGGGAGAACATGCAACAAACCTAAGCAGAAGTAACATTTCTATATCTCGCTGAAGTACATTATGACAAATTAAGATGCGCACAATAAGCCCTAAAGCAACTGCTAAGAAAATAACTGAAAATATAAAATGAAAAATAAATGTTTGAAAAGAGATTTGGAATTGAATATTTCCTCAAAAAAAAGTCCAGTAATATTTTGTTTTCCATAATACATGTCATATAAAATACTCAGTTCTAAAATTGAAATAGAAAAAGTGTTATTTTTAAGAGTGAATTTTGTTTTAAAATATCTTAAAACTCAGATGGTGTTTTGTAACTACCATATGTATTTTTTCACTCTTAATTGTATGTTAAACTGACTCTGGCCGTCCACTGTCAGTTCCTTGACAATTTTCTTATCACAAAGCTTTGCTTTAGTTACTTTCTCATTTCTGGCTCACATCTTCCAATAGCATTTGTGGGAAGTCATATGGCTCCGGACATGAAATCTGAGTCCTTATAAGTTGCAAATGTCATTTTTTTTTGTTTGTTTTTGTGGTGATGGTGGTGGTTTTTGTTTTATTTCACATTTCTTGGACTGAATACATAGGACAGAAATGATCAAATCATAGGGTGAATGTTTTATTGTGTTAGAAATTTCTACTTTTCAATGGAGCAGGCTTCTACATCTTTCATTAAATTTATTCATAAGAATTTTATGTTTATTGATGCTATTATGAATGTTTTTGTTTCATTTTCAAATTGTCTATTTTTGGCATGAACTACAGTGGACTTCTCTATATTGACCACATATCTCATGGAATTATGAAATATACTTATTATGTTTAGCATGATTACTGTAAATTTCTTAGAATTTTATGTGTATACCATCATAAATGGACTCTAGAGATGGTTTTAGGAATGTGCTTTTAAACTTCCAAATATTTGGAGACTTGAAAAAATATTTGCTATCAATTTCCACTTTAATATTGAAATGTAGGTTTCTTGGTGAGATTTTGTGGTGGTTTTAACTGGTTTCGATATTAGGGTAACATTAACATCATCATATAAAGTGAGATATATTCCCTCTATGTTCTAGAGGAGATTGTATGAACTTAGTGTAAATCTTTAAATGTTTGTTCATTATCTCCTGCAGAACCATATGGGTCTCACGATTTCTGTGGAATGTTTTAATTAAAGACTCAATTTATTTAACAGATGTAGGGCTATTCATAATATTGAGTCAATTGTGATAGTTTGTGGTGTTGTCTGATTCGTCGAATTAATATGTGTGGTCCTGTTTGTAGTATTTCCATATTCTTGGCTTGTATGCAGGTGTGTAATAGTACCCCGTTTCATTCCTGATAGTGGAAATTTGTCTTTTCTCTCTCTTTTTTTTTTTGGTTAGTCTTTCTAGAGGTTTTTCAATTTTATTATCTTTTCAAAAATATAATTCTTTGTTTTGATTTTTATCTATGGTATTTCTGTTTTCAATTTCAGTTATTTCTGCTCTTTATTATTTCCTTCATTCTGCTTGATTTGGGTTTATTTATTTATTGTTTTTGCCAGGTTTCTGAGGTGAGAACTTCAATTATTGATTTTATTCTATTTTAATGTAGGAATTTAGTGCTACAAATTTCCCTGTTAGCATTTGTTAAGCTATGTTCCACAAATTTGTTCTTTTGTATTCTCAGTTTTATTCAGTTCAATGGATTAGTTGATTTCCCTGATACTTTCCCTTTGATTTGTAGGTCATCTAGATATGTGTTATTTAATTCCCATGTGTTTGGATATTATCTCGTTATCTATAATAACAGAGTTGTTTCCATGGCACTGGGACAATGTGTGCTGTGTGGTTTTATTTAATTTTGGTTTTTGCATTTGTTGAAGGTTGTTTTATGGTCTAGAATATGGTCTATGTTGGTATAAGTCCCACAGGCACTCAAAATGAATGCGTGTTCTACTGTTCATTGGAATGTTCTCTAAACATCGATTAGTATTCTGTAATATCAATTTGAACCTCTTCTTTCATTGGTGTTGTTGATTTCTTATATATCCTTGATGATTTTGTCTAAGTCTTTAGTCAAATGTTCACAGAGGAGTGTTGATGTCTACAGTCTTCATTATGTATTTGTTCATTTCTTCTTTCAGTTCAGTCAGTTTTTGCTTCACGTATTTTGCAGTACTGTTGTTTGGTTCATATTCATTTAAACTTTCCATATTTTTTTAATGAATTTATTCTTTTACTATTATACAATATCCATTTCTGTCTCTGGTATTTTATTTGCTCTGTATCTACTTTATCTGATTTAATATAGCTATTCCTGTTTACCTTTTATCAATGTTTATATGATATATTATTTTTATTCCTTTACTTTCAACTTGCCTATATCATTATATTTGAAGCAAGTAGTTTGTGCATGGTATATATCTGTCTTTAATTGATGTATTTAGATAATTTGCTTTAAAAATAACCAACTTCAACATTAAGAATAAAAAGGTATGATTGTTCTATAATTTCACAACTTTATATTTATTATTTTATATTTTTCATATAAAATATTATGATATAGTGGCCTGTTTTTTATTACTAGAATAAAATTTTCTTATGTTTGGAAAAAGTCACTGACTATTTAAATGTGGCAGAATTTTGTAGTTGAAAATATATGAGATGAGAAACCATTTACTGACTGTTTTGCTAATAAAATGTTTTCTAATGTAACATTTGAAGCAGTTCACAAACTATAAAGTTCTTTGCATATATCATCATTTCTTATCAAACTTATCAATTTGCCCAAAGTCACAGAAAACAGTGGCTCAGTCTGGTCTAGAGTATGAGGTGTTGCCTGCCTAACTTTTACTGTTGTAATCTAGTTTCCAAATTAAAATTGTGAAACACCTCTGCATTTGTTCAAGATGCAGTGCTATTAACAATAGTGAAGATGTGGAAGCAACCTAAGTGTCCATCAATAGGCGGCTGGATAAAGGAGATGTGGTACATATATACAATAAAAAAATGAAATCTTACCATTTGCAATGACATGATAGACCTAGGGGGTATTATGCTAAGTAAAATAGGTCAGACAAACACAGACAAATACCATACGATTTCACTTATATGTGGAATCTAAAGAACATAATAAATGATTGAATAGAATGGAAACAGATTCATAGATGCAGAGAGCAAACTGGTGATTGCCAGATTAGGAAGGTTGGGGAGCTGGGTGAAAACAATGAAGGGATTAAGAAGTACAAATTGGTAGTTACAAAATGGTCTCAGAGATGTGAAGTACAGCATAGGGAATATAGCCAATAACATTGTAATAACTCTATATAGTGCCAAGTGGGTACTAATTGGGGGGATCACTTTGTAAATTATTAAACCACTCTACTGTACACATGAAACTAATATAAAATAATACTGAATGTCAACTCTAATTGAAAAATAAGTTAAAATAATAAAAAAATAAAAAGTTGTATTTTAGAAATTTTAGAAAGTGAATACTTTTCATTACTCAATGTATACCTTAAAAAATTTATCATTGATTAATTTTATTTACATTTACACAATTTTCTTGGAACTACCCAAAATATTTTATAAAATAGCATTGATTACCTTTAAAACATCAAGAAGATATATTAAAAGCACATTAGTTAAATTGTTTATAGTGTTACCATTTTTATTAAACTCCGATTCAACTTAATTAAATTGGATTCTTTCAAAATAGAAAAGTAACTGCATAGAAATGAATGTCATTTCGTGTATAATATTAAATGTACCTATATTAGCGATATTAAGATAAAAGACAAGTTATCAAATGGAACAGTTGAAATTGAGGAGAAGCGAATAGTAAGTCCCATGATAACATAAAGAAGACAAAATAATGGCAATCTAGTTTAGTGATATGGTATTTCATTTTCTCCACAAAAACTGTAAAACTTTTGAGAGGTGTAGGACAATAAAATATAAAATTATGGATGAAGTAAAGAATTATTGACCTTCTGTGTCAGAAATCCTGATAGGATTGGTTCTATCCAATCTCAGAGAAAATGTGCAGTTAGTAGATTAGAAACAGCAAAGCTACTTGGTTCAAGTGACCCCATGATTAAATTCAATAAAACTTCGAATAGTGACCTAAATGCTATATCAAACTAGAGTCTGAATTCTCAAAGGCATATTTTCAAGATGTAAGAAAGAAATGGAGAAATTGGTCTAGGAAATAATAAGATAAGACTAGAGCAAGTGAGGATAGGTGAAAAAAAAATCAGCATCATCCAAGAGGATTAAAAAAAGGCACAGAAGCTTTATTTAAGCAGCCACTTTCAGTATACATATTACTTTAAAGTGAATGAAGTATTCTTTTTTTTTTCTTCGACAATTTATTTTTCTTAGTGGTCATCACATATTAATGCTAGCAATAATTAAATTCCATATTAAACCAAGTCATATGCTCTTTCCCTGAAGAATGAATGCAGGTTAGCAATAATTCTTATTGGAACATAAAGCTCTACCTTAGGAAATGGAACAAAGAAATTATTCCCTAAAGCCTATCCAAAGGAAAAACCTCACGAGTTTTATTAAGCTGTTAAATAAAACAGTAGGCAGAATTGGGAAACTCGGTAAATGGAATAAAGAAATTTAGAAATGTAAAAATATTAACTTTTGATTGAAGGTAAAATTGCATTATGATGTGCAATGATACTTGATTTAACCAATACCTGTCCAAGCAAGTATCTATCAAATAACTGTTGCTGCCATATAACTGAAAGTCCTAAGGAGAAGTAGGAAAGGCTGTAGACTGCTCAGAAATCCCACATATCATAACTATATTAACTTTGTCTCAAATAATAATGCAAACGATATGTGCTCATACAGTCATATAATCTAATTCATCAAAGATCAAATGGAAGAAACCTATAGTTAGAGTAAGGGTATCTTTTTCAACAATATAGGCCAGCTAAACCAACAATTAAATTCACTTGATTATGTATTACCTTCCTAGGAAATACTGAAGATTTTTTTTTTCTCTAGAGCTCCAAAATTATAAAAACCTATTTTAGCCCTTTGATTCTCATTATTTTAACATCTGTATTCAAATGCCAGCATTCATCTTTAGAATGACCTTGATTATATATTAAAGCCAGTCTTGTCATTTCTATTGAATTTCTTTTCTTTTTCTTATATTTCTTAATTAAATTCTGAAGAAAGTTTATATTTCTCTCTACAACTTTATCCTTTGGGAGTAATATAACTTTGTAATTTTATAGATTCTTTTTCAAAGTCCACTGAAGTTGCATTCTATAATTTTCGAACTAAACACGATTGTAGAAGACTATGTTTATAGAGATGGCTTAGTGATGACTGATAAATAAATGAAAGATGATTTTATAGTTTTGGGATCTGTGTCATTGGAAAATTCTTGTCATAGGTGACTTTATTACATAAATAATGGAATCTGAATTTATCCTCAATTTTGCTAACCAGAACACGTTATTCTACACCATGCCATGTGAATACTCATTATTTAGAAACTACTTTTTTTGTAATGTCAAAGCACTATATAATTTCATCCACAACACAGTCTTATTGGATTGAAATGATTATTACGCTTATCTACAGCACAATGATCTGAGAATATTATCCATGGGGCAAACTAAGAAATAGAAGCTAAGTAAATTGTCCAGAATCACACCTCAGCAGGGAGTATAGACCTTATTCTTTCAAACTATTTGTTAGGAAGTATTAACATTTTAAAAATGCTTTTTTCAGTGTCATTTACATGCCATCTTCATAAGTTTTTTCATATCCATGTATTATATATAGGATTATTTATCCCATAATATTAGTTAGGTTGACTCACTTTTTACTCCAAGAAAATCTAAGTATGAAAATTTTATATCACCATCATGAAAGAAAAGGCAATGCACCTTAATATAGAATAAGGGTAACTATAAAACATAAGCATAATGAAACCATTATTAAATTTAAAATTGTAAAATTATATTCTCAAAAATCTTATGATAAAAAGATACTTATATTTTAATGACTTGCTGTTAATTTTAGTATAAAATAAGAGCATTTATGATTATTTATTATCAGCTTTATGCTAAGTTAAAAATAATAAGAGGTTTTGCTTTATTAATTAGAGTACTGCCTAAGCCATATTACTAGAAAAATAAGATACCAGAATATACTGATTTACAAAGAGAGAAGTTTATCTCTCTGACTCTCAGGGAAGAGTCTGAAAGTACAAGTACAGAACTGATGGTGCAGTTGGCTTCTATCTTTGGTTCCAAGATGCCAGCGACATTTTTCACTACAATGACATAACAGAAATGGAGAACCTCCATATGCCTTTTAAGTCCATGATCCTGAAGTGGCAAACATCATTTCAGAATTTCACATCCTATTGGGTAGAACTGAACTGCACCAGAACCTGGGAAGTGTCATAATAGTTTGGTGACCACCTACCCAGCCAACAAAGAAGGACAGCTGCTGATGGACAACCAGAAGTGCTATCACGGTTTTCAATAAGGCAATTAGATGCTGTAATTGTGCTGTAATAAACATAGACATGACCCCAGAAAAGGCAAAATACAGTACGCACCTTCTCTATAAATATTGCATTAGGAAAATTACTTTCTATACATAGAATTATGATGAAAATTCATTCCATTATGTTCTTTATCAACAATCTATCTGAATCAATTTCTAAAACCTGTTCTTTTGAATATGTTCAATTATTTAGTTACATTTTCTAAGTGGCAGGAATGGTGTTCTTTCACTCAGTCTTACCATCAGGTTTGGGAAACATTTTAGAATACATTTTAGGCAGTCTCAAATGTTTCTTCACAATATTAAAATTTTTTGTCATATAAAAATAACTTTGTCATTTAGATAACGAAGGAGTCTAGCTTAACATAATCAAAGTTTTTAAGCTGTGGCACCATATTTCTACCATATTTATTCTTAGGCAATATAGAGAGATCACTTTGTATAGACATATTCGGGCTTTCAAATGAGCAACTAATTTACAAACTATGCAGGTTTCAAAGTCGTTTCTACTTATGCATATAGTCTTACATAATGAAGATTTTTTTTTTTCCCAGCGAGAATTAAAGTTCTCTCAATTAGAAGAATTTGGAATACCAGATGGTAGCAGCAGTTCAAAAAATAGATGTTCGTAGTCACTGGCCGAATCTTTTCAAACTGAGAAAAGATTTAAGGACACTATGACCTGTACAAATTTAAAAGCTGGAATGATTTTTCTGCTGAAGTGAAGACAATGATACAAATGCAACAACAACAATGACAACAAAAACATACATACACTACCTATGGGAAGTTAGACGTACTGAATTTCCATATTTATTTACAATCACCTATTATAGAGTGTTGTCACATAACAGGGACACAGTAAAAATCTTAAGAAATAGTTCCTGGACTGAGAGATGCTAGTCTTTGTAGGAGACTGACGTTAATCAAATAAACATGATAATTTATGTTAAGTTGTATTGGTGACAAATTTAAAGGAAAAATGCTATTGGTGTAGTAAAGTCTGCATTATTTGGAAGAATGGTTGAATTGGGCAGGACAAAAAACTAGACATGAAAAATAAAATAAATAACAGGATGAAGAGGAAAGATGAGAACATTCCAGGAATAAAATAAAACTTGGTTTTCAAGTCCTATACTTTAGAGTTAGGTCAGATTTTAAATCAATTATTACACGAAAGTTATTGGAAAAATGTGGTCCAAACCATTTGGTTGGATAAATGATATCTCCTTAATTAATTTGCATCAATCAGTCTCCATTGCTGGACATGAGCGTAAGATCAATACCACAGAAAATTCATAAACGTTACTGATTAATGAGTTGTTCTGCCAGAAACAATCTGGACATGTTAGGAAGAGAAAAAGAGGAGAAACGAAAACTGCCTGAGAAACTATTCATTCATTACTATAATTTCCTTACATCTTTAGAAAAGTGGGACCTCTCATCGGTTGTTTCTTTACAGCTTTGAACAGCCTTGACCCCTGGGCAGTGCTAAAATCAATTGCATACTGGTTTGTCTCTTACATTAGAATGTGGATTTTTTGAGTGTAGAAAACTATACTGTTGTTATTATCATTTCTCTTCATTTATTTTCTTACCTGCAAATGAGAACAGGTTTTTCACATATGATGTGTAGACATCATATGTTAATCAAAAATTGTTATTAAAGGAGAGAAATGTTTTACTAAATTGGGTAAGATTTGACTGACCTAATCAAATGCCAATCATTTACTTAGAAAAAAAAAATGTTTAAAGATATCGAGTATCATGCACACAGTATTTTTTTAACTTAGATCATTATAATCTAAATTTAAGATTTTTTTCAACATATGCTTTAGACTCTATCAACTAGCCAGAAATCATGAAAATTGCCTTAGAAATTTCAGTATAATAATTCAAAAAATGTCCATCAATATGCTAGTATATTATCTCTTTTGAAATATGCTAAGAATCTGTTACAAAAACATCTCAGGGCCATAACTGCTCAAAGAATATTTGTTGGTTTATACTTGGCTTTGGATCATGGATACTGAAGAAATCTTTTAAAAACTATCAGGAAGTGTAAAATGAAAATGTACAAAGAAATTTGATTAACTGAGTTTAGTGGACTCTCTATTGGAAAAGATAAAAAAAGAGAGACAAATATGGTTTACAGTTCACCAGAAATTATGTAATATCTTACATGCATAGCAATCACAAATATGATGTAGCTCAGGAAATACAGTGAGAATAAAGGTTTTACTAATAAACTCATGATTACATACAACATATATAATAAGTAGAAGGTAACATTTTTCTAAATTAGAAGATGCTTTCTTTTTTTTTAACTTTTTGAAATAGGACATTTACATGCTAGAAAATCATACTTCCCTTAGAGAAAAACCAAATAACTATTTACATTTATAAAACTGTTCTCTGTCATTTAACCTGCTAAATTAAAATCTATAGATATTATTATATGCTTCAAAGAGAATGTTATACTGAAACATAGAAATTAACTGCAGAAAATTGAAATCTTAATCTTCCAATTCTGTTGGTGCCATATAATAAACGTTAGTTTTTTTGTTTTGTTTTCCTTGTGTGTGTATGTGTGTGTTCTGTCATACTATATCAACTCAAGAGCCATGAGGTCATAAATCAACCCAATGGAACCTAGTGTTGTATCATCTTTAAATTCTCTTTCTATAGATGGATAGATATGCAGACAGACATAGATAAATATATCAATATAAGGATAGATATATATAGATATACATACATATGTATATATACAAATGTGTACATCTACACATAAATACATATGTATATGCACATACATATTTTTCTTAATGCTGTTGCAATTAGCAATTTATTCTTCTGCTTTGCATTGATCAATAGCATTCTGTATAGTGATAGTAAAACCTAGAAAAACACTTTACAGTTTATAAGACAATTACAAAATTTATTCCAGCCCAGTAGACTAGCATCGAGTAAAATGCTTTTTTTCTTTTTTGTATTTTAGTAAGATATCTATTTTTTTTAACTTTCCAAGACTAGAGAATTACATTACCATAAACCAGAACAGGATCATTTTCTCATAATAGCTATGCCAAAAATGCATGAACACTAGACATAGGATAATACATGCATTTTGAAAGGTAAAATGAGAAATTTGGTTATTTAAACAAGAGGTAACTCCTCAGCTGATTTCATGAGCAGCTATCTGTTTGCTCTTGAACTCTTTGAGTAAAAGAGCAAGAAACAATAAGGGGTGTCTGCTATCACCTGAGCGCCTTATCGGGGACCACATTCCTCTTGGTGTGTGACTTGGAATAAATCAGCGATTTAAATATAAATGTTGGAATGAAAAGGAATGAGCAACGGAAAAGTAAAAAAAAAAGTATTCTTTAAAGATGAGTTTACAGGATACAAAAATAAATATGAGTAAATAAAAAGCAGACTGTTTTAATGCTGTCATACTCGGTCAGCCAAAGGGCAGCATTAGAGGCTGGGAGGTAAGGCATCAACTGTGCACAATGACGGCCAGTAAGTTGGTACCTCTGCGAAGTTTGAGTCCTAAAATGTATATTTGTGTTACTCGGGTTAAAATCAGTTTACTCTGCCAATTTTACTCTCAGAAAAATCAGTCCTAGAAAGGAATGTCAGACGTGGCAATGCCAAAGAAACCCAAGGAAAGTGAACTTAATTGCCAAGAGAAAATGAGAGACAAGGCAGGTCCTTTATGGCTTTGAGAAGCTACAAAGCTCATTTCGTTTGGCTTTGTACAACTAACTCCCCATTTTCTATCATTTTCTCAGAGATGCTGAGATGACTTGTAAAGCTCCATAGCTTTGCTTCTAGCACTGCCTCACTCAGAAGCTATTTCCATGCTTTTCAAAAATACTACTTCATTTCTGATGTCTTTTTCTTTTCTCTCACTATGGACTTATGAGATTAGTGTGACAAAAATATAATATTTTAAATATGTTCATGTTACCAATGCACTCCTAAAAAAGTGAAAATATAGTTTGTCTTGTTACAGGTTGAAAAATATTTATAGGCAGTTTTGTATATATTTTCCATTGCTTACCAAGCACATTATAAAATTCTAGAAGTCCCTCAAGCCAGTCCCCTGCTAAAACTACTGGTCACACTGAAGTATCAAGTTGACAGTCTTGACAGATATCTTTTACATGTACTAGTGCCTGACATTATTCTTATCACCATGTCACGATAAGACCGTTTCCTTCATTGGTGAATGTGGCCCTCATGTCCTTGTATTGTTAACACTGGAGTGAGAGCAGCGACAGAACTTACAGGCAGGCTTGTAAAACACACGAGTGTCACATTTAAAAAACAGACAAAGTAAAGAGACAACCATCTGAATGGGAAAATATATTTGCAAGCAATGCCTCCGATAAGGGCCTAATATCCAAAATATACAAAGAACTCATACAACTCAACAACAATAAAAAAACAAACAATCTAATTAAAAAATGGTCAGAGGACCTGAACAGACACTTCTCTCAAGAAGACATACAAATAGCCAACAGACATATGAAAGAATGCTCAACATCACTAGCTATTAGGGAAATACAAATCAAAACCACAATGATATACCATCTCACAGCTGTTAGAATAGCTGTTATTAACAGGACAAGTGATAACAAGCGTTGGAGAGGATGCAGAGGAAAAGGAACCCTCATACACTGCTGATGGGACTACAAATTGGTACAGCCACTATGGAAAACAGTATGGAGGTTCCTCAAAAAGCTAAGAAGTAGCTACCATGTGATCCAGCAACTTCTCTACTGGGTATTTATCCTAAAGGCTTGAAAACATATATCTGAAAAGATATTTGCACACTAATGTTCATAACAGCATTATTCACGGTGGCCAGGACATGGAAGAAACCGAAGTGTTCTATGATAGATGATTTGATAAAGAAGATATGGCACATATATACAATGGAATATTACTCACCCATAAGAAAAGATGAAATACTGCCATTTGTGACAACATGGATGGATCTTGAGATAATCACGCTAAGTGAAATAAGCCAGACAGAAAAGTTGAAAACCACATGATATCACTTATATGTGGGATATAAACCTAAAAGTAACAAACAACACAAACAAAAGAGCTTCATGGACATGGACAATAGACTAGTGGTTTCTAGAGGGTGGGGTGAGGGGACGGGGGAGGAAAAAAAGAAAAAAAAGGACATCAAAAGAGTGCTTTCTGCTCTGGTCTTCATATTATTCTTTTACTCTGTTGATATCAAGCAATGAAAGGCATTAGAGGGTTGCAGTTAAAAGAATAATGTGGCATAATTTTTCAAATGGGCTGCTGTTTACAAGTTGGGAGCCCTGGTCAGTATCTGTATTCAAAAGAGATTCTAGAACTAATATGTATAACATTAGTATATTAATTATGGTACAAATGAACTTATTATAGTAGGGAGAAAATGAAAAAAAAAATGTAGACAGGATGATTCAACCACACCAAGGTTACTGAGAGTTAGATGCAAACTGAAAATGTCACGGGCATTGGTGAGTTTGATCTAAGAATTTTCGGTGGAATTATGGGAAGAGCCTGCTTCCATAAACTAGAGAAGAGAATTTAAAGTAAATTTTGGAGACATAAGATAGATGACTTTTTTTTTTTTTGAGAAAAATCTGAAGTTAAAGGGAGTAGATAAAAGAGTTAAATGACATGAATGGAAGTCTTATTTACACTAAAATGCATTTACTATTAATACGTGTTTGCATATAAAAATTAATGATATAGTTGAGAGGAGAAATTAACAATTGGAGAGAAATAAGATAATCTGGAAGCAAATTTTTAATATCTACTTAAGAATAGGAAAGAGAAAATGAGGAGTAAGTCTAGCTAGAGTTAACTTCAACTAAGGTGGTTACAATAGAAATGGAGGCAAGTGGACTATTGGAGATTAATTTAGAGTTAGAATCAAAAAAACCTGCAGAATCATACATGAAGTTAAGCTACAGAATGAGAGGAATTCAAGATGCAGCAGAATGACTAACTGGAAGTATCTGGAAATATTTACAGAGGAGAGGGTGATGATATCTTTGCAAAGAATAGTTTTGGTTCCATTATCCTTACAATTCTCATAGTATTTCAAATAGTGGCTCTGATGGTCAGAAGAGTTGACACTGAAGATCTCAGCTTGAAGCCCTTAAACAAGTAGTTTTCGAGGTCTTTCTAGAATCTCCTGCAGTTACCGAGAATCTCCTAGAAGCACTCACCGACTGTTAGTCTTCATTGGCAATCTCATGGTTCACGTGAACCTGTCAGTCCACATGAGGGGCTCCACTCCCTTCCAAAGTACCAATGACCTTCACTTCTTCATTCTAAAATGTGCAAGAGTTTCTTACACTGGTCAGCTCCAACACAAAACCATACAGAGAAAAGGATTCTAGGAAATAGCATTCAATGCCAAAGAAGGGAGTGGTAGTATTGTTGAGTCGGCAATAGAAAATCTAGCACATAATTTAAACATCTTATCCTTGAGGTAGTATTTAAGCCATGGGAATGAGTAACTTCCAGGAAGAAAGAGAACAGTAAGACAAATACAGTAGAGAGAGAATGGCAAAGCTCTAAGATAGAACAAGAGTAGCCAGCAAAATAGCTTGAAAATAGTCAAGGGGGGCGGTGAGACAAAAACAAGAATATGATTCCCCAGAATATAAGAGAAAATCTGTGCATCAAGATGAAGGAGAAGATTGCAGTTTCTAACATTACTGTATGTTATTAAGAAAAGGAGAGAAGTTTTTACTATTTTGAGTGATAGGGAAATATTTAGTGACTTAAAAAAGAATAATTTCAGTGATGGCATAAGGATGTAAGGCAAATAGCACAGGCATTTGAAAATTGATTACGAATAAGTACAGTCACAAAATATGAAGTTCCTTCTCCACAGAAGAAGAAAACTTGAAAAGTAATCAAAGTCACACATGGGGTCAAAAGACATTATTGCTATTATTTATTAGATGATAGATAACAAAAACTTGTCTATATGTTATTAGGAATAATATCTTTGAAAGAACAAAAACTGATGCCAAAGAAATGGGCTAGCATTTTAAAAATAGCAATCGATATTTAGAGTGCTTAGTTACAAATATTACAAACTTGGGGATCAATGAGCAATTGCTGTTAACATGAATGGCACGATCTAGAGAAATCCATTCAAGTTTATGCAGCATATGGGAGAAGCCTACAATGATAGTTCAAAATAACGTAAAGATTCGGCTCACGTCATATTTAATACAATCAGTCTCTTTTTAACTCTGTCACTTAGGGTTTCTCAGTGAGGATATTTCGTAAACTGCTATTTTGTGAGAGATCATGAAAAAGTAAAGACGTTTGAACTTTGCATCATGCAAAATAAAGATGTAGCTTGCCCTAATGGACCTCGACTAAGCAGGCTCGTTAGCAATTTTGATAGACATCTTTTAGCTTCCTTTGGCAGTGAGCAGTGTTAGTGGGGACCACATTTATTTGTTACGTGAATTCTTAGTTTTGATCTGACACAGGGGCAGCTGCTGAGTGTTGCCTTGCACAGAGAGGGAGAACAATTGGCTGGCGACGTCCCCTCCCTTCTGATTTACCTGCCCTGACCTTTTTTATATTCTATCAGCTGCCTCACAAAAAAATAAACAAATTCTTCTATAATCATAGTAAATTGGAGGATTTTTTAAATTATAAAAGATGACTATTTACTATATCTTGACTCAGATCTCCCATAGGGCTTTGCTGTTATAAATGTCGGAAAGCATAGACAGTGAAAATCAGACACAAATTATATTATGAAAGTTCCATATATTGTGTGATTTTCTCATTTAGTGTTATAGAATGCCCTTCTGTTTTATGTTTAATTATTGTGTGTGTGTTTCACACAGACATCTGAGAGTAGTGTGGCAATTTTTGAAGATGAGTCAAATTTTAGGAGAGAAAGATTCCAGGCCTAGGCCCATAGACAATTCTGATGAGGTTAGTGATGAAAGATTATAATTTTCTTGGTTGTTTCTCTAGAGTACAAAGGGACCCACACACAAATACACACAGAAAAAATGTCTTTACAACGCAAACTAATGATCAGTGAATTTTACATATGCTGATAATCCAAATTTTCCTTTCCTATTTTGCAAAATCACACTCATTTGTCAAGCAAACATACTGATTACTTTAAAATAAAATGTTATATTCTATTTTTGGATTTCAAAAATATTATAACTACATTGTTTTAAAAAATCATGTTCAGCAAAAGAGCTCAGGAAGCAAATTTATTGGCAGAAGTTATTACTCGAAAAAAGATAAATCACACACGGTGAGAATCTAACAATGAAGGGATGCAAAGTCATAGTGAGCAGAAGACTAGGACAAGATGAAAACTTCCTGCTCTCAAGTGGCATGATAAATCTTTGCATCAATAATATGTCAGTAACGTGTCATTATGCTGAAGAAGTTTGGGGTAATAAAGAAAACGACAGCTCCCTTCTCTAGGTTGAAGAGTCAACAGCTTTAATCAATAAATATTGTAATGTCTTATTTGTATGCTTTGCAAATATTGGAAAATTTAGAAAACTTTTCTAGAGCAGCAAGTCGTCCAAAACTTAACACTCTCAGGTTTATTCAGTTTTCTTTTTCTTTCTATCTGGAAGTTTCTCTTGGAGGAAATGGGTCAGCATCTGTACTGACTGTTGCTTAGTGACTATGGAAACTAGCCTGCTCAGAGGACATCTAAAAATCACATGAACTACTTGATTTGCAAGACTCTAGAGAATATGTTTTTGATGTTAAGTGACAGAATTTTCAGATTTAGAAGGAAAATCACTCTTTGGAAAACCATGTGGCAAAAGAAAATAAAAGGTTTTCACTGCTGTTTTGCCTTAAAAGAGGCATGGTATTGGCAAGATTCAAGTTTTATGGAAATCACTGTTTTTCTCTTTCTTTTAACACAAGGGTATGTTCAAGGAAGATGTCACATTACTCTTTGGTTTAAAAATGAATAACTGTTAAATATAAGCATGTCTATTTGTGCATACAAAATGTCTGTCTTCTAAAGTTTGATCCAGAATTAAATATATAAAAATATCAAGAACAGGTTTTACAATAGAGATGATTTTCATTGTTTACTTTTATGCATATGTGATCTTATGAGAAATCAAAAACCAAAATATGTAATCGTAATTTTGTAAATTCATAAATGTTTAATATTTTCTGAACCTGATTATGCTCAACAGTAAAATTCAAAATTTCATACAAAATTGTGTCTTAGGCTAGAGTTTTATTCATACTGCTTTAGCTTATATTAGTAGCTTTACTATCCAACATTTATAGTAATATTCGTGTTGGAAACAGCTTGAATCGAAAACAATTTACTACCTTTATTTTAAGTAACTCTACAGAGCCAATCTTTACATGAAGAAAATTCTATTAGGGCTCAGTCCACTTATTTAAGATAAAATTATTTTGTTTGCCATTTGAATTAATATTTATAAAAAATAAATTTAAAAAACTCCAAGAAGTATAAGCAAAAAATGTCCAAGAAACAACTTTGAGAACTTCCATCATAGTTTGTTTAGGGAAGTAGATTGACAAAATCCAAGCAGCCAGAAAGAGGTACGGAGAAACTAGAAGCGTATGCTTGCCATTAAATCTGGAGTAGAAACAGGACAAGTGTTGTTCAGGATGCTGCTGAAAGACCTAAAAATAAAACTAAAAATTGAGCATCGCGAAGATCAATGTGAAGATCACATTGGCAGTGTAAAGATCAATGGTAAGAAGAGCAGGAAAAATGTTGAAAAACTCAGACAGAATCCCAACTAAAGTGACTGGAATAAAGTGGTGTATATCAATACGGTGTGCCTCCATTTTTCCATAATTGCATTATTTTGTATTGAGTAGTTATTTTCTAGGGTACCCTTTTTTTCTCTTGTCATATTTTGTGATTGTGTGTATATATATAGTGTGTATATATATATATATAGATATATATATATATATGTGAATATATATATCTGTGTGTGTGTGTGTGTGTGTGTGTACACATATTTGAGCTAGTCTTTTAGTGGTTTTTCTAGAGATGACAATAAACTATTCAATAGGTTACAATCTAGTTTAGTATAATACCAGAACATAAACATTTTATGTCATAACATGAACATTTTATGTTCAATAATATAAAAAAATCTTTGTTTCTATATGACTCCACTCCTCTATGCTGTTATTGCCACAAATTGTATCTTTACACATTGTGTGCCCATTAACATATAATTACAAAAGTTTCTTTATGCAGTTTTGTTTTAAATAAGATTGGGGAAATAAGAAGGGTACAAACAAAAAAAACACACATAGTACATTTTATTTTTACCTATATAGTTTCCTTTACCACTAGTCCTTTTTTTTTATGTGGTCTCAAGTTACCTCTTAGTTTCTTTTAATATCATTTAGCATTTTTATAGTGCAGATATGCTACCAATAAAATGTATCAGTTTGTTTTTAATCTGAGAAATTCTAATTTTTCTTTTACTTTTGAAACATAGTTTTAAAAAGTAGAATTTATGTTTCACAGATTTTTATTTTCTTTAAGCAGTGTGAATACGTCATTCATTGACTTTTGGCTTCTGTGATTTCTGATGAGGAATCACACATAAATTTTAATGTGGGTCCCTTGTATGTGAGAGATCAGGTCTTCCTTGCTGCCTTCAGGATTTCATCGTTTTTGGCTTTTGTGAGGTGTGTTTAATTATGATGTGTGTAAGCACAGCTTTTTTTGATTTTTTTCTACCTGGAGTTTGTTGAGCTTCTTGGATGTATCAATTAATGAGTGTCTTTCATTCAGTTTTGAAGGTTTTCTGCCATTATTCTTTGAGATCTTTTTCTGTTCCTCTTTTTCTCTGTCCTCCTTTATTATGCCCATTAGTATGCTTGATTGTATCTCACAGGTCTTTGAGGTCTGTTCATTTGTCTTCATTCTTTTTTTCTCTATTTTCCCCAGACTGGATAATTGCAAATGATCTGCCTTCAAATACAATGATTCTTTTTTCTGCATGCTCACAACTGATGTTTAGACCCTGTAGTGGATTTTTTTTTTTCATTTTAGTTGTATTTTCAACTCCATATTTTCTGTTTAGTTACTTCCCATAATTTCTATTTCATATTTATATTAAAATAGATGACTTAAAGTGTTTATCTAGTAAATCCAATGTCTGTGCTTCCTCAATTTGTTTTAATCACTGTTTTTGTTGTTGTTGTTGTTTTTCATTTGTTTGTTTTAATCTGGGCCATAATACTCTCTTGTTTCTTTGTGTGTCTCATAATTTTATATTGAATTCTGAACATTCTGGATATTAGAATATGGCAACTCTGGAAACCAGATTTTTTCACCTCTGCAGAATTTATTATTGCTACTTGTATTTTTTTTAAACAAATTCTCTAAATTAATGTTTTAAAGTATGTATTCTTACTCATATGTGGCCACTACAATGTTTTTTCTTGTCCTCCTGTCTAATGATTGGAAAAGTTTTCTTTAAAAACTTGGAATCAAAACAAAACAACAATAATAAAACAAAAAACAAAAAACAGGCATAACTTGTTCTTTGTGTGAGTCTGCAGAGGGGTTCTGTGTCTGTGTGGGTGTACCTTTAAGACTGTCAAGTCCATCTATGGCCATGCCACCCTGAACAAGCCTGATGCCATCTGATTCCAGAACCTAAGCAGGATTGGGCCTGGTTAGTACTTGGATGGGAGACCACCTAGGAAGATCGGATGCTGTGGGTGTAAAAAACAAAAAAATAAGGAATCGTAAACTGACAAGGTCCTTGCAATCTGTGAGGTCAACCAAGGATTGCCTCATCTAAAAAAAAAAAAAAATACTAGGTCAAGTTTACAACTCATACTTAATTCCTCCTCTTGCTTGTGCAGTCTCAAAGTCAGCCAGATGTGATAGGTTAGGACGCTTCTGGTCTTTCCTAAGCATGTGCACAGTCTTGGGCATGTGTTTATTCTAGTTTCTCAGGAACACGTCAAAGTTTTTCAGGGCCCTTATTCCCCAAAGTGGCTGCTACCGAGTCTTTCCTTTCAAGTATTTTGGCTAGTTTATTATTTGCCACAACTATTAAATATTGCCTAAGCCATGGTGACTAAAACATTTGCCTGTAAACATTTTAAACAAATGTCCCTGGGTAGCAGCTCCAGCAAAAGGCACATTTCAGTCAGGTGAAATAAAGACAAGCCTTTTAAGTGGGTCTCCAGGAAGCCACTAGACTGATTAACTAAGAAAAATTTGTGTATGTGTTCCATTGTTCCATTCTTTCTGTACTAATTCTGGGAATATGGGCTGTCACTTTCAAAGCTATCAGTGAGCTGGGGAGCAGAGTGTGGATGTAAAATAAGTTAAAGCCACAAAGCTCACCGCTGTTGATGAATTTTTTTTTTTTTTAAACTGAGAAAATGCTCCCTGGGTTGTGGCAAGCTTTTGATTAGTTTCCAGTGCTCTGAAGATGTTGACTCTGACAGTTTTACTGCCCCCCCCCCCATTGCTTTTATGCATGGACTGTTTTTTGGAGTTTCTTACTGAGAAGGAGAAACATCATTGACATCACTCTATTGGCATACTTGCAAAAGGAATGTTCATGATGAATATTATAGAGAATTATTTTTCCTACCAAACTTTTCTTCTCTCCCCACACACAATCTTACTAAAATTACACAGAGCATCTTAACTATTCTTGATTAAAATGTTATTCTTATGTATAATTAAACCTTTAAATATTTGTCTACTTTCATGGTTTCTGGGCTAAACTAGTATGCCTTCCTTTCCTCTTTTTCAAAAAACTTGATTTAAAGTATTTTCAAACATGTTTGGGAATAGAGATAGGTCTTCCATAGTTAGGCTGTGAAAATTTTACTTGTGATAACCATACAAAGATCTGACATTGGCTGCTAGGTACTGTGTTTATATAAAGTAACTCTGAGCATAATTTTGGGAAATTATGAAAAATTGATGATGAAAATATATAAATGTATATACAAAGTAATAACAAATATTTATTTTTTATGAAGAAACAATTATTAGAAACATTAGATGTCTGAGAGAAATCAATATATACTACAATATTTTCATTTTATATTATAAAAAGGATTACATGATTCATGCTTTTTTTTTCTTCTTCTTTTTTTTAAACCAATATTGTGTAGGTTTCTCAGAAGAGTAAATCACATATTTGACAGAGGCTCTCTAAAATGACTCATGGAACTTTTAATAAAATAGCCACAAATTATACAACACATTTTTAATGGTTATTTTTTGAATATAATTTATCAGTTATAAAAATCATATTTATCATAGTCATCATCATACATTACACATGTAAAAGTTGTGGTTTTAATCTGTGTTTTTTTTTCCCCCTTTGTTTTCCTCGAACCTCCTAATAAGGCAGTCACATTTATAATTTATGTATTATTTCAAATCAAGATTTTAAAATACAAATATTTGCTTAGTGTTATATGACTGAAAATATTGTGGAGGTAAGATTGGAAATTTGTTCTCTCAAAGTGTAGTTTAAGATATAATTTAATATACTACACTGCACTGACATTCTTAACTCTCTACTGTACTGTAAAACAGTTCATGGGAACTTCAATTCATGGACTGAATTATAGAAAAAAGGAAGGAAGAATTGCTAAGTGATTAGAGCATGAGCAAGTCTATAGAATGCATAGACTATTTCCTGGAAAAATGTGGACTTTTACGAACTTATCTAATCTCATTCTGTTGCCAGTATTTCCAACTGTGAAATGGATTTAACTGTTTCTAACTGTGAAACAAATTTCCCTGAGAACAGTATTTTTCCATTTATTTTTAATTGCTTTGAGATACTGACGAGATGCACTATAGAAAGAGATGTATTATGCTTTCAAGAGATGTTATCACACATTCTTAAACACCAAAACTGCACAGCTTACTACTGTGTAGAAGTGGGGGTTCGTAATGTACTTTGGTGATGATGACAGGCATTATATTCAATAAAGATAAATGGAGATGTCAAAAATGTTCAAGAATACTCTATGGAGAAGAACTATTATAACAAATTAAGATAAGAACACAATATTGTTCTTATATACATTTTCTACTAAAATACCACTTAACAGTCGAGATTGTAAAGAGCATTTAAAGGGAAAAAATAGAGATAATAAAAACATTATTACTCTTCTATATTTTTAATAATAATAAATATTTCCTGATTGAGTTTAGAAAATTTAACTCGAAAATAAGAAACTTTTAGAGAATAAGATGTCCAAAAGCAATTTAAACAAGGAGCTTTATCGAGAAAGGGATTGTTCATTGACAGTTTGGTTAGGCTGATACACTGTTATTCATGCATCTTTCTATGGAAGAGAAGAAAAGTGGTAGAATTAGCTGTATTGTCAGTGGGGGGGGAAGAAAAGCTGCCAAGTTTTAACTCATTCTATAAAAAAAAAAATCAGAAATAAGCAACTGCTCTAGTGAAAAGAAATCTTATCGCATTTATTGCCTTAAAAGGACAGATAAGAGTAAAGGTCTATTTTCTCTGTTCACAGATAACTGCACTTCTGATGATTTGAGGGCGAGAACTCTAAAGTGTGATAACAAAAACTACCATATAGGGCGATTCTAGTGGGTTTCTCAGACTCGCTTTGCTAATATAAAAAGGCGCAGGGATATCAAAGAGGTTTCTGATCCAGCACAAAACAATAAGTATATTTTCTGAATTAGCAAAAAGCAGTTACATAGCAGGTACCACAGTAGGGTGCTTAGGTTTGGGGTCCGATTCTGCTGCCCACTAGTGGTGTAATTTTCGAGAGCTATTGTGATAACATCTCTGCCTTAGTGACCTTACTGTCCTTGTATAATGAGAAAATAACCTATCTCCTATTATTGTTATACAAATTAAATCAGTACATATAAATTGTTTAGAACACTGCCCATAAGTCAAGATAGTTGTTTGGAATCCTATAGACTCGTATAGCTTAAAATCGTATTTTACTTCTTCTACATATGTAATTCTTATTTCACCGCATTCCTCAGTTTGAATGTGGCTTCTATTTTGAACTATATTTTGTGTAAGAAGAATAGGTGGCTGCCTTAAGTCTTTCATGTCCAAGAAATCTGAAGGTCACCAATACCCGACACCTAACAACACTCCCTTCAAAAGAAATTTATGGGTTGGAGAAAAAGTTATTTTGCCATTTCACTAGTTCTTAAAATTCAATTATAGAAATTAATTTTTTTATAAAAGTTTTTCTTCTCTGTTAAAATACAAATATCTCAGGAAAATATATCAAGTTATCAGTCAAGCATGCTTTAATGTAAATGAATGTATCGACTATCTATATAAATACCAAAATCAATTAATTAACTAATTAATTAATTAGAGAGAAATTCTTCTTCTTTTCTATCTTTTCTTCCCCCTCCTGTTTGTGAACAAAATTGTCTTAGAACCACTAGATTCGGGACAACACAAGGTAGGCTCCTGTCTGGTGGTGGGTGGGGGACACCCTGTTGCTTGGTGTGGGGTATCAGAGCGATGGCAGAGTAAGGAAGACATCCAAATGGGAGAGATGTTCAGTGCGAGGAATCAGAGGTCACGCTCGGCGAAGAGCCGTGAGTGCGGGAGGACAGCCCACCTAAGTGTCGGGGCCTGTGGGGGAGCAGAGCGCGTGTACCAATGGGATGGTCTAGTGTGGGAAGTCAGAACCAGAACAGGAGCGGAAGGGGTCTATGTGCAGGTGTGCAGAGCCAAAAGAGAGTGTCCAGTTGTAGGCAGCTGTTGATGCAGGTAGTCAAAACCCAAGTGTGGTAAGGACAGTATTCCTGCAGGGACATGCAATGATAATGAGATTGGTTTTAGACAGAGAATTTGGTCAGAGAAACAATAATATTCAAATTATTGAATTACATTCAAGCTAAACCGCACAATCTGGTTTCCTTTTGTTGAGGAAGACAGTCCAAATGTGTAGAGAGAGAAAAGAAGAATACACTGTCCAGAATTGTATTGTAATGCATTATTTTCGATTTACAGATAGATACAACAATAACTTGATTAAAATGAGTGTGTAAATGTTCATGTGTGTGTATATACATATACTCCCTCACTCTATTAAGAGGACTCAAACCAGAAACACTCTGAAAATGATGCACTCACCTAAGGGCCAGACTTTGGTTCCTCAATAACATTTTCGAAGGAGATCATGCCCTTTGGAGAAATAGAGGATTCCAGGGCAGGAGCAAGAAAGTCTAAAATGTTTCTAGAAAATCTTGTGCAAGAAAGCAAGGGTCACGCTAGGAGGGAAGGGAGCATGCTAGCAGGACACAGATGCTACCTTGAAGAGGCTCCCACTGGTCAGACATAGCAAATATAAAAATAAATAATCATAGCAGTGGATTGAAGTTTTTTCAACAAAGAAATTATGGGTCTGTTCTTAGATAATTTATTAAGGAAGTAAATAGAAAGACTGATGAAGAACAGAATATTTATATAGTTTCATAATACCATTCCATAAGGTGTTTATTGATTATGATGAAGAAAATCATAACTCCACAGTATAAACTGGCCAATATCACCTTCATCAAGTGATTAAAATGAATATAATCTTTCATGGAACAAAATTGCACACTACCCGAAGGATGCAACAAGAATACCACACCCTTGCTTCTGTGTTTCTACCAAAGAAGCACAACCTGTATCTAATTATGAAAAAGCATCAAACAAACCCATATTGACTGAAATTCACAAAATAATTATCCTGTAATATTTTTAAAAAGTCAAGACCACATATTTTTTCTCAAAAAATATTTGTTAGTTTTTACTTGCCAAAGAATAAGCTATGCCATGAGGATATAGCGGTTGGCACTATAAATAAAATTCTCTGCTTTCTTGGAAAAAAGAAACAAAAATTAATTGTGTAGTAATTTAGAAGGTATTACGTTCTGTTATGGAAAATAATAAGCTGGAAAAGAAGATAGAGAGTAAGAAAGAGGGAAGAACGCAGTTGTTATAGATCACTGAGGATATAGCACTGAGGAAATAACTTTTGAGCAAAGACTTTTAAAAGGTGAGAGAATGAGCCAAAAGGATTATCTTGGAAAGAAGATGGGACAGCAAGTACAAAGCACCTGATGAGAAGCACACTTGATGTTTAAGGATGAGCAAAGAGGTCAGTGTAGCTAGAGAGAAGAGAAGGCGCACGGGAGAGATGTAGAAATCATTAAAAAAAGCAACAGGAGACAAGATATTACTCACCATTGTAAGGATGTTAGTTTTTGCTAGAGCGGAAAGGGAATCTTTGGAGATTTTGAGAAGAGAGGTGTAATTGAAATAATGTTTAAAAAAATTACTTAGGCTTCTGTATAGAAAAAAGAATGTTCAGTTGTAAAAGTCATAAGAACAATCACAAGGGTAGAGCAATAATATAGCCAAAGAATGATAAAGACTGAGACCAGAGATAGATAAAGGTATATAATTTGACTTCAGGTATATAGGTATGTCAAAATGATTGGCTGATGAATATGAAATTTCTGTGGAAAAGATAAGAATAACTCCAAAATTTGGAGTCTAAGCATTTCCAAGATAAACCAAAATGAGAAGATTGCTACAGAAGAATATTTGATGGGTGCAATTAGGAATTCACTTTTGGGTATTTTGAAATATTAATTAGTCACCAAGAGGAAATATTCAGTAATCAATTGGAATATAAGGATACATGATACAGGTATCATATTCAGGGAAAATATAAATTAAGAATTGCCAGTGTATAGATGCTGTTGAAAAAATGATTAGACTGAATTAAATCACCAAAGGAGTGAGTATTGAAATAGAGTTTCAAACAGAGCACTAGATAACTCCAGGGGTAAAAATGAGAAAGCATCTAAGAAGACTGAAAAGGAGGGAACGTTGAGGTAGGAAGGAAGCTGAAAGAATGTGTCATTCTGGAAATAAAATGCAGAAGACAGAAGAGTGCTTGTGGAAATGCAACTGACCAGTTAATATAGGAACCACAACTGACCATTAGATTAAGCAGTATGGACATCCCATGACCGTGATGAAAGCTCAAAGTTTGTGCTGCTTGATATATATTCTTTAATCAGTACAGTCCACATATGCCCATTTCAAAATGCTTGATTTTTAATAATCTGTCTTGATGTGAATTATATGTACTGTACTACAAATGTTAACCCTATGAGCAATTTTAAAAAGATATAATTTGAATTTGGTAATTTAAAATGATCGAGTATTTTGATCTTTGAAAATTGACCATACCAAAGTTTATCCATAAAAGCCTCTATTTAATATTACGTAGAAGCAGCAACAGCTGCTAGTGGATTTTATGTACTTGTAAACTCTAAGGATGGAGAATGATGAATTCTTTTCAATTTCAATTTCAATCAAGAAATGCTGTTTCTTACCGCAATTATTAAATTCCAAACTATCAGTAAGGCTGCAGTTTGCTACGCAGCTTAAAGTTATAGCACAATTGATAATGGTAATTTGTTTATGTTGCTTCATATTCCGTTTATTAAATTTCTAAAGCTTCCTTTAAAACAGCACAGTAAAAATCCTATAATAATGTTTTAGATGAATTTAATAAGCAGTGATTTTTTTTTTTTTCAGACAATGATTGCTTTTGGGGGGGAAAAGAAAATCCCGACTATGTTTTTAGTTTAAAGCCATTTTTAAGAATGCTTTTGTTGGGTGAAAAATGCTGCTTTTAAGACGGTTTTGTTCTTACAAAATTACAGCATACGTATGCCCATGTTTGTTTGTGTGGCGTGTCTTGCAATCAAGTCAGCAAAACTGGCTTTATGAAGAACTGTACGAGAATAGCCACTGCTTACTGTGCTCCCTTGTCCTTCCTACCTGGCTACCTGGGGTTGTGTCCATTCCCCAGAGGCGTATAATTTTACTTCCATCCGCATCCTTATTGTTTATTTTCCTGCAATTTGTATTATTTCAATATATTGAGATTAAATATAGAAGTCACTTAAATAATAGAATGGTAATTCATGGTTTTAAAATTGAGAGTCATTTTACTTCGTTGGCAAGAAATTGCCCCTTAGGTAAAATGAATCTAGATTTTAAGAGATTTTTCTCAAGGTCAATATCTGGAAAAATATGCGTGAAATTTAATAATAAGTTGATACGTGTTCTAAATAAAAATAAGAGAAATCTAGTGGTTCATGATCTTTACCAGAACTAGACTTCCATTTTTCATTCATATTTAATAACTAGTCTTTGTTTAGTAAGTTATTTTGAAGAAAATGTGGAACATGTCTTTTTAATTATAGCATGGATATAATTAGTAATAAAATAGATGAGGAGCACAAATGTATAATATTTTGTGTATTTTCTCAATATGTAATAAAATAAAATTTTAATAAGTTTATGCTAAAATCACAATCACAATAACAGTTAACATTTCAAGATTTACTGTCTACATCTATTGTTCCCATCAATCTATAAGGATTAAGCACTTAGTTCTGAAAATAACATTATGGGATGGGTGGTAGCCATTCTCTTACAAATGAAAAAATAAAAGCACAAAAATGTTAGTAACTCGCTGAAGTAAAATCTATTAAATATTGGAACTAGGAGCTGAAATGAGAAGTTTTGCTTTAGAACAAAATCTCTTAACCATATTAAGAATGATGCTGAAAATGTGAATGACACTGAAAAATAACTTTCATAATCTAATTTCAAATTAAATAAATTAAAAGAAAAATTAATTAAAAATTAGCAATATAGATGGCACTGTGGAAAATGCTATTTATGTATTTATTTTGTTGACATATTGTAACTACATTAATCAGTCAAGTATGTCCTCCAGTCCAGAAAAGGTCAATGAAATGGGTTTGTAAAGTTAACAGTAGAAAATAAGAAATGAGGGCCAACATCTGGGTTGCAGTAGAAATATTCGAAAAGAAGTGAACTTGGAGAGACAGAACAGAATCAAAGTTCAAAGCCAAGATCAGGATCACGATCTAGAGACTCAAGTCTAGAGCCTAAAAAAGCTGTGATGGAAGGGTAAATCATATTAAGAGAATATTTATAGGTTTTTAGTACTTCATTCATTCAGCAGAAGAAAGAAGAAATGATTGCAAGGGTCACTATTTCCTAAACAAGGAGTTTATTCTTAATCAAGTGGAACTTTTGGGGACCTTCGATAGAAATCCTCTGTCATTCTAGAATTTCTAATGGCCAGAGAGTGATTTGGGTAGACCAGATATATAGATTTTTTTCTTTTTCTTTTTTTTTTTTTAAAGTATGGTGTAAAAAACAGATACTAACAAAAGAGGTGTCATTTGGACCTAGGATGACAATATTGGTGAGAAAGATATACTTTTCACCTCCATTCCAGGCACTTAGCTCCTCAAAGCAGAGGTAAGAGTTGGAAGCTACCTGACCATTTGCCTTGGAATTTCTGTATATCGGAGAAGAGGCTTTGATCCCTCAGGAGAACCTGAGTCACACATGTCTCTTCCCTGGCGCCAGAGTAAGAAGTAAATGGCTGTAGGAGCTGCTGATGGTTGGCTGTCACCAGAAGAATTTTTAGACAAGAGTAAAGGTTTTCATCACCAGCAGTGAATGGCGTCTGAATGAGTTCACAAAATATTTGCTATACTTTACTTTATGCAGTTGGATCCTAATATGGTATATCTATTTGCAGAATTCTTATGCCATAATGTGTTCCTGAAAATATGTATGAAATTATGTGTTGATTTCAAACTAGAGAGAAATTTATGATAATATTTGGCTCTTTCATCTCTTTAATTCCGCTAGCAAATGCCAGCAGTAATTTGGATAATTTCGGCACCAATTCTTAGGATACAGAAGAGTCATGAAATAATAGATATTTTAGATGATTTAGAAACCCCAAAAGATTTGGGCACATTGGGGTAACATCATGGACCATATAGAATGGAATTTAGAAGGTTGAGAAGTCATTTAGAAACTTTAAGCTCTAGGCTAGTCTATAATTTAAAGAAAGAAAAAAAGGAAGAGAAGGGAAGGAAAAGGAAAAGCATGGGAAGGCGAGGGATGGGAAAGAGAAAAAAAAGAACAGAAGATAGGAAGAAAGAAAGAAAACATTAGATTATAAATTAAAACAAGATTATATAGATTAAAATAAGGATGAGATCCAGAATAAAAACACTTAGAACCTCGATCTATAAGAATGTTCTAAGTTATGGCAGGATTGTACTCACATCTCTGGGTAATGATTTACAGCAATGATCATTGAATTCTGAGGAAAAGAACCCACATGATGAACATACTCACCACCTCAGAAAACGTATCTTTGTAATAGAACTGTGATTAAGATGTGAAGAATTTTTTTTATCATAGTTTAAATTGGTTGCGTAGTCATTGGCCAATACTTTCTTAAAAATCATATTATTCTTTATTTTTACACTCAATGAGGTTTGGGAAATATTAGAATTCTGACAATAAAATTGTGATTCATTTATTGCTTAATGCAGGCATACAGATTGTTTTTCAGTATATAGTTACATTAGTTAATTAATTCATTTATCTGACAGTTACTTATTGGGAACTTACTCTGAGTATGTGCTGTTCCAATCCCAGTGGATACAAGTGTAATAAAAGATGCATGATGTCTGTTCCTACTAAGCTAACATTCTAGTGAACAAAGAAAACGCAAAATATTTATATAAACAAGATAATTTTGAATAGCAATTAGTGCCATAAAGGGAAAGAAATACATAAAATAAAATGTCTACGTGTTGGTGAAGTTAGTTAATTTGAATAAGTGGTTTTTTACTGAAGATTTCCTGAAAAGACAAAATTTGAGGGCTTGGAGGATGCCAGCAGAGAGAATTATTAACAGAAAGAAGAGCAAATGATAGCAAATCATGAAACGAATGTTAGTTTAGTGTATTTAAAGAAAATCAGAAGCTTTTAGTGGATGAACCTGTCATGAGATGATGTCCGAACAATCTGATCATATAGCACCTTGTAAGCTATGATTAGGAATTTAGGATTTTTTCCAAGTGACTTAGAAAATCGTTAATTTCAAACTGGGGCATGCCTGAAGTGAACTGTTAAGTTAGATTATATTGTTTTGTAGAGAGTAGGTTGTAGAGAGCCAATAATGTCAAATTACAAGTCGATAGCATGGGAGAAGAAATTGGTTTAGATAATGGTGGTGGCAACGGAGATACAGTGAAAGGAATAAAGCTGGGGCATTTGTGGGAGCAGAAATGACAAGGATTTCTGAGGTCTATCGAAAATGATGAAGGGAAGAGTTGAATAAAAGATAGCTGAGAAGTTATGACTGATATTCCATTGAAGAAAAGATTTTACCACAAGATTTGTCTATGACCACACAGCAACAGGAAATGAAAAAAAAAAAAAGAGAGAAATATAAATACTCTGATGTCATCGCAAGCCATACAAATGGTGTTCTAGGAAAGTCTAAGAGAGAGTTGAGATTTGTTCAGTGTATACATACTGTGGGGGAAAAACATAGAAAATTATGAAGTTTATACCATTAGACATAGTATCTAGAAGGCAATAATGGCGTGTGACTTGTTGGCTCTCCAGTTTCTTGACTGATCTGACCCAGCCACAGTGAGACTAAGGTTAGCAAGACAACATTCTACTGCATTCTTTTGATTCTGTGAAAAAGTCAGCACTTGTGCCTTACTTCACTCATTGCTACATCTTAACTTTGTATACTAGTTAATAAAATCAAACAAACATAAAAGAATCATCCTTTTCTCTTCCGTTTGGTGGCATTTAAAGAATCCACGCTTGTAATCTTCACTTTTTATCATATCATCTGAAATGACTTGTAAATTGGTAGAAACCAGATTCTTATTTAGTTATCTAAATACTGTATATAATGCTATTTTTAAGCATATTTTCTTGGATTTCTTCTCACTGTAACTTCCTGAGAGAGTACTTGCTTGTTATTCACTTAATAACATGAGTTATGGGTTCATATATTTTTATTTAATAAAGCACTCTTCTTCAAAGTTACTAAGCGATACATTATTTTAAATAATTATCTCAGTGTAATTTGCCATAATTTTTTTAATTTATGTTATTTTTTTATCCATGAAGTCACTTCACATGCTTCCAAATTTAAAACTTGTCATTGTTTTTTTGTTTTTTGTTTTTGTTTTTTTATTTTTTTTTTAATACTGAAAGCTTTGCTGTCAGAAGATGGCCAGTAACCCCTAAGTGGGCCATGTTCTATTGTTGTCTTTCATTGCTCATTGATCCATTGAATATGCTTTTCTTCCCTCATGGGTAATTGTTCCCTTAAGTTCTTTTCAAAGCTCAGCTCCTCATTCTATTTATCTGAAACCTGGAAGTTGTCCATATTCTCTTGTGCCTGTTGTCACCATCTGTTCTTCCCGAATGTCCACTTCCTAACAATAGTTTGATAGCAGTCTCCCAGGACATGGGTAATATCTTGATAGTAACAGATAATGAAACTGGAATATCCTCTTACCCTCTGGAATTACTAAAAACAAGTACTTCAGGCAGGGGAGACACCCTTGGTAAGTTTCAACTCTTTTGCTGGAGGCCAAATTTTCCCTTTGCTCATTAGGTGGAGACCCTATATATGGTCACAAATCCCTCAGCATAATCAGCTTGCAAAACTGCAGAAAAAACAAACTTACTGAAGAGCAGTCTGGCTACCAAATGGCAAAATCTTATCCAAGTCTGTTATTAATGATGACCTTGGGACCAACAGCACTTAATAAGTTAAGAGCACAAAGTTTTAACACATCTAAGAAATGTAGATTGTCTGTTTCATCACAAAGTTCACAAAACATTTTTAAGGAGGTGAAGAAGACATAGAAAAGAAATTATTACCAAAATATGGAACTACGTCTTCCTACATAATTTAATTACCTTTTATTTAGCTTTATTTTTTTGGTGGGGTTTCTGTAATTGATAATGCTCTTAGTAGCAATGTTGCATAGCTAGGCTTTATTAAAGCTGTTTTACCTTGGTGACACAATTCAAGCTAATGTGCCAAACAAGAGGTAGCCTAATTAGTGCAAGTGAAGGAAAGGAGGCAATTAGCCAAGAGGGAATAATGAGCAAAGGGAACTGGTTATGTGAACTTACACAGTGCTAAAAATTCCAGCCAGGAAGCAGATAACTAGAGGTACTCACCTATTTCTCAAAGCACACCTTGGAAAATGAAGGTTCACATTCATCCTTAACTTGGATATATTTACTCAGGATTATGAGTTCGAATTGATGTCTTTATGAGTAATTGGTGTGACTCATAAACCACACAATTTTTAGTAGTTTATCACAATTTTCATTCAATAACAGATTAAAAAAAAAACACTACAGTGTTTAAAGGGGTGCCAGTACAAATTAAGACTACAAATGCCTAACATAAACCTATTATTTGTGATACTGTGCCTCTATATTTAAAGAAAACGACAACAAAAAAATGTAGTTTAACATTTCACAATTCTTGAAAAATCTCTGATATTAGCACTTCAAAACAGATTCTATTTGAATGGTATATCCATTATAGTTGAATAAAGGTTCCTGTTTGTCCTATTATTCACAGTTAATGACTTTAGATTTTTCCAGCTGAGATCCAGAGAAATATTTAGAGGCAAGAGTAGAGAATGAGAAAGGTGGAAATATTTGTTTGTGTTTTCCCTCTACCTGATAGGTAAATCACGCCTAATTGTGTGTGGGATATCAAGGGATATTCAAGAGGCAAGGTACCAGTATGTAACAGATACAGAGAATCTTCGATGCTACTTGTTGTCATAATTTTAGAGGAAAAGTCGAATTGATGAGAGACTTCATGACACATTCGAGGTCTATAAAAGATGAGAAGTCTTGTCTGGCTCAGATCAGGGTGTCACTTGACTCCTACAGCTTGGTGGCTGTCAGGAAGTCAATGCATTTATATGACTTTGCAACAAGTCAGCCCTGCTCCCTGTATACCATCACCAGATTGTAAACAGCCACTACCACTTGGGCTTTGAGTCACTTCTGTAACCTCTTACATTGGTAGATAATTCTGGATGTTTGATTATTTATTTATTTTTCATTTTAAAATTTATATGTCCTTTATTTTTTTTAAAAAAATTTTTATGGTGACATTGATAATTATTTATTTTTGATTCAAATGTATTGGAGTTTTCACAAGAAACACACAAATTTTTATTAGAAAATGCTTGAGAAACCGTTGTTCTTTAAATCACTTTTTTTCTATGCCAGTGCAAAAAAAAAAATGTTCATGAGAAAGATAATATGATGATAATAATAATAAGAAGAAGAATAACTACTAAGAGAGTGAGACTACCCATTTAATCGATCAATTGGAAACATAAACTGGATGTATTTACCCCAAACCTTTTTCCTTTTCCTCTCTTGGAATCCAATCACATCCACTGGGAAAAGTTCTTGCCAAGTCCGTGACATTGGTCTTTCGTGGACAAGTCACACTGAGGAGAGCACTACCCATGTCTAGCGTGCATACTAGATGGATCAATGTGCATTTCTGGAAAGTAGTCATTCCATTTAAGCAGGCCTTTACCATGAATCCAAGGAACAGTTTGGCTTCCCCATTTTCTTTATCAGAATTGAGGCAGGAAAGAGGTGTGCTCTCTTTGAGAGTCCTCAATGACCCCAATATTCGGTGCATTGTCTTGACACATTTAGACATGAGCAAGTTGGGCACACAGAGAAGCCTGAAGTAAGTCCAGGCCATGTGGTGTCTGGGTTTGATGTTCCACGTGTGGCAAGGAGTTTTTGCCTGGATAGCTGGCAGAAGAGAACCTTTGAAGAGCTGAGATTCTGCAGACGTGCCGTCGACTTTCAGCTGCTGTGGACTCTGTACAGTTGAGAAGGTTACTATAAACCCTAGTGTCTTTGCTCTCATTGGAAAGGCTTCTTCTAGAAAGGGAATACTGCAGTGCTTACAGGCAAGTAATACTTACTCAGGCTCTGATTACCTCAAGCGAAGGTGCACAGGTCATAGCAATGTTGAGGTTCAAGAAAGATGCTTAGGTCTTAGTGAAATCTTGCAGCTCAGAAGAGACTGGACCATGGGAATATTTTGCTGGCTATGAAGGTAACCTTAGCACACAGTGCCTACAATTTTCAGCCACGTAGTCCTCAGCAAAAGCATAAGCCTTTAGCAGGAACTGATGATCCAAAGAGTTCTGACTTCTGAAGCGTGGCTTGTACTACATTTGATGCATGAATTTGAACAGCGAGGGCCTCAGTAGGTATGTGGGAGCCTCAGAGTTTAGTTTCAGCTTTTCCTAACAGGTATAGCTGAGCAATATTTTGATTCTAGAAAAAATAAACTTTCCACATATAGGACGTTTTAGTTCTTGGGAATATAGCACTATAGATGCTCGTCTACCTTATGATGGGGTTATGTCCCAATAAACTCATCCTAAATTGAAAATATCATAAGTTGAAAATGCATTCGATACACCTAACCTACCTAGTAGCACAGTTTAGCCTCGCCTACCTTAAACGTGCTCAGAACACAATATCCATCAAACGCAGGCAGCACAGGACCCTGCCGAGTATCAGGTGGTCACCCTTGCAATCACGCCGCTGACTAGGGGCTGCGGCTCGCTGCCCCTGTCCAGCATCACCGGTGAGTATTGTCCCGCATGTCGCTAGCCCGGAAAAAGATTGAAATTCAAATATCAGAGTTAAGTCTCTACTGAATGTGTATCTTTTTTGTACCCTCGTAAAGTCAAAAATTGTAGTGGAACCACTTGGTAGTGGGGGCGGTCGGTATTTGCTGCTATTAGACGACAAACTGGCTGAGTCCCCGCTGTGCGACAGCACAGGATCCAGCTTCTCTGTTGTCACTGCCAAGGCTGGTTGGGAAGCAGTAGTTCAGTGGCCTCAAATCCCATTATGTATTCAAGGCCAAGGAGGGAACAATGAAGGGACTGACTGAATTGCTGTGGTTTCTTCAGGGATCTGGACTGGAAAATATTGTAGTACCCTCCCTTTTCAGGGGAGTAGGAGGGCTCTCCAGTTTCTGGGTTCTTCCAACAGTAGAAGCAAGCCTTGCCACATTCTCTAGAATTGATAAGAGCTATTTAACATTTGCCTGGATAAAATAACTGTCATAATTTAAACATCGATAAGAGTCACAAAATCTTTTCTACCGACATTCCACAGTGGCAAAATTTTAGCACTTATGCAGACCACAGGACACTTCATTGCATGTATGCCTTAGAATAAAACTTTTAAGTATAGATATTCAGGCATGTAAAATTTTTCTGATGAACTGAAATACAAGAGAAATATAATTTTCCATTGACAAAACAAAGGAATCGAAGTACATTCCTACTTGCTTAAGACATCACTAGAAAATGACATATATTTGGATTTTTATCAGGAATGTGAAATTGTATATGGACGTTAAGTTGAAACAATTGAAACCGAGTTAAATGCAAATATTTCCTTTTGATTGTACTTCCAACGGATAAATGTAAGTCATTCCTGTTAGCATATATACATTTCTAAATTGGAACAAGACAGAATATGAATAAATTTCCTAAATTCAATCTCAAATAATGTTCTATTTAAAGTCTTGGCATATTGTATAAATATCTTTAAATTATACTAAAGTGTTTTGGTTGAGAGTAGTAAAACCAAATTCTAACATATTAGTGATCTATTTGCCAATTTAATACAGAAGCACAGAAATGCTTCCATATGCAGGAAGATTCACTTAAATGTAGGTACTTATAGCATATTACATGTATATTATAATATTCAGAGAAATGGTGTTTTCATATTTTAAATACTGCGTATTTGGAGGCATAGTAAAGCACACTTGCTATTGTAAAGTACTTTTTGTACTTTACACAGAAGTTATCACATAACCAAAAGCTGCTTAACTTCTATTTGTAGAGAAGTAAACATTTTAGTGATAGCATGTCTGAAAATAAAAACTGTTTACAGCTATTATTAGTCTTTGTTCTCAGATTAGTAGTTGCTGGTAAGTTTATCTTACTTTTATGCCTTTTTCTTTTTTACGAGTACTTGTAAATGCTGGTTATTCATCTAAGTGAACTCCTGCTGCTTTATAAAGACAAACAATTAATTATTTCCAACTCCAAACACTTATTGTCACTATAAAAATACACAGCATTTTCCCTTCGTTGCTTATATTTAAGCCAGGTTTATGTAACACTCCTTTTTACACTGTAGAGAGCTAACGTGCCTGAAAATTATAATTACTTTCAATATTCTACTTGATTTTGACATGGCGACATATTTCTACATGATAGAAAACATCTTTATTAAATGGGTCCTCTTTTTTAATCAGATCAATGAGAAAAGATTGTTTAAAGTATGTCCTTTACATATCCAATAACATCAAGATGGAGGCAAAAATGTGATTTGTATATTATAAACGTTTTCCTCAGTTAGCTGATGCAGTGAAGTGGTGAATAAATCTTTACTCCTGGAAGAACATGAGTTTTAATTTTATTAAGGCATACTTATGTCCATTTATATTTATTTATGCTTTTATCAAACTTGCCTTGTGATATCACTTCTTTACCACAGCAGCTTCTATATGGTTAAATAGGAGAACTGAACAGAAGTCATATAGAAAAATGTGATTTTGCCAAGTGAATATGGAAAACACGTTTACTCCAAATTCCGATTTTAAGAATTCTACATGCAAAAGACAAAAATACCTGGAACCAGGCACAAATTTACTTATGTAATTATCCAAAATACTTAAATTTCAAAGTTTAATTAGGTACCTAATTTACAAAACCTGCCATAGATAAGTGTTCTAAAAACCTTGGGAGTTCCCATATTCTTGATTTGTGCCCTAAAAATTTCCACTTTGGACGTCACAAATAAGGAAATGTTGGATCCAGATCTATGAAATTTACCAAACAGCAATTTAACATAGGGGTAAAAAAATGCTACCAGCTACGTATAAAAAAGTACAAATTTGTATCCATGGAAACAAATACATGGGAAAAATTATCTTCATATTAATTGCACATATTTGAATATTTGACATTTACTGACTTGGAAAAAAACCCTTAACATACCTATATTCTGTGCATTTTTTCATATGGTCCTCAATTTTGAATATAGTCCCTAATGCTAGAAAAGTAACTGAAATCATACATGTGACCAGTGACATGTGCACTGTAGTGCAAGCAGATGACAGAAGTTATAAAAGTACCAGTCCCACCCACCCCAACCTGTCCTACATACCCAGTCGCTGATTGTGTCGGTGTGAAGTTAAACCAGAAACATCAGGAAATGTGAGAACACATTAGAGATATTCAAAAGAAGAAAGAAATCTTTGGATGTGGTATACCAGACCCTAGAATATTATTTTGGCACCTGACTGAGTTGTTAATCTTGTCTTATATTTTTTTCTTCTTTGAGATATCATAATAAAAGAGAGAGAGAGAGAGCAGTATTTACAAGGAAGAAAAAATACCTATGCTGATCTCTACCCTTTGGAACAAAAAAACGTAATAACGTCTGAGTTCCCATTTGCTTGGTGAACAGCTGAAAAATTAATTTTAGTGCCTACCCAATAAAAGTGTTTTATATGTAGTACACAGAAATGGAAAGTTGCTGTTCAGAAGCGCCACGTGTCAAAGCAAGGAGGAGGCTCCAGTGAATGGTTCTCTTGAAAAGCCTGACTTGACTGCGATCAATCTTTTATTAACGATAACAGAAGTGGGAAATAGTTGTGTTCATATGTGTGTTTCCAAAACTAAAACTGCCTTAAAGGGCAAAAACATCATTGAGAGGAAAAACACATAGGTCAGATCATCAAAGATTACCTGGCTTAGATGTTTCAAAGAAAAGCCGTGGTGGAAACACACACACACACACACACACACACACACACACACACACACACACACACACACACACACTGTATCTTTAAAGAGACAGAAGAAATTTACAGCCAAATGCAATCTGTACATTTAGACTGGATCTTGGACTGAGAGAAGGGGCAATTATTGAGGAAATAAAATGCACACTCGTTGTGAATGAGGTTATTGAGTTAAAATTTAAATGTTATGTTTTAGGGCTTATCCCTGTATTGCAGTTATGTGAGGAGGCATCGTATTTCTTGGGAGATGTGAGCTGAAGCTTTAGGAGTGAAGAGTGGCCCTGTCCATGGTTTACTTTCCACGAGCCCATCCTTCTGGGTCCACGCGTGGCCTCCACTTCCGCAGCCCTGCGATGACCAGGCTGGCTGACGTGCTCTGGTTGTGTCACTGTAACTCCTTATTGTTCATGGCCTCTTTTACGGCAGAGTTCCTCTGGTCAGCATCGACGTGTCATGTGAACGTCTTCACACTTTGTGGCCACTATCGTCTGTGATACTGTTTCCTTTAACCCAGACCCTCCTGTCCATGACCTTTTTTAACTCTTCTACTTTCTAGTGTCCATAAGTCAGTATGAATTCCAACCTTGGGCCACCGCTCTTTCCACACATGGCGAATGACCAGGTGCTCTGCTCGTGAAGGGAATTTTCTCTTGCTATTGTCTTTCGGGGTCACCCGTGGGTAAATCTGTAGAGAGCTTCCAACTATTTTTGGCTTAAATTCACACATATAGTTTGCCCTTTTCTTTTCTCCAACAGGTAGCCATAAGAGTAGCATATGACAGAGTGTGAGCTGAGGGAGGGGACCTGGTACCATGAGGGTGATACCTGGGAGCTGGTTTGGGTAGTTTGTTTTGCTCCCTGAATGTGTGTACCTGATCCAGATGCTCTATTTCTAGTATGGGCCTGTAGAACACCATGAATTGTATTTAGGGGCGTATGTTTTTTTTGTTTTTTGTTTTTTGTTTTTTGCAGCAGACGACATGGCCATACTCCAGAATGCTCAGGGTCTATGTGGTGGTTCTATCATGAGGGCTTGCTGTAATTTCTATAAGGTGTCTTTTCCCATCACTGTTATACTCAATGGCCTGCTGAGTCACAAAGCCTAAGAGACAGAATTGCTATAACCACAGTCTGGATATAATTCAGAGATCTTTTTGGTTCTGGGCTGCATTCAGGGTTGGCAGCATATCATGTCACCTGGTATATTCTTCAGAATAGCAATTCCAAAGTTGAAATATACTGCGTCTACTTTCTTAGACCATGTTTGTTACAACTGTCATGGGCTTCACTCCCCAGAAAGCAGACTCAGTTGAGATGAAGTTTAGTGTCCTAGCTGCTTACTAGATGCCTTTCCTTGCAATAGATGCTAGCAGAAGAGAAGAAAGGAGCAGGCTGGCCAAAAGGAGAAGTGACACTCTAGCGCCAGTCCAATGGTGATGCTGCCAAACCCACAGGGAGCTGTAGAGCTAGAATGGTCCTCCACGATTGCTCCAAATTTGAATTGAAATCGTCAAGAATTGATCCGTGGTTGAATAGACGCCACCCCAGGAAGAAGCATGATTTTGAAAAAGGTAACTCTGTTGAGCTGAGACAGTTTCTAGAAGGAAGTTAAAGACCTTTGTCGCCAGCACAGCTAGAGCAATAAAACTTTTGTTGAAGCTAAATCCTGGTTGGTGGCACATCACAGAATCCAACACAGATTAATTAATAAATATTTAGCCTCCGAAAAATTAAAGTAAAAATGGGAAAGGAGGGAGATGTGGTATCATTAAAATGTTGCATAATTTCAAAGGTGATTTAAAGAAAGCTGTGTTGGCATAACCCTGACGGTGTATGGAGAGGCTGATTCTGCCATGTCCGTTTTCTGTCATGATGGGAAGGAAGAGCAAACCAAGCAGGAACTCTGAATCGAAAGGTCATCTCTGCCACTTATTAGATATTAAGTCTTAAGAAATCTCTTAAACCTGTCTGATAATCATTTTCCTTTTCTATAAAAGATAAGTATTTTTACATAGTTTTTCAGAATGTACTGCTTGTTTCTGAAAGGGTCTAGAATAGAACCTATCATGCTTTTAACTATTTAATACTTTTGAAAGCAATTACCAATATTTTCAACTCAGTATATTAAAGGTTATTTTAAAAAGAAACATGTGTAACATAAAAATTCACTAGATAGTTTTTATGCTTTCAAAAAATATACTATAATTATATAAATTAAGCAGTGTATAGAACTCCTCTCCCCCCAAAAAGCATATACATATAAACACAAAAAAAATAAAGATGATAATATCAGCATGTGAAACTCTAGTGGAAATTGTGGCACAATTTTCTCATTATTGGAAAGTATATATTAGAAAAACTAAATAATTCTTACATACTCCAAATGTTCCTTCTCCTATACTCCTACTTCACTCTACGTTTCTTCTAGATATATTTATTTTAATAGTGATCTTTCTGCTAGACTTTCTCCTTGACTTCACGCTAGATGTCTCTTGTGTTCCTATTTGCATCACCAAGGCCTTCAGCCTGATGCATGGTGGTTTAGTAGATTAATGTTGAATGAACAAATGAAAGGATAAATAAGTGAGTAAGCAAGGTTTATTTATTAAAAATTCACCATTCTAATATTGTAAGATCTAAAAGAAGCCTTGGTAAGGATAAGCTGCCAATTAAGGAAACACAGATTAACAGGGATCCTGGAAGGCAGTATCAATGATAAGCAAGCCAATATTTGATTAATAGTTATTTTCCCTACCATACTGTAAGATCAATAAGTGCCAAGAAAGAGTGTGACTTTGTACAACTTTTTGTCCTCACCCTCTCTCTGTGTCCGGAAAATTACTGTTACTCTATAAATATTTTTGAAGGAATGGGTGATTGAATAAATGAGTGAACTGAGTCAAGAACTAAGACTAACAAGTGAGAATGCAGAGAAATTTGAGTAGTTAACTGTAATGACTAGTCATTGCCAGAGGAGGGAAGCAAAAGGTAACAGAGCAGCTGGCTGGTTGAGCAAAAGGTGTCTCTCAGAGAACCTTCATAAAAGGATAGTGACTTTAGTGGCAAGGTGTGATCAATGATTAGAAAAGTAGCTTATGTGACAAGGACTATGTAAGAGTCAAAAAGGAAAGTTACTCTCAAAAGCCAAGTCAAGCCATTAGTCAAGACCAAATGGTACTGGTAAAACGGGAAGAGTTGAAAGCTGAAATATGACACACTGAGCAAAAGACATACATCAGAGTATAAAACAAGGCACAACAAGGCTTCAGAAATGTAGTCAGGTGGAAAATCTCTTCTGACAGGCCTTGTGTTGCTCTGGGTGTCCTTAAACCTCTTGGTCTGGTCTAGGGACTAAAATCTCTGCTTTTGAAAGTGACAGGAGTCCAGACCTCTTCCTAGGGGTTAACCGAGCAAAAAGTAAATAGTCTGATTTTTTGAAAGTTGTCAAATAATGAGGAAAACAAGAGCTAAGGAGCAACGCTTTTTGATAGATTCAAGAAATTGTGCATAGAGAGAAGAGTTGGTGAATGTTAGTCATCAAACGCCAACGATGAAGTTTTTAACAAGAAATCTGGAAACATGGGCAATTTCTCCTTTTAATACTTATCTCTTCTAACTGCTCTCAAATGCAATAATTGGAGCTCAACAGGTTCTCCAAGTTCAGTGACAACTGTGAACAAAGAAATTTATAGAAGCTTTGTTTCAGTACAGATTTTTCCCATAACCTTGGCTGTGCATCTCAATTTAAATAGGTGGGATTCTGAATTGTGTTCCTGGTTTTTACTTCAGGTCTACTCATATCTATAATCTTGATATAAACTTCAAAATGCAGAATTACCTTATTGTAAAGACATTCCGCACATGACAAGTTTCTTGCATGAATTAGGAAAATGACACAGATTTACGATGCTGGCTCCTTCTCAGAACAAAGGAGCTGTGTTTATTGGAGAGCCAGAGCCAAAATATTTCCTGATATTCTCATTTCCCTGATTCTTGTATACCAAAACAAATACACACTAAACCTCGAGCTCATCACTGCGCTGTGGATTCTGATTTTAACTTTGTTAAATTCAAAATTCCTGAATTAGGATCCCAGGTCAGTTAATGATTACTCTGACTCTGGATAAATCACATGACTTCTTTTTTCCTGTTTCATTATCTTTAAATTGAATATTTAGACTAGGTCAGAAGTTCTTAAATTGAAGCTCTGGTAAATAAAATGAGGGCTGAATTCTGACAGAAATTATTTTGACCTTCCCCCTGTAATCTGTTCAGTCATGAGTGTGATGCACCAGTCTCACCAAAAGAAAAGAAGGGCTAGTAAGTACTAACTATAACTTTGTGCAAAAACAATGTTATGGGTTCAGACAGACCTCTCCCTATAAGAATATGTGGAATTCCTTACTCCCATCCGAAAGTGAATTCATGTGGGAATGAAACTATTGCAAATGTAATTAGTTAGGATAAAGTTATATTAGAGTAGGGCAGGAGCTAATCTGATGTGACTGGTGTCCTTATAAGATGAAGAAAATGCCATGTGACTACAGAGACAGACAGGGGGAATATCATGTGACTATAGATATTAGAGTGAGGGAACAAACTACAGGCCAAGGGATTCCAAGGATTAATTACCACCATCGGAAGGTAGGAGGAGGCAAAAAAGGATTCCACTCAGAATCTCAAAGGGAGCATGACCCTGCTGATACCTTGGATTTAGACTTGTATCCTCCTGAGCTGAGGGAGAATATAATTCTGTTTTAAGCCACCCAGTCTGTGGTACTTATAACAGCAGCCATAGGAAACTAATACAAACAAGGACAATATTAACTTATTTCTCCAAAGACAATAGCATTATTACCTTATTTATACAAAGGTGAAGATGCTGAGGAAAACAAGAGTTAATGGATGCATTTTGATTGGAGGTTCAAGAAACCAAGCAAAAGAGGTTAGTTTTATACTCGCTAGAAAAAGTAGCATTACGTGCTGCTAGGAAGGATGTGAATTGGTAGAACCCTTTCCAAGCAGATTTAATTAAGATAAAAAAAATTAGTGAACTTGAATATAGACCAATAGAAAATATATAATTTGTAGGGAAAGTATAGAATAAAAAGAACGGAGATTTGTGGGAAAACATCAAGTTTACCAATATATATGTAATATGATTCTCAGAAGAGAGTATAAAGGAAAGATATGCTATTTGATGAAATAATGGCCAAATAGCCAAATTTTGATGGTAGATATTTCTTTATGCATTTAAGAAGTTTAAAAAAAAACTCAAGTAAAAGAAAAAAAATACACAAAGAGAAACACACTTAAACACATCATAGTCAATGAAGCTATCAGGTGGTGGGATGATAGATTTAAGGTGCTAAAGGAATAAAAAACAAATAAGATCAACCAACAATTCTATATCCAGGAAAACTATCTTTCAAGAGTAGAGGAAAAATAATGCCATTCCCAGTAAGAAAAGTTGTTGCTAGAAGACCTGCCTTATAAAGAATACTACAGGGTGTCATTTAGACTGAAAGGAGCTAACATGAGAGTTTAACTTTGATCCACAGAAAAAAAAATGAAGCATCTTTTTGGGTAAATATAAAAGTTCTTATACATATCTTCTCACTTATTCTCAGCTCTTTAAAGAAATAAGATTGTCTAAAGCATTAACAGAGTACTTTTATGTTTTTTTAAAAATGTTTTTAACATGTTAAATATTTAGAACATATACAAACACACAGACACAAAGTATCTATAATTTATCAAAAATGCTAGTATGATTCAGAAGTAGACAGTGACAAAGATACATAATGTAATCTGTATTCCCAGTAGCAACAGTTTAATAGAATAACTAACATGGTTAAAACATCAGTAGGGAAATCAGAATTATACATAAAGCCCAAGTGGAATGACCACATCTATAAATGCACATATAATTTATAAAGCACATTTTAAAAATTTATTTTATTATGTAGATTAAGAAAGTGCAGCTTGTACAAAAGTTTTCAGAATATGATTCATGTTTGTAATGAAGCACGGAGCAGTTATGGTCCTTTCGAGAACAAAGCTATCCAATAAAGAATCATACTAAAACAAGGGAGCCAGAAGGGATTTATCCTTTCACTTAGAGTTCCAAAAGATCCAAAACCTAATTTGAGCTACAAATAATTGCAATTTTTCTTTAATAGGGAGTATTGTCCACAGTCACTCTATACTTTGATCATTGCTCAGAGAATCATTCTGACAATATAATTATCATTGATTATAAAATAATAATTAAGCAATCCCTTAAATAATGGAATATGTCATGGAGAAACTGCTGACTAATGAGAATTTGAAACACACGGGGCAGGGTTGGTTGGTCTGGGGATTGAGGGGTATACAAGGTACAGGGTCAGAGCAGGGCTTGTATGTTCATTCACTTAGGAAAGAATATAAGCTTGATCAGGGTAGCTTTCTGTCCTTAAAAAATTTATTGGTGAGACACATCCTGAACGAAGGAACATTCTGGAGTTTGATGCCTCACTAGGTTATTGCCAACTCACAACTTCTGTTTGAAGCATGAAAAGTAAAGACAATTTAAACAACTGCCCATGCCAGTCTGTTCCAAAGGTTGACACAGTAGACATAGTAATGAATAAAATACATGAAAATCCCGGATCATTTTCACTGTTGTTGTTCAAATGGCTAATAGCAATCTACTTTTGACATATCCAAGAATTTCTGCCATGATGTTAATGGTCTATGAAAATGCTACGTGGTTGAGGATCTGCATTTCCTAATGAGGAGGAAGAAATAAATCGTTAAGTATAAAGATGTGGGAGAGTTGGAAGTTTCTTATGCTCTAAAATTAAAGCCTTTATAGCAGTGGTTCTAGGCAATGATGGCGTCTGTGATTTAGATATTAAGGAAGATTAAAAACATATGATTTGGATGAGTTTCTGCTGCGTTTAGGGAACTGCAGAACTTTGAGATCAGTGAATAAGGGGGGTCCCCGGTTTCCATGTCTGAGGTGATGGTGTCAGGGACACATGGAAAGCACTTTCTACATTCTGAAAGTATTTTTACATTCAGAACACTAATAAACGTATTTGCACATACAAAGACACACAAATATGTCTCTAAGATGTAAAGCTCATTTGAACTTTGAAGGAAAAAAACATAATAAAACACATAATTTAGTTCACTTTATTTTATAGATATAGATTTAGGAGTTAGTACAGGTTTGTATTCAGTCAAATTAGGAAACTGTGACTTGGAAGTATATTAAAAATTATGGTCAGAAGAATGTCAGAAAAAGAATGGAATATATTGGTTTTAGTTTTCAAATCAGAAACTCAAAACAAAACGGTCTGCTGTGGGTAGTAAGCTCAACAAGCACGCAACACTGAGAAATTCCTAAATCTGTAGCAACAAATTAATATGTCAGCAAAAATGGGTCTAGTGAGTGTGTGTTGGTGGACAAAGAACAGGAATGTAGCACACAGCTGCAGTAGCATACAATTCTGATTGTCTAGACTCAGATAGGCCGTAATTTCCCTCTTTTTCTGTACACGTTTGAATAGGTTAATGGCATCACCATGACATAAACACTGGCTGGGAAACTTGTCATGTTGTTTTCTAGTTTCCTATACTTAGGTTTTTGTTGAAAGGGTTGTTCTTTGCTCGCAGATAATACTTCTAATAGCCAGTTCTCTAACTTTTCTTCTTTTACTACACTTTGATTTTTCTCTGCAATTCCAGGGCATGGTGATAGCTACTTGCATCCAAAGGAAACATTTCAGTTTTATTTCTGATTTCTTGTCTATTTATAAAAAAATTTTGCAGCTATTTTAACCACTGGTCAATCAACTGATGATCTGAAATCCTAAATCCTTGATCTCTTAATTTGACTTTTACATTAAAAATAAATCCCTATCTGTCCTAACCGAATACATTAAGAGATCAACACCATTGCTATTCTCATCTTAACCTGTCATTTTTTCTTATTCGTTATCATGTATTATTATTTTTACTCCTTCCAAAATGATACTTGCTGTCTTTAAACCTTTTCTCCTTCTAGGTTAATTCAAATTCTTAGAGGAATTCTGTTCACCCAATTGCTCAGCTATCCAAATCTAAGCAGTTAGTTGAGAAAGAGATTAGACTTCCTGGGAATTCTGGAATGTATCCTTTCACTATATGCTTTTGCTATAAAATGTTATTTCCTCTTTTTATCCACTCTAGGTTGTACACGTCAATTCTCTCAATTGAGTAAGACTATGGATCTTTACACAAATAACATTACTTTAGTGCATCTATCTAGAACCAAGATATCTGTGACAGATAACAAAATCGAGGCATTTTACAAGCAGGAACTTTTATTTGGGGTTGAATAAATCTATAGAAAATTTTTCTTTATTTTATATATAAGTTTATATAGTTAATCTTACAGAATGGTTTGGATTATTGTTATAGGTATTAAACCATTGTTACTTTAGTTATTTTCTTTATATACCTAATGATATTGACTGTAATAGATGATGCTTTTTGCTATCTATATAGATAGAACTATGCAATGAATAAATATATTTTTAGTTTAAGAAATGCATTAGATGACTTTTTTACTTATTTTTTTTAACTACATAAGAGAAACAGAATAAAAATGACAAAAAACGTGTAAATTAACTTAATTATTATGGAAAGTTGAGACATACAACTAAATCAGCAGTCTGGATGCTTTTTGATCAGTGCAAATAAAAGTGAATCAAAAGTTGTAGGCTAAAAATTAAATATCATGATAAATGAGATACTATTATATATATAATCTATTAAGAACTGCTTCTTTATTTTCTGCATCTGAGAACTGAGTGATAGCTAAAATGTGCTCCAAATGTGATTGTTAATTAGTTACATTTCTTTTACACTTGACTATTTTTATTAATTAGATTATTACTGATAATAAATACAGTAAAAAACGTTTAGACTTATTTTTGGCATCTATTATCAAAAGACATAAATATTTTTTCTCATAAAATCCACTACTCCACATTATAACATTTTCATAGCACTTTATTGATTATACTTTTTATTTAAGAAATTGTACTATATTATCCCATTATTCACTTAGGGGATTGTATAACTTATCCAAAGTCATTTTAAGTGGTTGTGAGGTTAACAAACAAACAAAACCCATCTTCTTCCATCTTCCATCTTTGACTTTTGGGCTATGTATAGTGCCAGAATGGTACTAAGAGCAAGCAGTGAGATCACTTAATAAATTAAATAAATGTCTAACCATTGTGCTGCACACCTGAAACTAATAATAAAAAAATAAAAGAAAAGAAAAGCTAAAAGAAATTCGGGAGGGAAAATAAAAGAAAAAAATTTTTGTTGTTCTTGTAGTTCCAACTGCATTCCACCAGGTGGCAGATTTTCAAAACCATTTTCATAGTATTTCATTTATAGTCTGTCTAAAACGACACAACTAGAAACGTGAATATAAAAGACTTATAAATGATTCATTTTATTTAACAATTTCTGTAAAGTGTAGACAAAATTACTAAATTAACTCTTTCTCTAATGTGCAGTGTGGTGGCCAACTCAAAAATTAAAGAGTAAACCTGTCATTTGGCTAATTTTTTCCTCTTCAAATTCTGATTCAGTAGAATTTAGTAACATTTTTATTACCACATTTAAAACAATAATTCAGCCTAATAAAAGAATGGAGTTTATTTTCTCATATATGTATAAGGCAGGCACAGATGATTTTGAAAGCCTACTCTAAATTATATTGACAGTAACAAAATTCTATTGAAAACATCAAAACATTTTATTATTTACTACCTTACAATAAGTCAATTGTATTTTACTAAGTTAAATTAAATTCTATTCTTTAAAAAAATCAAGGTCCCCTGTGTCATTTATTTGGCTACATTGCTCTGTACTCCAGAGACAACCATTTTTGTAATTTTTGTACTTATTATCACTGTTAATTTACTTACAGTTTTCCACCAATATTGCTTCCTAAATAATATGTTTCTAAGTTTTTCATGTTGTTTATTTATTTTAACGTCAGTGACCTTTCATGACTTTTTGTTTCTCCATACTGAGTTCTTGAGTTTCATTCTTGCCAGTACCACATAGGGCTGCAGTCCATTCGTTTACATTAAGGTAGAACATTCTGAGATTATTCATCCATCTTACTTTTGAAAGACACTTGCACTGTGTCTAGTTTTTTGGATAATCTAAGGCTTGGAAGAACATCCTACTACGTGTTCCTTGGTGCACATTTAAGAAATTTTTGCATCATAGAATTTATATGTCTTCCGTTTAAAAAGATAATAAATAATTTCTCAAGGTGGTTGTCCAGATTTATGTGCATGTTAGCAGTTACCACAGTTTGTTTCCCATTTTAACCAAACCTTGTGATTATCGCACTTTTAATTGTTGTTGACCAAATGGTTTTCATTTTGCACTGATTGCTAATAAGATCGAAATTCTTTTCAAAAATATTTTATCCATTTCTAGTAGATTGCCCGTCTTTATTCAATTTTTATGTATTCATGATATTAATACTTCCATTAATTATATGCATTTTGAATTTCTTTTTCCAGAGTCTGCTCCCTTCCCCCCAAATATGGCAAGAGGCATTATCCAGACAGCAGCTCTAGGGTAATATGTCCTGGATAACCTGGTAATCAGCTGGTTGAATGGCCCTGCCTTCAGCCCAGCAGAAGGGTCCACACTCATCCCAGCACCAGTCTGAAGGCCCCAGCAGCATTTACTGGATGCCAGTAGCACCTATGAACTAAACTGACTCCTAGCATTTCTTTTGTTTTCCAGTATGGCCTCCCGACCCTATAGTATAGCTGAAAGTTGAATAAGCCTTGTTTTCTTACTTGCCCTTTGCCTTTTCTCTAAAACTATTTTTTTTTCCCATAGTAAATATAGAAGTAGATCACTCCTATTAATGTTATCAGAATAAATCGATTTCCACTCTAGCATTTTTAAATTTTTATAAAGGTCTCAAAGTTTCTTTCCTTTCTTAGAAAGTCTAATTTCCATTCTGTGATTTTGGTCTTTAAAAAATAAAATATACAGTGTATTTTTTCTTTTTAAAAGAACAACTCTGGTTTACAAACTTGCCATGTATTTTTGAAAGGGAAATGTAAGCAACTAAATGTCTAAGCCACAATGTTATATTGGTTAATGATTTGATACAGAATGTCATTTTGGGGCATTTTCAAATATTTTAGTGAAGATAAATAACAAAAAACTTATATGTAACTGTAGCTCTTACTTCAGTTTATACTATCCCATAAACTAATAAGAATATTCAATAACTAATTCATTTTAAAGAGTTTAAATTTGAAAATAATGTTTATTCTTCTTCTAGAATTCTACTAAAAGCTCTTTCATTTTAAGTAAGAGATATTTGTTAATTACTTATTTAATCAATTATCTCATTATATATATCACTGATATAACCTGCTATATATAAGATAAGCTAAATTTATCATATGTAGTAGGAGATCAAGTTATTAATGATATATAATATCATTGTAAAATTATCTCTACATTATTGTGATATAGTTTATAGAATTCTTCATCTTCTAATAAGCATGAACTGGTAGATCCGGTTTAAAATATGGCATATTTTAATATCAAATATAACATCAAATAAAAATAATTTCACTGACCTGAGAACATTACAACATTTTCTAATAGGATAAAGATTTAACTGACCTTTATTAAATAATTTTAATGAAGACACACATGCTTTGGCTAATTCATGACAAAATACAACATTTTCTTAGAGATACCATTTCCTCACATCCTCTCCAATCTCTTCCTCTTCCTATGTAAACTTTTCCTGTGAATCTGCCATGGCAATCTGATTTAACCTCAATAATTGTCATAAAACAGCTCTCTAAAGCTAGCAATTATGTTCAAAGTGAAAGGTCATGTGAGATTTTCTGTTATATTTCTATCATGCCTCTAATATTGTTTAATACTCGTACCCACTCCTTTATTTCTAAAGCATTTCCTTTCCTTGTTTTCTACGACACTGCAATCATCTGATTTTTCCTTCAGCTCCCTTGCTAATCCATCCTTCTTCTTAAATTCCTTTTAAGACTTAGTTCGTCTGTCACATAAATATTCATGTTTCTAAAGGTTTAATGGCCATCCTCTTTCATTCCATCTTCCTTCTCCTTGTAGATGATGTTACTTGAGTCTGTGACTCCAATGGCCGCCTACACATGTATAAATCACAGGTCTATTGTCTTCGATCCAAACTTCTCCTCCAAACTTGGCATCCCTGTATCCAACTTCTTATGTGAAGAGTCTTCCTGAGTATTTTAAAGACCTTGCAATCTCTGGTAATCTTCTCCAAACCTTTCTATTGTGTTCTGATTTCATCGAGTCATTTAAATCAGAAACCTAGGATTCATTTCTACAGTGTCGTCTCTCTTCTTCCACATAGTCAATTCTTAATCTTGATCCCCCGGACATCCTACATCTTTTCAGTACCTCTTTTTTCCCCATTTCAGTCATCACAATTTCAAACCAAATTACCATCTTGTCTTCCATTATATCTGTGACCCTATAGAGCTTAATTGATGCACACATATTCGTTTTTGCTTCACTCAAATTCATTCTCCACACTGGAAGAGGAATGACGTTTATAAAGCTGAAATCTATGTATGTCACACTTGAATTTTTATATTACAAGAACATACCAATTTCTAAGCCATAAAATGTTAGAATTGCTTTACAACGACTAAAAAAAAAGATAAAACCTCTTCAACACCACCCTCCTTCCCTCTCTAGCATTGTGTCACACTAATTTTTCTCTTTGCTTTAACTTGCTCCAGTTTAATTCACCAGACACATGTCACTCAATGAGAGGTATTTACAGATACTTCTACGAAGGGGTTGTTAGCAACACCAGTGACTCCAATCCATCCCGCACAGCTGGCCTTAGATGGAGGCATTAGTCACATTGTCTCAGGAAAGGGCAGAGTTAAAAAAATAGGTTTATCTTTCAAATTAACAATGCCTTAAAGTGAAACTTCTGTTCACTGCACACACATAAAACACTCTGTAAGAACAAATGAAAAAAAAAAGAAAAAGAAAAAGAACAAGAAGGAACAGGAAGTACAAATTGTAGGTAGATAAAATGCTAACATGTTTGTTTCATTACATGGATTAACGATGATACTCCATTATGAAAGTGAAAATCTAGTACAAATGGTGATGAGACCTGATTATAGAGTATCAAGTGTATATCAGAACTATGCCAGGCAAACCAGGTGTGTGTGTGTGTGTGCGTGCGTGCACGTGCATGTGTGTGTGTACATGTGTGCATTTCTTCTAGTGTCAAGATTGTTTAAATTGACAGCTCCTCGCAGTTTGGACAGGCCGTTTAATTCCTCTAGGGTAGTGGTTTTCAACTGAATGTAATTTGGCCCTGCAGGGGACAGCTGCTGATATCTGGAGACATTTTGAACATCAGCAATGGGGGAAGGGGGCGTTACTGAATCTAGCGGGTAGAAGCGAAGGATGCTGATAACCATCCTGCAATGCACAGACAGCCGCCTCAAACCACGTATTACAAGCCCAGTGCAGGAGTAATGCTGAGGTCGGGTGACCCTTCTCTAGACAGATCACGGCAGCCTCTGGCATCTAACTATTGGGCCAAAAAAGTAATGCGAAAATATAGACATTTTGCACTTTTAGAAAACAAGATCGCTTCCTCAAAAGGATGTTCAACTTAAAACAGATGTATAAAAAACACTAAGGAAATATTTATTAGTATTTCAATTATTGGCATATTTCAACTCTTGTTCAACAACTCGACCTCTGGTCAACTTTGAATTTAAAAAATATTTTACAAATAATTTAGACGTTGGATGTATATAGTGAAAATCAAATAAATAACCTAGCATAGTAAGATGTTATATAAATATAAAATACCTTTTCAGAAAGTCACTTTTAGAAATTACCTCATTAGTGCTCACACTATGCCCACAAGTACAGGATAGTAATTACTGTATCTGTTTTACAGATGAGCAAACTTGGTCACACGGAGGTTAATTACTTAAAGTTTAATTCGAGAGTCAGTTATAGGACTGGGATTAATGTACCAATCTTATAACTTCAAATTATAAAGTTAGACACGTTTACTCTCTAACAGGCCTAAGTTTGAATACTATATTTTTCACTTTTATATTAGCAATTAAATTTTACTATGGATCCTAGGACTCATTTTATTCATCAATTCAATATGCTTTGATTGAATGGCTATTAGATACAGCATATAGTGCTAAACACTGTGAGACCGTAACTTAGGGACTGAAGGAAGGGTCTTGCCGCTCAGGTGGGATTATTCCATAAATTCGACTTGCAGTGAGAAAGTCTTGCATTTAGTAACACAGCCCTGCACAGGACTGTCTCAGAACTGAACCTCTAGAGAGTTCAGTGCATTACATGGGTTTTGTTTTTCTATTGCTGCATAAGCATAGGTCTCCACTAGATGGTTTTAAACTTTAGAATAGTTATTATTCATGCATTTTATCCCTTTATAACTGTAAGTTTGAATAGCATATCCTAAGAAAACCTCTCCAATACTGAACAATATTGAACTTGGTAGTAATCAGTAATTGGGATAATACCTGGCACTTAATACATGTGGAGTACATGTTAATTATTATTGTTTCTTTCAAAATGCTCTAGACCAGGGATTGGACGATCACTTACTGTGTTAAATTTTGAACACAAATTGACCCATACGCCTCTGCCCTGACTACATTCGAGGAGGAAGAACTGCCCAAATCAGTTCCAGTGGCTTTTAACGTTAGACCGGATGTCCATTAGCGTATAGACAATAATATTGAACTATTCTTGCACCTTGACTTTTAAAGATAAATGCTCACAGCAAGTAAAAGTCAAGTTCTCCAATTAAACTGCCAAGCAAAAATTGATCTAAACATCCTTAAATTTATGATTTTCTAATGAAGGGAGCTAAACCAACCTTGACCATTTTTTTTTTGAAATGATTGGATTAGACATACAGCTTACATCCTATTACTTCTAAATACTTCTATCAACTGAGATATAATAATATCTTGGTTAATTGTTTTAGATTTTTCAAGAAGACTCAAATAACCAACTCAGTTTCATATGAACTTTTCAAATTTGGGTACTTTCTTCAGTCTCTCTATTCTATTTCTTACCTATAAAACAGAGCTGACGATAATATTATTCACATCACAGAGCTTTTGCGATTGTCATCTTTATGCTATTCAGAGTTGACACTGACTTTTTAAAGAAAACTAATATGATTAAAGTAGGTTTTTGGTTGTTCAATATGGTCATGGAAATATACACAATAAAGGACATAATGGAACAAGAGAGACTAAGGATGGGGGTAATAATAAAGTTGTCTAGATGTGGCAAATAAGAGATTAAGATAAGATAATGAAAGATTAAGTGTCCTTCAAAAATCTTGCAAAGGCAAAGTTGCAGGATGCAACCATCACCTCTTTTGTTTGACCCCAAACTATGACAGCGAGTGCTTCTGTGGGACTCAATCTGGAGAGATAATTTCTCTCTCCCCAAACATATGTTTTGTGGTTGGAAAAGACCAATGTGATGGAAGTGTTTAAAAAAGAAGACAGCTTTCTGCTTTCTTGAGAGGACCATCATTTTTACCCTCATGGACAAGAAGTTAGTGTTTGAAATGGCATTTCAGTTTAGGCATTCGCACTGAAAAATATCATGAATAGCTGTAGCTCGCTTATAGTTGACTCTGTCTCGTCAAGTCCAAAACCACTGGTGAGATGCAAACGTAACAACAAAACCTTAAATTTAAAATAACTGAGAACATGTTCTGCTTCCAGTTTGGATATGGACATCTGCAAGGGACTGTGTGTTCACATTAACAAACATTACGATCTGAGCGAGCTATGAAATTGTTGTTTTCTTTCAAATGAAGAGAAATTTGAGGACTCAAAGAAACCTAAATGGAGTTGTGCTCCAGAAAGTGAAAGGCTCTTCCGCTGAGAGCTTTTTGCACATGTGGTGGAATAATGGGTAGATTTCTCAGGGCCACCGTGATGAAGGAAGACAAAAGCTGCAGAACTTTTAAGAAGGTTTCAGCATCTGCTCATGGGACGGCCTGACAGATTCAGATTCCTGAGAGCCAGGAGCCCAGTGAATCCGGACCCACCTGCTGCCTCTTCTCCACAGGTGCTCGCTGAATGCTCAGCGGAAACGAAGTGAAAGCTGAAGCAAAGAGGGTTGAGAGCGGCCCCCCGTGTTACAGAGGCAGTATCTGTCAAGTGCGAGGGAGCTTGACTCAGAACATCTGCCAGATGAGCTGAGCAGGAGAGCTGAGAAAAAGTGTGGGAGAAACCCCAGGCTTTCAGAAGGGTGACTTAGAGTGAGGTGGGAGCTCTGAGAGAAGGCTTTCTAGGGGGTCACCGCCTCCTGTCCTCTTATGTCCAAAGGCTATGAAGGCTGAAAGAGAGCCCAGACTCCACAGCAACTCAAACCTTGGTGATTTTTCTGTAAAACAGAAGGAAATCTCCCGCTGTCCTGCACACTGGGGGCTTGGTTGTGAAGTTTGAACAGACATCTAGAATCCCTTCAGCACTCAGTTCCCTAGCCTGGAGAAGGGAAAGTCCTGATTTTACCATTAAAATAGCCAAAGTCACAGAGAGGACTACTTTCTTCTTTGCACATAGAAATTGACAGGGAATTTTGCTCTCAAACTAACAATGAAAAAAGAGAGAGAGAGTGAGAGAGAGAGAGAATTTAGAATTACGCAACATAGAAGAATACTCCTCAAAAATAAAGATCAATGTATTTACTTTCTAACAAAAGTTTAGGGGATGCTTCTTCAGCAGACCTATGTGACAAGAAATGGGATGCGCACTTCCATTTATATAAACTACAAAAACTGGTCCCTAAAATTCCTAATTAGATTTACATAGGGAGACGATATAAGTATAAATCTGTACAGAGAGTGATTATAATAAAATCCAGGAAAAGGTGAGGGGATCATTATTTGTAAAGGGAACAAGAAAACCTAGAGACCCTTGATTGCTGGCAGTGCTATATCTAGACTGTAGTTGTGAAATGGTTAATTTATGCTAATATGTTTATATGTATATTCAGTGCACATATACTTCTGTGTATGTCTTATGATCCTTAATAAAAGGATTTATTTTTAAGAAGCCTATTATTTATGAAAAACTAATATGAAAGACACATTCAATAGATTTATTTATTTAAGTTGTGGAAGTTGTGATTTCAAATGAAATCAGAGAAAACAATAAAATTTGTATATCTGTACTTTTGTTTTGTTTTTTAATTTTAGCTTGTTATTTTAAAAGACATAAGGGGAAACGCCATTGACATGGTAATGTGGACACAGATGTCTAACTGTCTTCTAAAAAATTTAAAAACTAGCTAAGATGATATTGAAAATGGCGTACTACTTGAACCCACATAGTTTAAGAATTTCATATACATACAATTCTTCGGGAATTTGTGAAAAAAATGTGCAAAAGAAAGGACCATACAGAATGAATGAGACAAGTTGGCAAGATCACTACTATCTTCTAAACTGGAAAATACGATCGGGAGACAAAAGGTGAACCATGAAGCAGATGTGTCACACATCATTTGGAATCAATTTTGTATGTGCTGATCCTCAATTCTTGGAAACAGCGACACTATGGGATTACAAAATTCATGTCCGATGCCAGTAGCTATTGCAATGACGAACCTGACACAATGTTAGAGCTATGCCCTTGATGCAGCAGGTAGCATCAGCCAAAATGACACTGCATACTGCCAGAAAGCTAGATATTTTGAGGATTTTCCCTGCAAAGGCAGTTTTACGAAACAAAGAGAAAGAAATGTTTTCAGAGAAAATATTAATTGCTTAAACGGCTCACAGCCTACCCAATTCCCTCGACGTTCACACTCTTTGACTAAAGATTTTGAAATAACATTACAATGCAATCAGTTTTTGATCATTTCTGTTGCAATATCAGAGCACAATTTGTATTATCAGAGTAAAGACTATAATTTTATAACATTTTGATATGCTCTGATAAGAATTTCAATTTTATGTTTTCTTAGAATTTTTTTGGCTAGTTTTACGCATTTTCCCTGATATATTAAGTTGAAAACTCTTTTAAAAATCCCTTAGGATTTTAATTAGGGTTGAATTATATTTATAGTTAAATTAGGAGTAGAGCTATCATTTTTAAATATTGTAGTTTCCCATAGAGAAACATCACATGCCTCAAATCGCCATACTTTTGGACACAGTATCTGAGAAGTCAGATAAGAAAAAAAAAATAAAAATTTGTGTATTCATATATCTAGCACTTTGCTTCACATTTTCACCTAAATGCCAAAAAGATAACACTAAAGTAAATATTGAAATTGGAACTCCCTCCTCAAGGTTCTTCTATACCAACATCAGCTCGTGCGTGGCACATTCATGTTTTTTCAAGTTTACAGTAATGTCTTTAAAATCACCCTTGATTTTTTTCCTTCCCACGTCACTGCTAACATCTAATGACCTGTGCCTTAAAACAATCTTGGCACTATACTGAATACTTATATCAAATACTCAGGAAATATATGTTGAAGGAGTAAATGAAGGAAACGATTCAAAATTCCTACAGCTTTTTCCTCAAGGTTTATCCCAAATTCATCCACTTTATTTCAGATTCATTGTCTCCGTAAAGTCCATTTGTATTCATAAAACAAATTGTTGCTTAAACTACCCCAAGATATCCCTTTTGTATTTTATTCGTTAGCTTTGTAATTTGTTAGCTTCTTTTAAATCATATAACACAATCATACAAGCCAAAATTAAAAGTCAAAAAATGATCAATAGTGAATATTTATTTTATCACATTTCTACCCAATAGTCTGTCCCCACGCTTTCAGGGATTCTTATCACTCTGGTCACAGTTGTTTTCTGTATGCATAAGTAAACAAACACAGGGAATCTGATGCCTTCCTTGTTTCTAACGAACGTAATTATGTGTAAAAGTTCATCACTTTACCTTTTACTCTCATTAAAAAAAATATGTAAAAATGTATTTCTATTTCAGTGTATAGACACATTCATCAACTCTTTTTTAGAACCCTAAAATTTTCCACCATTTGGATGTATACAAACTTTCCATTTAATCTTTAAGATTTCAACACTGCCATTACAAACAAGGTTGTAATGAGTATCAATGCACGAAAGCATAGCTGTATCATAAATGCTCTGATGCAAAAGTTTTGTTAAAGACTAAATATTTTATAATTATCAGATATTAAATAGAATATAATATTATATGCATAATATTGATCTCCAAAGGTGTTGTATCAATTTGTATCCTACAAATAATACATAAAATGTGCTTTCCCCCAAATCTCGTAAAAACATATTTCCCTTTAAAATGTTTTTCCAAGTGAATCTTGAACTGTGTTTGAGTCAGTTTTCTCATTTCTATTCTCCAGGTCACAACTGTACTTCCTCTGATGGATTCTCCCTGGTATCACTTATAATTTTATCTTTATTTGTCCAATGGCTTTATTTTTTCCTTCATTTTTTTTTTTACTGTGGTCCTACAAGTTCATATTTCATGTCTTCACATTTTTTTCCATTATTTCTTCTCCAACTTTTTACAGTTCTGCTTTGTGATCTCCCATCATGCGAGTGATTACAGACTTAAGTGTGAATGTGTTCGTTAATTCGTGACTGAATTTATGCTTAGCACTTGCTCCAGTAAGATTTTAGGATTTAATTCATTCTTTGACAACATGCAAGCTTTGGTTCCCTTCTCTAAATTATTCTAATAATGATATGACAACAATGGTCTAACATTTCCTGTATCGTTACTCATTATTGAATATATTTGTTTTTATTAGACTATTAGTTTGGAGGAATTTCCTCTTTGGAATAGAGGTCAAAGTCAAATGCTCTTAATTGTTCTTCTGATCTAAGGACAGACAGCTTTCTACAAATAAGCCTTCCCTGTGTGCTCTTTGAAAATTCATCTCTGGTGTTTCTTTGTACAGAATGGAACCTCGAAGACATTTGCTGACAACCCTGGATGTTTCACTTTTATCAAAAGTCGCTGCAAAATAGAATTCTTCAGTTCCTGGTAAGCACATCAAATTCAGCGCCTGCATTTTGCTGACACTGGAAATCCGTAGCTGCCGAGGTCCCCTGACACTCTCTAGTCTCCATGCCTCTTCTCTCCATCTCTGTGGGAACATATCCTACCTGCTTTCAATCCATTAGAGTTACAGATCTAGTTAGAGCAAATAAGAGATACAGTGTTTACCCCCCAGGATGATTTCTTTATCTGTGGGAAGCATAGTTTTGCACTACTTCCTGGAGTCTGCCACCTCTGAGACAACTAAATAACCTTCAGACTTCTCGAATCACATCTACACAGATTCAGGAGACTGAGTAGCTTCACACTCTAGAATCTGTAAATCCCATCTGACTCCAAGTTTCAGTGAACATGGACAAGGCCATTCTTTTTTGATTTTCCTTGTTACTTTACATGATTTCTAGAAGAAGGGAAGAAAGATGATAATCTACCCAACTATTATGTTATACTCAAAGTCCGTAATATAGATTATCTCTCTCAGTTTTCCCTGTAGATATCTTTTGGACCACTTCTGAGGCTCACACAAATATTAATAGTCGTAATAGACATCCATGATCAGTTTATATTTTGAATAGGATTCCTTTAGGTGTTTTGCCGTTTAGAATAATATTTGTTGTTGTCTTTGAGTAAATGGATTTTATTATATTTATGTAACCTTTCTCCATTCTTTGTCTTTACTGAGATGAAGTTTTATCAAATGCGTTTTCAGCATCTATTGATGTGAGCATATGGTATCTCTGTTGCTGAAATGTATTACACTGGTAGATTTCTTGCATTCTTAAAATAAACCCTAGTTTGTCATAAAGCATTTTGATTTTGATGCATTGTAATATTATGGCAATAACAAAGATTCTGAGGAAATGGCATTATACGTAAATCTGGCATCCCATTGTGTCAGTTTGGGACTTCTGTGAAGTAGTCACCAAGATGGGCTCATATATTCACAAGATTTATTGAGATAAATGCATAATGGAGGATAAAGAGGAGGATACAAGAGTACCAGCATTGGGGCAAAGCACCTTGCCACCCTGCGAAGCTCAAGGGCAGCTTGTGGGTGAGTTCTCACAATGAGCTATTACATGGGTGCATTCTAGTAGCATGACAGCCTTCATCTTGGGACTCCCCATGTTCCCCCTGCCAGACTCCTCCAAATGTAAGTGCAAAAATCAATTCAATTACAAAACAATTAGCAATCGATGCTGGCAGGCTGATACATCCTGTTCTAACACAACTCACAGGCCCATAGTTACAGGACATCATTTGAGTTTGGCTTTAAAGATAATGATGAGGAAGATGGTCCAGATGCTGCATGCAGACACACCTCTGGACCAGGCAAATGTGACCTATGCCAGTGACACAGATAGAAAATGCTGCAGAAAATAAGGAGTCAGACTTATAAAGGAAGTCAAGAGAAAGAGAAAGAAACAACAGTTAAAAGGAAGAGCAGTTCTTCGGTTTTTGGAAACTCTTTAGAAAGGTCCGTTTATACACTGGAGTAGCTGCAGGCTGCATTTAGCACTTGTTGAAATTTGCCCTAATAACCTTTGCATAGAGATTGTACAAATAGAGGTCAAACATTCTAAAAAAAGTTACTAATCTTAAAAGGGAGTAGTGGGCTCTGTCCAGCTCTGTTTGGAAAGAGGTATTATATGATCTATGCAACTTATGAGTCTTGAAGAGATAAATATAAATGAAACAACAGTTAGAAGGCAATTTCCAAGGAAATGGAAAATTGACGAGAATTTTAAAAAATGTGAAGGAAAAGGCCACCATGTATACATCCCTTATTGTTTGTTGACTATTTTAAGAATATTAATATGCTCATATATATGATTCAGAGCATGAATAACCTATTCCAAAACTGTTGAAAGATGTCCAGCTTCTTAGACATTGCCAAGTTTATGTGTTTTATGATATAATTTCTATTTGACCTTATTTCTCAAATGAGGTGTTAATGAAAACACACAAGATGAGTTTGATTTGGATAATTCTAATCCCTGCTTTACCTAGAACTAGTAATCATAGATAGCATAGCAAGGGGTGTGGGGACAGGTAGATTAACAGCAAAAAAAGACTGATACTACAAAAGTCATCAAGTAATAGAAATAGCAAACAGAACACTTTGTTTAACTGCTTTTTGTGTTCTCAAAACTCCTGAAAAGGGAATGCTACTATATTTTTCTTTCAGTTTTAAAACTGTGGATGATGAAGAATCGGAGTATATTTTCAATGAGAATCTGGTCCACGTGGTGAACGAAGGCATTTCATAAAATGAAATCACTGTGGGGAACAGATTCAAGGTGGCAGTGACGAGGTGGAAGAAACAGGTGTGGGAGAGGAGGAGGATGCAGGAAGAGAACGTCATCAATGACAATCGGTGTCTGGCAGAGAGAGGGTAAGCTGCAGCGACTCTGGCTGTAGTGTAGACAATCATCACTATGCAAAGACCTAGATGTAACTATGAATTACGCACAGCCTTACACTATTTTATTTGCTAGGTTTTGCAATAAAAGTTGTAGAAATCTCAATGCATTGCTTTAGAATGTCACGGTAAAGTGTTGTCCAAAATGTACAGGCTGCAGTGGATGATGTAACGGATACTGACTCGCTGCTGTAGTCTGAGTGTTACAAACTGCTTCTTCTGACGGCAGCTCTGCAAAACATCAGAACTGCAACTGGGAGATGTTAGCGTTTAGAAAATTTTCTTAAAAGAAGAAATAAGGTAATTTTCAAGTCGGTTTGCATGAGTGATCCTTCTGTCACATCAGATTAGAAATGTTTCTTCTATTAACTAAAAATGCTTTTTAAATATTGACGTCCACCAATGAGTAAAAATTTTAAAATACCCCCAGACTTATAATTAATGCTAAAATTATAATTTTGTTTGATGATTTTTATATTAGGTGACAGTTACATTAAAATAAAATTGTTACCATTAAGATAGTTGATCCCTGGACCATGAATAGAATCAACATCACCTGAAAAGAAGGATTCGGAATAAAGAGAATATAACCCTAGAACTTTTGCTGTCACACAGGGTCTCTGTTCACATTAGTATATTCACCTGGTCATCTCCCTTCATTAAAAGCAGTTGCCATCAACACTCAGTGTGCCTTGGACCCCACTGGGGTGCTCTTAAAAAGTGCCAAGCTCCACTGCAAATAAGCAGAATCGGACCCTCTGGGTAAGGAGTCCATTAACTTTTCTCTTCATGTCTCTCGTCTCTTTGGGTGATTTTGATGCATGGTGGATATTGAAAACTACAGACATTAGAGAAGTGGCATGCATGAGTTCTGAAAAATGAAAAAGCATGTCCTTTCAAATTCATACTTGAAATCAAGCCCTCCACTTTTTCCCTGTGTGCCAGTCTCTTATTTACAAAGAGATTTGTTAAAAATCATTTCTCCAGATATGTGCGACTTTTTTATGCTGCCATCACAAGATAACACAGTAAACTTTTACTTTAAGGGAACAGAGCATTTATTTATTTATTTTTATTTTAATATTGGAGTCTTCATGCAGGATTTATTTATGGAAGTAGCAGATTTTCTAGAGTGCTAGAGAATTAACAAAATAGTATTTTGTTCTTAATTGAAGAAATGTATCCTCATAAAACTAGGTGTGTGCAAATGTTTATCAACTTGCAAATATGAATAAACCTTATGTAGTCTAAAAGCACATTTATATTTGTTCTTTAGTCCAAGTTTTAGTTTAAGAGAATGAGCCAAAAAAAATGTCTCAAACTATTTTATAGCAATGATTCCCTACCCAGAACTATATTAATGGGAAAACATTTGGGTTTCTCCTAATTTAATGGGGCATTTTATTATGTTTAAATAAAGGGTTCTTTACAAATGAGATCTCCTGCTGATTAGAATCCTATCTAAAAAGCAGTAGAAATCTGTCAATAATGCCCAGGAGGCCTAGAAAATGTTTTCGCTTCTTTCATGGCAGGTTACGCTCCATCTGAGTCTGTCACCCGAGTTGGCGTTCCGAGCCAGCTCACTGATGGGTCACTTCTGATCTAGCGGTGGCGCGGCAGCCATACACCCAGGTCATTCTCAGAACTGGGTTTGTTTCGCATAAAGCGTATTTTATAAATCATTCCCAAATGAGATTAGTTTATGGCAAGAAATTTATTCTTCAAAGAGATATGAATTTGAGTGTTGAGGGTTTTTTTTTTTTTTTTCCTTAGGTATAAGACCAAAGTTATGATTTGCTGGTTAGTGATTTCTCTGAGGTGAAAAAATAAAACGACACCGCAAAGGAAATAAGATGTTTTCCATATTTTCTTTCATACCTCTGTAAAATGACATTAGAAAAGAGAAGGATAGATGATATTTTCACTGAATTTTTCAGTTGTGCTTTAGATGACTTGTATTCCTTTTCAATTAAGCACAATTAAGAAATAACTGAGTCTGGAGTCTGAAAGGTATTGATACTGCAGGAGAGATGGGAGGATGTCCCATCTCGTAAACAATTATTGCAATTCTTTTTCCTAGGACTAGGCTTTCTGTTGCACCTCTCTTCAGATGTTTTGTTCTTTAACGAAGACTGTGTGTGTTTTGAAATGATTTGGTTATTACTGTCACAGCAAGAAAATATAAATGTTCATACACAGAATAACTATAGTCTCTAAAGTATTGCTTGGCTTTAAAATTATATTCCTAAAGATATTTTTTTCAGTTTTTCATTAATATACTGAGAATCCAAATATTTTCTGAAGTACTAAAGAAATGAGATAACAGCAACTAATTTTGATTATTGTTTTTTCTTTAATTCACTATTTCTAATGTGAATCAACTATATTCATGTATATTTTCTCAATATATTTTACTTAGATAATTCTTAAATTTACAACTCCTTTCGAAATTTCTGCCTTAGACAAAACTAGTCACCCTTGAAAGATTATGATTTTTTTAAAAAATATATAAAGTTATTCGAATATCACTGCTAAGGGTAAAACAGCCACAGCACTTAAAATTGAATATTTTATTTTTTAAGAACATTTAATAAAGAATTTAAAGTTAAAAGAAAACTCATACGTCATAAAATTAGATTGTTTTTCCTAAGCTGTCAAAATTCAAGTTTGTATATGTGTTGGGACATTAAGTAACTTATTTTTCTCTTGGTTACTTGACATCTCTTTGTACCCGCTCCGTCTCTCCTATCTCACCACTCTCAACCCAATCTTCCTTTAGAGAAGGAGAGACATTCTCAAAATTCTGGTTCTAAAATCTCCAAAGCGAATTGTCATATTGTTATGTATTAATTACATGGATGCTATACGTTCACGTGGAGTAGAATGCCACCTCCACCTGTCAACCAGGATGTGATACATAGAATGGCTGGGAAATAAACTATTTTTGTTTTAAGGGACAGAGATAAAATTAGTTAGTAGTCATCAGAGCATAAACCAGCCTACCTAATTTATATAGCATGTAGCCCAAACATATTCCCTAAATCGAATGAAAATAAAAATAATAGCATTTCTGTTATACCGTTAAAAAAAAAAAAAATCTTTGACTCTGGGTGATAATAATGTGTCAGTGTAGGTTCATCAGTTATAACAAATATGCCACTCTGGAGGGGACATTGACAATAAGATAATAAGAGAGGCCACGCATGTGTGGAAAGTCTCTCTAGTACCTTCCACTCAATTTTGCTACAAACTTAAAACTGCTCTAAAAAAATAAAGTCAGTTAAAAAACCTGAACAGAGAGAACACCTATATTGTTTATATGTTATATCATATTAAGTTACATTATATTTTTATTTATTTATAATTCTGGATTTATTTGTTATATGCAATGGGTCCTTATCATACATTTATTAAGGTTTATAAATTTTAAATGTAGCATTATTACACATAATATATCCAATGGCTTTTTACATTTAATGTGAAATTATAAAATTTCCATGTCATTAAATAATTTTTATAAAATACGAATTTTATTGTTGAGTAGTTTTTTATTATATTGTATTAAAATCTCCCATTATGGACACTTAACTTGATTAAAGTTTCTTTCTGTTTTAAACAATCTCAGGGTAATCTAGTGTATGTCTTCTGTGAACACACAGTTCATCATATTTGTAGAGTTATTGCCATAGAACTGAAGAAACAGTTTAAATCCTTAGGTGCATTGCTCACTTAGGCAAATATGCTCATTGTGTACATTGTTTCTATGATCGATCATAATATACTCATGCTTCAGTAATATGTACCTAGCCTATTTTTATTTTTTCCAGAAAGGTCATATAACTCACATTTCTTTACTATTATTTTTTATTACCATTTAATAGCATTTTGATTAATTAAATGTGACTTCTAAATAATGATTGTCATTAACAACACCCTAAAATACATTACTATGTAATTCATCTTACTGTGTTTACATAAAGCTTGAATAGTATTGTTTTTTAATATTGTTTTCCTTGGTGATCCACTTCAGAAAAACATTTTTAATAAATTGAATTGATAAATAACTCTCAGTACAAAGTAAACATGAATATATTTAAGTCCATACCCTCAAGAAAAAATCTCCAAAGAAATAAAGAGATAAAATAACCTCCATTTTCAGTGACATCACCATCACTGACAATCTTTGAAGAATAACTGTCAATTATTGTAAAATATAGGATAATGTAAACATAATGAAAATTGGCATCTGGCTTTTCAAAATCCAAGGACAGATAATTTTTCTAAATGTATATTTTTACAATACTGAAAGGTCTTTCTTAATAACTTTTGATTGGAACAGCGATTTCCAAGAGAAGAAAGAAAACCATGGATGGAACTAAGAATGCTCTGTTGAGACAATCTTCAACAGGTCGGAGTTTCAGCAGGGGTGAAGCTGCCATTTTATTGTCTATATCTAACCTCCTACTACCTCAGGGGCACTGTTAGTTGAGTTGCGGGGTGAAGCAGAAAGAAGCGTCAACATAATATAGCACTTACCACTGAAAAAATTGTTGGGCATAACAACATTTTATTTTCCTCTTCTCTCTTTTTTTTTTAAATTAAATTTATTGAGGTGACATTGGTTAATAAAATTATATATGTTTCAAGTGAAAGTATGCTGGGCCTGTAACATCATTTTGAACGCTGTTAAAAATAAAGAGAAGACGGACCTTTCTATGGCTAATGGAACATGTAGGCTTGTCCACAGTGTGCTCAGGATGAAAACCAAAGCTAAAACTAGTGTACAGCCCAGAAAACACAGTCAATAATATTGTGATAATTTTACATGGTGACAAATGGTTACTAGACTCATTGCAGTGATTACATCGTAAGTTATATGAATGTTGGATTACTATGCTATATACCTGACATTAATATATTGTATGCCAAATATCTTTTAACAATTTTTAAAGCTAAAATATAAACATATAAACATAAAAACATAAAAATCTGAATTGAAATTTATAAATCCTGTTTACTCCTACCCCAAAAAACATCTGTTCACACAATCCTTTATCAATATTCTGATCACAATAAAAAAAGGTGCAATAGCCACAGAGGAATTATGTGGAACTGTTGTAGGTTTGATTGTTTCCCCCAAATAGAGATATTCAAGCCCTAAACTCTAGGGCCTCACAATGTGACCTTATCTGGAAATAGGACTATTTAGAGGTAACTGATTATGATGGAGTCATACTGGGATAGCATGAGCCTTAATTTAATAGGATCCGTGTTCTCATAATAGGATTATGATATGTGAAGACACAGAAACATTGAGGGAGAATGCCATGCGATGATGGAGGCAGAGATTGCGAAGTAAGCCAAAGAATGCCAAGAATCAAAGACTACCTCCGGAAGTGAGGCAGAAGCAAGGCAGGCTTCTCCCCGACAGTTTTTAGATGGCGTGTGGCCCTGCTGACATGTTTTTGGACGTCTAATCTCCAGAATGGGGAGAAGATACATTTCCGTGTTTTTTTTTTTTCTTTTCTTTTTCTTTTTTTTTTTTAGCCACCTAGTTTGTGGTACTTTATTACAACAGCGCTAGGAAGCTAATATAGGAATTGTGCATAAAATGTTTGTAAAACAAGGAAAGAATTATAATACGGAAATATAAAAATTATCAATAGCTAACATTAATTATAGATTTCTATTTTCTCAAATTAAATACCTTGAGAGAATATATTTCTCTGAATTAAAATAAGAAATTAGGAAACAACAGAAATTAAAACAGTATTTAAAATCAGATAAATGACACTGTCTTGTGGAGAATGAGAGTTAAAAAGAAAGATCGATCACACTTGGTGAAGTCTATTCCTCTTGGAGGCATTGATTAGAAGTTTCTCACAGAAACGTGAGGCAGGAGAAAGTGCTTTCGCCTGAGGTCCTGGACAGTATTTTCGGAATGACATGAAATCTTTGAAGTCAGTTGTTTATCTTGGAATGCATCACTGAGTTTTTAATCACAGCTGATCAAACCACAAGCATTTTGGTAACATCAAGGGAAAGAAAGAAAAAAAGATGGTAGTTTCTTCCTGAGACTGTTTGGAGGACTTCCTACAAATGGTCCTCTGGGCAAAGAAGTCAGAGACCAGGCTGCACTAAAATTGTCAAAAACAATTTTTCTAAAAGTCTAACTGACTCTGAAACACATACACACACACACGAAAGAGTAATAGTGTAATTGTACCTACTTTTTCTTTAAAATTAATCCAACACATAAGTGAAATGTCATAAGAACTTATTTCTCATCATGCTTCCTCAATAGCATCTACATTTATCCGTTTACAAAATCACTACGTTGTTATTCTCGAAGGTGTTATTTTCTTAAATTAATCATCTAAAATGGGTGCAATGACCTGTTAGCCTGAAAACACTTATTAAATAGCAATTAACTCTGCATAATTTTTGAACTATTTGAACTGATAATTAAGGATATGTTGACTAGCTTTGGAAGTAAAGTGGTAGGTCAAGATTAGAGTGTATGCTAAACCTAATAAGGCCACTTTATGATCCATCATATTTATACTTTGGGGATTATTTACCTTATTCACATGTTGAATCAGATGCCATTAATGTCATTAGCTAGATTGGCTACTTTTTCAACTTGCTAATTGTCCGTGATGTCCTAATTAACATGTCTATGAAATGAACTGCTTTATTGTTTCTGCTGAATAACCAGAAAATGTCCTAATTAATACAATTCAAGTATTTTCTTAATACTATAGTTATTTATAGATTTGATTTTAAGTATCTTTAGCCTTTTTTAAAAAATCATATTTGTTAGTATTACTTTTTAGGAGTAGCCTTTCACTGCTTCTCTATTTGCTTATTTTAATATTCAAAAGAATATTATTTTTCATTAATTAATTCATTAAAATACTCATTTCACAACTGTTTATTGTACCTCTCTAATCCAGCCAGTATTGTTGAAAGTACAGAGAACTAGAAATAAACATGTGATTTCTTCTCTCAAAGAGCTGAGAATCAGCGAATTGCTAAATAATGGCAAGCATGAGAAATTTTATTATTTTAACAGAGTATTAACTGCTTGTGATTAGGAAAGATTGCCTTGATGAGGTATAAGGGAGTCTGAGTGAAAACGGTGAAAGGATTAAGAATTACAAATTGGTAGTTACAAAATAGTCATGGGGATGTAAAGTACAGCATAGGGAATACAGTCAATAATATTGTAATGGCTATGTATAGGGCCGGGGGGTACAAGACTAATTGGGAGGATCACTTAGTAAATTATATGAATGCCTAACCATTGTATTGTATACCTGAAACTAATACAAAGTGAAAAAAATAAAGTACATACTCTCTCTTAGTTGATTAAAATCATGATTGAAATTGTTACACACGCACACATACACACACACATATTTTTTTCCCTAAGCTGATTATTTCGCTGTCTAGGATCTAATTGGTAATAAAATTTCTTCATAAATGTCTACAGAATTGTAGATTAAAAAAGTCCTTTTGAAATGCATAGCTGTCTTTGAGTACCGTTGATCTCCACTTAAATGACTAGTAGAGTCTGGGAGGCTGACCACAGGAGATGTCCTGTGGTCATCCTCACAACTTGCTCTCTTATATGAATACTCATCTGTAATTATTTTGCATATTCTGAACATGTATTCATGTAGCTGAAAAAACAAGGTAATATTTGATCGGAATCTGAAGGGCTGATTTAGAATTAGCTGGGCACAGAAATAGAGCGAATTACAGCATTTTTTGACCATTTTATGTATTTTGGCATTGCCAGGTATGGGATGTAGAAGATGATTTTGAGAAATGAGAGCACAAAGACACAGAGGGCCGTGCAGGACATTTTCGGAGGCTGTAGACAGCCATCCAAGAACATTCGGTAAGTAAATTTTGTTTGGATTTACAATTTAGCAATAATAACTCTGGTCAATTAGTGTTAGCATAATTGAAGAAATTACAATTGGAGATGGTAACAATTATGGAACTATATTATTGTTGCAGATCCCCAATCAACATGTACATTTTGGTGCACAAAAGGAGGAGTTGAGAGTGATAACATTCAGAGGAATTTGGTATAATTGTAGAAATTATGAATAAATAATATGAGAACAATATATTATCAGTATTAACAATAGCGATAACATTCATTCTAATGATAATATTAGCTAGTATTGATTTCTGACTATGTGCTAGACAGTGTAGTAATCTTTGTGTAATATTTTGAAAATGTATATTGCAGATACGTCTTGACTTATCATGAGATAATGTCTCTAGAAACCCATCATAAATTGAAAATATCATAAGTCAAATATGCATTTAATACACCTAACCTACAGAACACTATAGCTTAGCCTAGCCCACCTTAAATGTGCTCAGAACACTTTAGCTTTTGTTCTCTTGCATTTCTGCATTCTCTATGATTTTTTACCTCACAGATTTTTCTCGAAATCATAAAAATATTTCTATTTTCCCACTAAAAACTAAAATAAAAAATGTTAGTTCTTAAACTCTATTTATCTTTCCCAGATTCTCCCCCTTTGTTTTAGGTAAAAAAACATACTCCAAAAAAGATCTCCATCGTCAAGGCCTGTACCTTCTCTCTTCTGATTTTCTGCTGAATCATCTCTAATAATTCTTTTAATTCTAATATTCCCTTAGAATGTTCTTGTGTAGGTCACAAGATCCACCTTTCAATTATTAGTCTGTCGGTCTTGGCCTATTATAGGAAATACACAATTAGTTAGATCCTGCTGGTTTTTATTCTAAATCACAACCTTCTTGTTTTCTTTAGATAGATCTCATTTTCCATCTCCTCTGCAAAACCGATCTTCAGAACTTGGAATTTCAGTGTCCCAAGCATCATTTCTGAATCTTTTTTACTCTACATTTACTATCTCATTGACCTCAACTTCTGTCAAGACTCCAAGTACTATGTATGCAACAACTGATCTTTTGGCAATTCACATACCTGCCTAAATTCCATCTCCATGTGGAAATGGAATAGGTATTCCAAATCAAACATGTTCAAAGCCAAAGTCCTTAGTCTACCTCCACTCCTTACTCTGAATCAATAAAACACTGTATCTCTCACATTCTTCCCCTTAAAGCTAGCTCTTTCATTTTTATTTTAGCTTAGGCCAAAAATTGGAATCACCATGATGCTTTGTTTTTTTTGTTTTTCACATTCAACTCCCAATTCCTTTACAAGTTTTATAGGAACTTCCTTCAAAATATTTCTAGAACCTGCTACTTTTTTCTTTTAAGCTACCACTTAATCTAGGCAACCTCAATCTCTTGCCTTTATTATTTAATATCTCTTCACTGATCATTTTATTCTTGCCTTTGCTCTTCTCTTAAGTTTATTTTCACAAAGCAGTCAGGGGGAACTTGTTATGATTAGGACAGATCCTATCACTATCTTGATCAAAACTTTCTAAAAGTTTCCCATTTTCTCAGGGTAAAATTTTTTTCAGTGCTTTTCAAGGCTCTATAGGATTTGGTACTGAGATTATCTATGCTGCCTTCTTGTTCTTAAACACAGCAATTATGCCTCTAGCTTGGGGCATGTGCACTTCTATTTTCTTCTGCCTGAGGGTCTCTTGTCCTGTGTTTACACAAGGCACATCTCCTCATCCTTCAGTCCTTGCTTGAAAGTCATCTCAGAGAGGCCTTTCTGACAACCTTGCATGAAGATGAAAACTTCCTCCCATCGGACAGCATTCCACATCTACCTTTTCTGTTCATCTTCCTTACAGTTATTACTATCTTATTTGCTATGCGTTTATATATATTTATATTTAGTATTTTTATTGTCTATCTTACTTCTCTGAGGTCAGAGATCCTTGTCTCTTGTATTTGCTACTCTATACCTGGTATCTTGGTTAGTCTTCACACAGGGAACACACTTAGTATATATTTGTTAAATGAATGGAAGACTATATGCTTTAAGGTGTTATTTTATGTTTTAGAGATGCAATTACACTGGATGTTCAGACATCATGATATCAAGTTTAATTTAAAATCTGTTGTTTTTATAAATACAAAAGAAAGAGAAACACAGGAATGAAAGGAGAATAAAATGGAGAAAACCCAATTAAAAATAGAAGAGAGAATAAGCTCTTATTATTGAGCTAACTTCAGTAAGTGTGATCTTTTCAACTGATAACCATAGTATTATTTACCTTAAAAACTTTGCTTGCATCACAGGACACTTAGAATAAAAGCCAAACCCTATATCCTGGCTTGCAAATTTATATAGAATGTGCCTCTTCTTAATATTACACCACTTCATCGCTTGTCACTAGGTTTAAGCCACCAGTTTTTAAAAACCACAAATATACTTCTTTAATTTCCTCTTAGTCAAGTCCTTTTTGTCCTCCTGGCTCCAAGTTAAATGTCATCCCCTGACAAAAGCCTTTTCTCACCACTCATTTCAAAGAATCCACCTAATAGCTCTGTGCCACATCACCCTGATCTGTTTCTATCGTGATCCTCCGATTTGTCATATTCGCATTTATTATTGTCTATCTCAATTGAGTCCTGTGAGGGTTGATTGTAACTATTAATGGCTGGACCCATGGCAGTGGGAATTCAACATAATCAGTTGAAAGAATCTATGTCCTGAATGTACTTGAAGGAGACAGCTCACCTATCAGCCTACCCCTCTGACCTTGCTTACCCACCTTGATGGCTAAAAGCAGCAGGAGTATACACTGCTTAGTTCAAAAAAGGAGTGAGGGCACACCAAGAAAACCTGTTCAACTGAGAGAGTGTAAGTTTCTGGTCATAAATCCTGGTGTGCCAGAAATCTCACTTTCTTTATCCTCCTCAAATCAACTATAATGCTTTCTCTGCCTTTTTTTTTTTTTTTTTTTTGAGGTGGGTAAGGAAATGTGTTCTTATTTCTTTCTACCTGAGTTTAAAATGGCCGCTTGGAATATGACCTGTTTGTAAGTTAGAGGATGCCAATATTATGTTTTGTACTTATGGTAAAAGAAAACACCAAAAAGAGTTTCCCGTTATTTGCTCCTGTAATTTTGATATAAAGCATATAAATCATTTTGGTCTAGGAAAATCTGGACATAAGAGATCGAGGAGCATTAAGGCATGTTGATTAAATTGTTATACCGCAGTTCTAGTATTGACTATTCGCAGCATAATGGAAAGTGAACACAATTCATGGGCATTCATGATAATTGCCCGAAAGCAACTGGCTCTGAGTTTATACAGAAGATTAATTCATAGCAAAAATAATAAAGGTGCATTTTAGATTCTCCATCTTGCCTATTCCTTTAATACAAGTTATTTTAAAACTCAAGTGTTTTAGGATGTCTCGTATCTGCTTAAAAGCATAAGGAAAATTTCAGAAAGATCAAACTACCATATTTTGGAATAAAATAATTCTCTCATACAAAGCATTTACCATTCAGTATAGGAATACAAAAGAATTTTGTGTTTTCAAATGGAAGTCTATTCGAATGGGGAAAAAAATCACACAAGTTTATGTTTTTCCTCAACGAAAGTTGCACAGTATAAACGCACTCATATATTTGTGAAATCACTTAGTTTATACTTTATATTTCATCCTTTTAAGTTCAGGGTTGTTTTCATAACTACTCTCAGTTTTTATTTTAAAATGTTTGATTATTTATGTTGAACTGTTCTTAATTGCATGCTTTAACAACAGAACACTGACTCACCTAACAGAGATAGCGATCATATTATAAAATATCTTCTCATGAAGAAATACTTTGAGAAAAACAATATGAGGACTTGTGAATTTGAGTTAGAAAATAGGTCGATGCATGCTGCATCCATCTTACCTGTCACGTTGAGAAGGATCCAGTTATGGACTTACCTGTAGTTATGCACAGAAGTTTCCTAAGCCGGCTCTGAAAGAGGGTGCTCGGATGCTCTCCCTGTTCATGAAGTTCGCAGATAAATCTCTTTATCAGAAGTCACTGGTCCAACATGATTGCTTAGTTTATGAATTAAGTCACTTCTACCTAGAAGCAAAAATTCCAAGAATGGGTCTAAATTCTGCTGTAACTCGCTAGTCTCAATATTGTTTACTGCATTTCTCCTCTGCCCTAATATGGCTAAGTGCTGAAACTTTGACCTCATCCTAAGCTTTTGTTCTTTCGTTCTGAGTTACATAGTACTGGATTTTTTCCTTCAAACATTCGTGCATTTTTGTTATCCCAATGGTAGCCCATCACTAACAGTCTATTTGAATCTGTCCCTAATATTCCAGTGTTGAGTTTGGTACCATTCACTTCCCTAGCCTGTGGTGACATTTATACTACACATGAATAAGTGTCCTAGATTTTCTGCAGACTTTGTATTCTACTGTTACGCAGAATTCACTTGAACATTGCTTTCAGAATTAGAATTCAGACAACTATAAAACCCGAACTCCCCACTTCACACAAACATGATAAACTGCTCTTTCAAGGGACAGCATCTGTCTGATGGTTATTTTTCAGACATTGCTCTTATCTAAAACAAAACAAAAAAAACAAACAACAACAACAACAAAAAACACTATCCACTTCTAACATCAACTCGTTCTTTTTCATCTGATCTGTGAGGATTAGGAATTACTTAAACCTAAGTCTCCCTGAATATTAACACAATCTCAATCCCCTTACAAAAACTAAAAGTTTAGGCTTGAAATAGGTATATTTTTTATGTGCTTTTATTAGTTGTCCATGGTCTAGTGTTTCAATAAATAGCAAAAAAGACAGGGAAATCTTAGGTAGGAATTTTTTTCAGGGTAGAATCAAAATGTGTCATATATAATTTGCTTTTTATGTTCCAAGTCAGATAAAGAGACACTGAATTTACAGCTCAGTAAATTTTACTTTCAGTTACAATAAATAAGGGTTTTTAATGATCACATAATGCCAGCCTGGATTAGTGGCCCCAGGGTTGGTTCGAGGACTTAATGAAGTCACAAAGACCCGAATCCTTTTCTTTGAATACTCTCTCTTCCTTGGCATAATGACTTTGAATCCATGACATATACAAAAGAAAAGAAGCTGTTATGAACCATACATGATTTGAATTTTTAGAAATTATAAAAATAATTATGTAGATAAGAATCGTCCTGGAATTAGAAAGGGAAAAAAAAAAAAGGAAAAAGAAAAAGAGAAAATTGAAAGGAGAAGGACAGTAATGGAGTCCTCAGGGAGATAAAGGGGCAGGTAGCAGCATGACAGGGTTTCAGAGGATGAACTGTCTTTGACTATGTGACTACCCCACCCCCTTCTGAACGATCATTCACGGAAAGGCTGTTCGACAGCTCTGGATACAGGTAAGCATCTCTCGCCAGGGGGCAGGAATTTAGTAATTACTCCTCACTGAAGTGGACTGAACGTGGCAGGATGAAACTTTTCTAAAAGATAGCAGTGGACTCATTGTCGGTGTTATAGTTTGGACACTGTATGGGATGTTGTTGTTTAGCAAATCTAGGTGGAACGTAGATGTTGCTATTGTTACAGAAGTAAAGAATATCTTTACAGAAAGAAAAAAAAAATATCTTGAGTATAATTTAAGATGAACATTAGATTCCTAAAAATGTTTACAGTAGAGATGCTCATCTGTGATGATTTGTAGGGAGTACACTGGAAACATTCTCAAAATTAGACAATTAGAATCCTTAGAAGCACATAATGTGTTAAACTTGGGTGTAAGAGGAAAACAATTGCATCTCTACAATGTTTAATAATGTCCCTGGAGCCTGATAATAGAGGATACGCAAAGGCTTTGTTTGATGAGAAAAGCGATAACTGGAAAGTCATTCACAAACTCGTTGTCACGCCAAAGTGGCAATCTTAAAAGATAACTTCACTTATTAGGCAAGATGGCCTGAATCTGGTTGATGCGGCCATTTTAATGAAGAAGTCTTGCTCAGAATCAGCCTGAACAATGGATCCCATCCCGGATCAAACATGGGAGAATTTCTCCTACTACTGAGGAGGCTTTTAACCGAGAATTGCCTGGAATGCTACCAGCAGGTGGTAATACACTTTTTTCATCATGGCTGAGTTGGTTGAGAGGCAGGTACCAGAACGTAAGAACTATTCTGTGTTGATAGGCTCTCAGGAATGCCCAGGCTTTGTGATAAGGAGTGTGTATTCACAACCCAATTTCACACTTGGGTTGTTGACCGTCAGAGTAAAGAATGACCACAACATATTTATGCCTCACTTTTTCATTTATTAAATATTTACTTGACATCTATGAGCTACTGTACTGTTTTGCATCGGGCACGCAGCAGTAAACAAAACAGCAAATAATATCATCTTTCACGGACCTTATATTCTAGCAGTGAGAACAGAAAAAATAAACTCATAAATCAAGTCTTAGTATACCCCAAAATGAAAAGTGTTTTAGAGACAAACAAACAAGGCAAAGGTGAAAAGGAGCATGTGTGGAGGTTGTTGTTTTATACAGGGTCGTCAGGGTAGGCCTCCCTCAGAGGCCATGTTTGAACTGTGAATTGAAAGAAGAAACATAATGAGACATAAGCTCTCTGTTGAAACTGTGCTCCAGGCAAAGAAAAGAGCAAACACAGAGATCCCACGATGGGAAAGAGCTTGATGTATTACTGGTACAGCAAACAGCAAGGGGGCCATGGTGGTTGGAGACGACTGAACAGGAGGCAAATAATATGAGACAAGACTAAAGAGAGAGTGGGGCACTATGGACAGGCGAGGCCTTGGAAGCCACTGAGGCAATTCTGAGTGGGATGTGAAACCACAGGAGGCTTTGGAGAAAAATAGTGACGACGGACAGATTTGAACAGTCACTTTGAAAATCACTGTGAGAATAGACTATCGGGTTATAGAGGTAAAAGCAGGGGAAAAAACAAACAAACAAACTTAAAGTCTTTACAATCATCTATCTGAGAAATTAGATTGCTTTGGTGGTTGTTTTGTCCTGAAAATGGTGAAAAGTGGTTAGATTCTGTGGATTTTTTAAATGTACAGAGAATGATGATGGATTAGACATAAGAAAGAAAGGTGTCAAAGATGACTTCTAGGTTTTCAAACTGAGGATCTTGAAGAATGGCAGTTCTATATCCTAAAATGAGGAAGAATATGCGAACACATTCCTGAAAAATGGCTGACTCGCTCATATTTGGACGTGTACACTGGAGATGCCTAATGTGCATATTCAAAGGGAGATGTTAAGTGGTTATATATGCAAGTCCAGAATTCACAGAAATTTTCTGGGCTGGGAATACAAATTAGGGTGTCAGCAGCATATACACTTAAAGCCACCAGAGTGAGTAAGTTTATTTAGGAAGGAAAAGAATTACCAAGATTAAACCTTGGGATGCTCACACTCATAAAGGCAGGAGGAGAAAAGGAAGCGGCAAAGGAGACTGAGAAGAACAAGCCAGTGAGGTCAGGGGGAAAAAAAAAAAAAAAAAAAAAACAGACAAATATGTTTCTGGAAAAGTCTATTATGAAGAATGCTTCAAGGAGGAGGAAGTGATCAATTGTCTTAAATGCTATTTGCAGTTCAAGTAAGACGAGAAAGAAAATTGACCATTCTGTTTACTTAGAGGATATCCGTGATCCTGAGAAGAAATGTTTTTGTCCAGTGAACATATGAAATGTTAATTAAAATGAATTCAAGAGAGAACGGGAGAAATTATAGATATTCACTATATATTACCTCTTCAAAGATTTTGCTGTATGTATGAAGAGAGAAAAAAATGGTATGAAGTTTTGAGAACCTAATGAAATAAAGGTTAAGTCTCTCTGTAGAGAGTCCCATACTAATTATAATGTAGGAATCTACATGTTAAGAGTAAATGTTAATGCTTCATGACAATTTAAGCGTATCTTTTTCAGCCACGAGAATAATTCAAATCAAAAGATAAAACTGCAAATAAGGAAGTAACCTTCGATTAATAGGACACATGTCTAGTGTAAGTCAGTCTTAAAATATATTTTATGTCTACCTAAAACCCAAAGTATGCCATTGAAATTTAATGTCTTCTGTACTTTCAGGCTTAATTATCTATATACACATATGAAGATGGATGGAGAGAGAGAATTCAAAAAACGTGGAACACATTCAGAACATGTCAAAATGTAGTACTATTATCTACTCTTTCTAAACTATTATGTAAGATATCAAGAGGTGATCTGAGGAAAAGCGATTCTATAAGCAACTAAGTCTGAGACTTCCGAGTGAGGATCTGTTTGACAGTGAGGTAGATAATGAAGACACAAAGTCCCTAATTCTATCTGTATTATATTCTGAGGTCCCTGGAATACAGGGCTCCTGTGTAAGCCAGGATGGGCAAGGATCAGACTGCAAGGCTTGATTCGTTGACCACCTGGAAAAGAAGCTTAGAGCGCCACCTGTGGACCTTTTTTCTATATTCTGCTGTTTCAAGGGCTTATGTGCAAAAGCATCAGTGAAGATCCTTCTCTATATTTTGTGCCCTATCCCCTGTTCTTGTTGCAGATTTTCTCTACATAGAGGAAGAGGAATTGAAATTAGTATGTGTAGCTAGTCACCATTTCACAACACAAGAGAGAAGTTTTAGAAATTTTCACTTTTTTTCTGAAAATGATTTCGGTTAAACCATCATTGCTTGGAGAACAGTCCCTGTATTAAGTAACTATGCAAATAATCTATTTTTTCTTAAATAATTCAAGAACGTTATGATCATTTATTAAAATGCTGTACTCATTTGAGTGCTGCACATATGTATATGCCCACTCCTGTTTCCAGGCTTTTAAAAGTTATTATTAACTGAGATTCCTTCAAAGTTAGTGGCACATGTCATATGACTAATGTTGCCAGCTAAATGATCTATGAAACAGTTGCCATCCTACCAATTTATTCTCAATATTCTACTCATTTTAAATGATGTAATTCAGGAAGAGAATAGGATTGAGTGGGGTTTTTTTCCTTCTGTATTATTAGGAAAAGCTTTCTAAGCAAATGCATAATTTTATTATGATATGAAATTTGTTTTCTTAATTTCCTTATTAACTATATCTTTTAAGAATTCAGAAACTATGTAGCTACCTATGAGTTATGCGCTAACAATCTGAAATGCTGATGTATATATGCATGTATTAATTAAGGTCTGTATATTTCTTCCTGGTAACTATTCACTTTTCATGGAAAAATCTGTATTTTAAAAGCTGTATGTGTAAAATAGCTGGATTTTCTTGATATTAGTAATATTCATTTTCCCTCAAAGTGATTTCTGAATGCTATGCTATATGTATATATAGATAATTATTATCTAGGCACAATGCAAAGTATTTATTAAACATAGTAAATATGCACTTCTCTCTGTTCTGCCTTTATAATCATAAAGGTAACTTTTAAAATTCTGAAATCTCATTAAAAGGACTATTTGTCAAGTGGTTATTTAAAACGTAGTTTATTTTTTATGCTTACTCTTTAGAACATAAAAATAAAATGTTAAAGGCTAATATTTGTGTGCATGTGTGCATACTTATGCATTTTTAACGACATGAAAACAATAGCATGCCATTGAAGAATAACTCCTCAGTATTAAATGAAAATCTATACTTGAGATATTATAACAGTGAATGAGAGAAATCAATGAACTGTTTAGATGAGGAATAAAAAAAATCTCCTGAACCAAGACAATCAATCACCACAGAGCCCTGATGAAACAATTTCATTACTTGCAAACCACAAAAGGTTTCTTTCTATAAAAAAATGAAGCTTTTGGGAAGAGCTTAATGATTAATTATACAAATAAATTGTCTCTTTAGTAACAGGAGTTGTAAATATAACTTTAATACAAAATAAAGTTAATTTTATCAGGTTTCTATGCAGCTCTTTGCATTCAGATTCCATTAGGGGTCCTTGAAATATTTTTTTTAACAAGAATATTCTTGACAATATTCTTTTATTTTTATTATAGTGTTTGTATAATATTGTAACTTCCCTATGGTATTGATATATAGGAAATATTTAAAAAGAGAAAGACAAACATAGAACAAGCACCAAATCAAGATTTGTCTGTTGTCCAATTCATTAGGAAATAAGAGCACTTATGTATTTAATAACAGAAAGAATGATGTTTTATAAGATAGCTTAATTAAAGTACACAGATAATGACTCTATGATGATAATTTTTCTCTTGCTCCTTTAAAGACTTTAAAGTATGACAACAAATACATGAGATGTCTATATGATATTTTGATTTTTTTCAAAGAAAATTAGACTACATAGAAATTCAAAGGCAAACATAGTGGTTCTGCCTTTCTCATCCAAATAAAAACTTCATAAAGGTCTATACCCAGAAACAGGAATTCATCTCAGCTTCTAGTTCACAGTTATGTCATATCAATTTAAGTCAATTTCATTTATTTTCCTATAGTCATGCCCAAGACAATGTTATAAATCATGTGGAATCAGTAAAAGATTAAATGGCTTCAATTTATTTAAGATGGAATCACTCAGACCCCAGGATTCCATTTACTGTAAGAAAAGGTGCTTATACAATTTTTCTTAGGTATTTGAATAAATTTTTCTAACTATTATATTAATCCATAATTACATATATTAGAATAACTACCACATACAGTATTCATAAAGATTGAATATGATGGTGCCTGTTGGCATTACCCAAATATTAAAACCTTTTCAATAGACATTAGTTATTAATATTTATTGGATTGATTTATATTATGAATTAGTACTTTTAATTAATATTACTTAAATATAGATAATAAATACATGGATAAGTAAACTCACCAAAGGATAAATGCCTGTGCTTTCCTAAATAAACTTTTAAAAAATATTCCCATCAGTGCAACAAACGATTCTTATTCTATATATTTTTTGGTAGTAATAACTACAAAATCTCTCTTTGCATTCTCAATGAATATTCCTAAATTTTAAATAACTTTTTGTGAAACACAAATTTTAAATTGTTAAAATTGCCTGTGCCAAATCATTTTTAAAAATGATTATTGTAATCATGCTAAGAGAAAAAAGCCAGACAGAAAAAGTTGAAAATCACGTGATATCTCTTATATGTGGAATATAAATCTAAAAGCAACAAATGAACAGGACAAACAAACAGAGACTCATGGACATGGACTATAGACTAGTGGTTACCAGAGGGTAAGGAATGGGAGAAAAGGGGTAGGTAGATGGTTAAAGGAGGTCAAATCTAGGTGAGTATGGAGAGGGTGAAGCAGGTAAAGGGGATCAAATATATGGTAGCTGAAGGAAACTGGACTTTGGGTAGTGAACACACAATAGAATATACAGATGTCAAATGATAATGTACACCTGAAAATTATATAATCGTATCAACCGATGTCACCCAATAAACAAAAAAAAAGAATTATTGGATCCATCCATGTTGGATCTAGAGGATATTATGCGAAATGCAAAGAGACAATACAATTTCAATTACATATGGAATTAAAACAAAACAAAAACAGACTCATAGAAACAGAGACCTAAGGGATGTTACCAAAAAAGAGGGTTTGGGTGGATTGGTGAAAAGAGGAAGGGGAACATAGTCAATAAGACTGCGATAAGTCTGCATAGTGACAGATGATCACTAGAATTAGTAGGGTGATCACACTGTAGGCTTTAAAAATATTGAAGCACTATATTGCACCTGAAACTAATATCACTAATGTAAGATTGCATACCAACTAGAGTTAAATTTAAAAATAAATAAACAAAAATAAAAATTGTAATTGGCAGGCTTATATACATGACAGGTCATTTGATTTGGTAATTAATCCAAGCTCATTAGCTTTCTACCTAGCCAGCCAATCTTTACACTGTGTGTGTGTGTGTGTGTGTTTATTACATAAATAGTAATAGAAATTAAATAACTAAAAAAATATGTGTTAAGTTGGGTATTTTCACTGGACTCAACTTCTACTTATCTAAGCTGCCATTGCTCCACCTAACCCCAGAACTTTATTTGCTTAGGTGATCTATGTCACAGTGTCTAAAAAAAACCTGTGATATTTTCAGTGGCGAGAAAAAAAAAAAAGAAAAGGACATTCTAGGTCACAGAACAGCATAAGAAAAGCCAGAGTAACAGGATCAGTAGTTAGTATTCAGGACCTAATAAGGAATCTGGAATTCTAGAATACATGATTGACCATTCCATAATTAGTGGAAAGTAAAAGTAGAATCAGTTTGTGGAAATGCTGTAACTGTCAGCTTGGCTGGGGTCCTCTGTGTTGAGCTGCTGTAAAGAGAGGCGACATACAAAACGTAAATTTCAAAAAAAAAAATAGGTGCCAGACTTGGTTTCACAATGTTTGGGTACCGAACCTGGCACCACTGATAAGGACCAAAATTATAAAATGGTTGAGAAAGTAAATTGAGAGAGGCCCTATAAAGAAAATTTTTAGGTGAGAGCTCTTTCCCTATTGTAAAGATGCTTTAAATCTAGCGACAGAAGGAGCCATGGAATTTTTTTGCATATCTGTGATGTCTGTGCACACTTAGGAGTTAGTAGACTTATGTCTAAACAAACCTCCAAAATCAAAATGGCTGGAGAGGTGGGTTTGGTCCTCTACTTTGAGTAGTAATTAAAATTAAAATTTCTTTGTTCCCCTTTCCATTTTTTTAGTCCATGTAGTCTTACAGAGGTGACTCAGTAAGTGTTTCTGGCAAACGTTAAAAGTGAGTAAGAAAGACAGACATGAAACTTCCGGAATAACTGGCCAGACCACAGTCTATGCTTGAGACCTGAAGAAACCGGGGTACTGTTTATCACCCCAGAGTAACCAGAGAAGCCATGGTACTTGCCCTGGTTTTCACCCTGTGCAGAAGTAAGCAACGCGTGATTAAACATAAAAGGAAAATGAGAGATACCTTGATTATGTCCTCTGAGTCATGCTTTGTTAATATAGCAATTAAATTCAATAGGGGAATCAAGTCCAGATCATTTATATACATTTGGTTTGGCTTCCCCAGTTGTGTGTCAACTCTGTGTCTGTGTCAGCCCCTTCCTCTACCTTCAAGTCTACCTCATTCGTCTTGTCACCTTGGATCAAAATGCCTAGCTAAGTAGAAATCCCTATCCCCTGTGAAAGAAGTAGGATGCTCATAATGCAAAATAAATCTAATGTGAAATCAATTCAGATATATACTTTGTGTTATACAGAATGATAACATTTATAGTATAATCACTTTGTGCCATAATCTCAAGTAATTAGAATATAAGTGAGATAATGTTTGAGTGGACTCAAGTTTTCTTTCATAGAAGAATGATAAGTATAAAGTGCATTGTGCTAGAGTTATTGAAGTAAATATAGGAAATAGCCATTTGCTTATTAATGTATTAGATGGACTCACCCCTCATATGTTGAAGTTGAAGCTCAATATATTTATTTTTATAAAACAAACTTTATAGCAATAATAATGCTCATTCAATTTAGGGAAAGACGATTTGTGTTAGGGAGGGGGTATAAACTTTTTATCTAATAACCTAATTTTCCTTTTGGAATGCATGTTTTTTTTAAAAAATGTTTTGATAATTTAAGGAAACACAATTGACTGTTGAAAAATAATGGATTAAACCTCTTCAATAGTGACAGTGTAATGAAAATACAATTTTGTGCTTTCTCTTATCATTAAAGGTAAATTCTTTTCCAATAGCAAAATAAAGTGCGTAGTATAACAGAAAGAAGGGACGTTAGCTTTAGACAGGATTCTGCACAACTTTTAAAACCACTGCAAAATTGTTTTGAGTAGGTGACTTCCAAATTCAATGTAACTGGGGTCAAAAGACATTCTTTCTACAGTTCCTTACATATTGTGACTAAAGAAATACACAATGAGATAGCATACATATTCTTAACAGATCAATTGCAAAACTGGCATATTGCCAAGTGATAAATTTCTCCCTAGAAAAGAGAGTAATTTATTTAATTTCAACTAAATCCAAGCATATGAATCCATAGTTAGAAAAACATGTGAATTTATATTCACTTTCAATATAAGGATTAGAAAGATATGCTTAATAATTTTCATATTGTCCTATATGGAAATTTTCTACCTTTATAAAAAACAGATTTTAAATGTATTAATCCATATGTGCATGGTTGTAAGCAATCTGTTAATTTACAGTGTCAAGGCAAACATTTTTTTTTTTCCTATTTCATAAAACTCTGTGGAATACCATCTGCTACTGGAAATACTATCTTTAAAATAAGATGAGTAGTCCAAATATAGAATCCTGGTTTTTATTTGTTTTGTGTAAACTCAACATCTGTTGCATCAAAAAGTTAGTCTCCCACAGTATTGTTCTAAGTCAGTTATCTATTAAATATCAATGAAGATATGCATTGTTTAGTACCATAATCACATATGAGGGTTTTTTTTTCCTTAGTAATTATTCTCAGAAAAATAATATTTGGCATAGTTGATGTCATCCAAATTGAGGCGTGGACTTTCATTAGCTGTGAGGTATATCCAACACCCTCATTTATCAAAGTCTGCAATGTCAGAGATTGTAGTTATTTTAATCAGAAGAGTCTATATTTATAATGAGACAAATTGGTGAAACAAGTAAGCAAGATTAGTTAAACAGGGTTTGGGGAATTAGTCTCACATTAAGATAATTTTAAGGAAATGATGTTACAAAAAATCAGGTCAAACTAAAATGGTCTGTTAAAATAGCTACTAACACGATGTCCTTTAATATGTCGTCTGATAGCAAATCCCTTCTTACACGCTCACCTGCCAACGCGCTCAGTTTGATAATGCTGTTTGGTGAAGAGCAGGTATTCAGTACAGAATCACATTACAGAAAATAAGTTTGGTATTACAGGAAGAGTGACATTTGTTAAAACATTCTTAGCACAGGACCTCACGGTTGTCTGCATATGCTTCTCTCTGAGTGTTCATTTCACTGACAAGTCTAATAACAAGTATTCTTTTCCAATGTCACATCCGGTATTTTATTTGGTGTTTATAGTTTTCTCCTATCACTAAACCACACGCTGGAACCACCCTCCAACCTGGCCTTAGGGAAAAGATGAACAAATATTAGCAGAATGGTGGGAAAACTATAATTTTTTATTGATCAAATGCTATATGTAAAGTATGCTAATTAGTGAATTAGTACAAGCAAGAATATGTTTCTAGTGTTATTTAATATGAATTTTTCCTTAGCCTTCTCCTAGCCAACATTTTTTCTTTAAATAACTGATACTAAAAAGAGGAGGTAGGCTTCCAAATTGTGAGTGCTGGGGATAACAGATACCTTTGAAGGCAAACTCATTTTATCTTGCAAACAGGGCTGGCAATGGGGTGAACATCTGCACAATTAGGTTTTGGAAGACACTTAACAGAGAATTCCACTAAAAGAGGTATTTGCTCAGCTAAATTGAGCCATTGCATACTTAATCCTACATAAAACAGGGAAGCGATAGCAGTAGCTTCAGAAGTTACCTTTTACCGTGAGGCAAACTTGAGGACAGGGCCTCAAATTGATATAAAAGTTGCAGCAACAAGAAGTTAACTCAAATCTCTGACAGCACTGAAGAGCAGTCATACCCGATGTGGACTACCCAATTTTAAATTTATCAGTCAGTGAAAGAAAATATACCTATCATTCATTTAAGGCACTGTTCGTCTTTTGTATTTTTCTAGTAGACAATTCCTAATATGTACATGCAAAACATGTCATTTATCATGATTTTAAAAACTAAACTCTGCATGAATAACTTTTCAAGGATGCAGCTTGGAAACAGAATGTTTTGCTCGCGCAAAACACACACAAATTATTTTCACTGTCAGTAGTAAACACATAGACTATAAAAAAGCACCAACGAAACAATTTTAATATATTGCATTGTTGACAGCCTGTAATCTAGAATTGGGAAGGTTTTTTTTTTTTTTTTTTTTTTTTTCAGGTCACCTAAAACCCGTGTTTCATTGCATAGGTTTCAAAATTTGAACTGGCTTCAAATCTGGCTTCAAAATTTGACAATATCCTTTGGCATAAATTTTTGGAAAAAAGACACTATATGTTCAGAACAGAGTTACCAAACTGTGAGGGAATTTAAATATTGTATATGGCATGAAAGATAATGCATTTTTACTTCAAGAAGAGACTTTTTCAGATATGCCAGTGGTTATACAATGGAAGAGGATTAAATATCTCATGTAAAGCTGTGAGAAGAGAATAGAGAGAGAGAGAGAGAGAGAGAGAGAGAGAGAGGAGAGGTACTCAACAAGATTCTATCTGCCAATGCAGTCTATAATGTTAAACTAACAGAACTGAATAAAAAATTAGAGATTAAATATTAGAAAAAAAATTTTAATTTTAATCTGTGATTGTAAATGCTAATGAATTGGTGTCCATCTGGACATCTTACTTAAAAAGATATAGGAATTTGTTAAATAGATTTCATTCATTTGATATTGGAATTCAGATATTTGTTTCAAGATTGCTGCATTCTGGTTTGTTTCTTTCTCTGTGTGTATATGTTTGTGTTTTAATAATATCAGAGGAAGCTATATTAAATGCTTGTTGTAATTCTGTATATTTATCTTTGATGACAATGAATTAAAATCTGAGAGCAAACTTAGACAGAATTGCTATATTAAATTTAATTAAAGTCATTGCTATCTTTAGTACTCTCTGGATTAATGCCAGTTTCTCAGATTAAAAAAAAAAAAAAAAAGAACAGTATCCGTAAGCTGATTTAACAGTTATCTTCATGCTAACTGGATGGTAATGCTATTTACACTAAATTTGGTCAAGTATCCTTCTAATACAGACATGGATTACATATTTTAAGAACAAGACAATACGATCCAAAAGCACATTAAAATATAACTAGTTTTAAGAAGCTTGAAAATATCCAAAACAGTTGCTAAATATTTGCAAATTAATTTCACTTATTCAAAGTGTTTTATCAAAGCAGAGAAAAAAGGTAAAAAATTTTGGCAGGAAAATAATCAGTAAGATTATGGTAATTAGGATTAATTTCTGTATTTTAAATACTTTCATTAGATCTTTCTCTTAAAATTGATTGATTATGGAGGAATAAAATAAAGGAGAAGAATGTTCACTTATCACTGATGGAATAATATAACTGAAATTCTATCAGAATATTCGTTCTCATCTATACAGTACTTTTATAAAAGGGACACTGGTATACACAAGAGAATAATTACTTCAATAATTGTTTTAATCATTGACTTTATATCACAATATATAAGTTATAGGATATCAAAGGAGAAGAGTAAGTATCACCCAAGAAATTTGTACTCTCTTGCCAGGAAAATTTTTTTCTGTTGTACACACTATATTATGTTAGGTAGAAATCTGACTTTGTTATTGTCTGTATTTGGAAATTAAGTATAGTTTAAGAGGATTTGCATGGGGGGCATATTTTAAGTGGTCATTTGCATTTCTAAAAAGTTTCTGGGTGGAAGAAAAATTTTAAAACGACCTAAATATTAATTTGTATCATAAAATAATTAAATTTATAATTGAATGTAACCATAATGTAATGACAAAGTTTATCTCTTAGAGTTTCAAAATGTCTGGATTTTAAATATATTTAATTAGCATTAGCAGTTATAATAGTAATATTATTCTTACTTTCAGAAGCTTCACAACCATTACCTGTTCATTCATCGCCTCCTCTTCTTCCTATAGTCTAGCAATCACTCTTTAGACTCCAAGTATACGTACATCAGAACTTCCTTTATCCTCTATTTCTTAAATTGTGTCACATTTTTCATCTTTTCAATGTGTGCTATATTCCTAGTACTTTCTTCAGATTCAAATTAATGTTGAAGTTTCAGTAATTAATCATTTTCTCTTATAATCCATACTCTGTAATGCATATGAATGTTGTTCCCTTTATTCTTTTTACTTCTTGTAGAATAAAAAGAGATGATACTTGCAAATGGATAAGGTGAGTGATTGCTGTTAAATTAATCACTGTTTCTTATTGTTATTTGAAACCCCTTTTAGATTTCCTAAAGTGAATTAACCTACAGAGTCCAATGAGTCTGTGCAAATAGTCCACTAATTCACCCTGATTGAATAATTGAATATTTAATTTTTACTATTATATCTAATTTATAAAAATCCATTTATCATTTTCTAGCTCATATTCTTTACTTAATATATAATATATAATAAATGTTTTATAATCTATTTCTGAGAAATCTAATTACTGATATCAATGCTGATCTAATTGACATATCTGCTTTTTTCTGTACTATCTCTTTTCATGGTTCATTGTTATGAGAATTTTAACTATGAGCCTAGGTTCTTCATATTTTTGGGGGGGAAATATTTAAGGCCTGGGTGGAAGTTGTGCTTCTCTTCTAGGATTGCCACTTCTTCTTTTAATCATTTGGGCAAATATTTATCTTAGATCATAATAGTGAATACTATGACTTATATTTTATTTGATTTTACATGATTCCTGGATTGTGTTTTTGAATATTCAGTAGTGTGTGTACATGTATATGTATGTGTATGTATGCTTATGTGTGTATGTCTGTGTATGTGTGTGTATGTATATATGCATATGTATGCGTGTACATGTGTGTGTGTGTGTGTGTGTGTGTGTGTGTGTGTGTTATATTAGCCACACATACAAGATAGGCACATCTCCTTGGTGCCCACTTCTGTGGGGCAGGATCATATCTGTTTGCCTTCATACTCATTAATGGAGGAGTGTTTCACTAGACACCCCCTCTCTGCAGAAGAGACTTGAAGCTTAGCTCCCATCTACCTCTTCCTAGTCATCAACACAATGACTCATCCATAAGTATTTTCCTGTTACCCTAAGGATGAAGATGCTTTGGATACATGATTACTTAATAAGAGTTCTTATTTTCACTTTAATTTTTGCTTCTGGGATTCCATATTCCCAGGTCAATAATTAACTTAAACATTTTGTTACTTCTTTCCAATATTATGTTTATTTTCCCCTCGGTAGAGTAGTTTTTTTTAGTACATGAATCCAGCATGATGCTACATATGGGAGTCTCAATATGTCTTTAAAATGATTTTGTGATTGCTGTCATTAATCAGTTTTATAATCTTTTCTTTTGGAGTGCAGATGGGTCTCCCTTTTACTTATTTATGTCTTCTGGAATACTAAGGGCTTTATAGGAAGACAGTGCTTACAAACGGACAAAGTGTATGGCTATTCTTAATTTCGGATAATACTCAAATTCTGAATCTCTAGCAAACATTGAACTTTGATTAGTTGGGTTTAGGAATTTAGATTTTTTTTTAACTTTTTCCACTTGCTTCTTATTCTTAATTCAAGATAAACTTATACTAATATGCATTGAAACATTTTCCGTAGAAAATTATAAGACATAGAGGACTTTTATGAGTTTCACAGACTTCTATTGTAAATAAATGCATTCAGGTATCGATAGGATATTTATATATTCTAGCTTTCTGTCCTTGGTGGGAGAGGGGCAGCCAATGGATATTAGTTTAAAAAAAATAACATATTTGACAATTAATCCAGGATTTGTTTAGTTTGAGATGGCCAAGTACATTTTTTATTGTTTATTATTTCAAATTGTCTCCATAGCTGTGATTTCAGAGGGGCTGGTTTTATTAATAGTTTTATTCATTGTAAAAATTTTTCTTATTTTTATTTTCTTCATTGGAATTTGAGTGAGAAGATATAAAAGACTGAATCATATACACATAGCTAAATTTTGTTAGAGGTTGCAATTAATGTATTTCAATAGTGAGCAATGTTATTTTTTTTTAATTCTTCAGAATGTTCTGATATCATATCTTCATAAAGGACCTCAGGAAATTACCTGGAAATGTTTATAATTTTATTTTATTTTTTCTTCCACTGTCTTGCCTAGTCCATAGCTTTTCACTTCCCTTTCCCCCCACTAATGTGAAAACATCTATTGTATTATAACATTTGAAGCTTTGTGAGTATAGAATTTAAAAAAATACATGATTAAAATAATCACATTTCATTCTTTGGATCCTTTTAAGGCTGAGGAGAGAGAATGAAGTCAGAGGACACTTACCTGAAGAAGTGTGTTAAAGCAAAGTTGGCTGTTCATTTGCCCTTCCACACATGGTGAATTAGTTACAGACTGTTGATGAATCAAAGCTCCTTTTGAACTGCAAGATATTAGCAAAGGCATAAGGGTGAGAGTGCATTTGAACAAAAATGCTCTTGTCAAGAGTTCATGCTGTGATTAAAACCGATCGACATGAGGTTCTTTGAGATTCTGCCCTGCTTGCCTTCTGTAAACGCAGAGTTGTGGGAGATGTCTAGAGCGTTAGTAAACTGGTAGATGAGGGCGGGAAGTCACTCACAGGTGAGAACATTATTCTGTAACATGATCTTGTTAGAAGTAACTATTATACTATAGAGCTCATGCTCGGAGTGGTCTAGCCATGTTTATTTCAAATGTGATCTGTTTATGGTCAAAACGACTTCAGTTAATGAGATTGTGAAAAAAAACAAAAATAACTTGAGTATAATAATGAAATATACTATTATGATTGGGTTATTTTATCTGTACCACTGGAATCCTTCTAAAATATTTATGTCATTTAGGTACTAAAACCTGAAATTGTGCTATAGATGGAGACATGTCATAAGATACATTTACTTTGTCCCGATTGTCTTATTGACTTATCTTCTATTTTGCTTCCTTCCCCCTTATATTTTTTTCTGTATCAACTGCAAACAACCAAAAACAAAACAAAAACCAATCACAACCTACCCTTGTGCAACACATAATTCGTATATACATTTCTGTAATCTTTGGTTTCTAAAGTGACAATATAACTTAAATCCTTGACATACAGGAGCTTTACTCCCAAGACACTTAGGTTTTATTTTTTTTTCCCCAGCACCTTATTTTATCCTCATGAATTCTGTTAGCTTAACCTACTTAGTACCACACAGATGCATTTTTTAAGTGTATTAACTTACAAATCATCAAACAATGGATATTCTCTCTGCACAAGAAAGCAAACTGTCTTTCCTTAGAGCTCACCTCAAGAATTATCTAAATAAGCTCAATTTTTATTTCTTCCAAGTGACTCTTCATTGTATCAAGGCCAGACACTGCTTTCTCATCCATGGACTCTTTTGAAAGATATTATCCATACTCTCTGATGAAGGAGTTGACAAGTACAATCTGCTTTTTCTAGGTTATCTTGTCCTCCCCAACAACAAATAATTGGTTCAGGAGTGAGACTATGCCACCAGAAAAGGGACAAATACCAAACATGTAATTTCTCCTGTAAGTTTGGTTTAGACACAAAAACTGAGTCCATTAAAAAATGCTGGGTACTTTGGTATTAGAGAGATTAGTAAGTATGGGGACATGATGGTTCATAAACTATATAAAACAATAGTCTTCAATAGAAAGAACAGGAATATTGAGAAATGAATCATAAGAAAAATGATGACTGAGACCATGGTTGTATGGCCATATTCCAGTTCTTGTGAAATCTAATACTACCAGTCGTTTTTTCCTATGAGCTGACTTTAATATATTTCTATTTTCAGAAAACAAATTTAACTGAGTAAAATCCTTCCATGGCTATGCTTACTCACTCTCTATTTCTTTATTTTTAAGCTTCTGAATTCTTTGCTACTTAAATAAATAGCTGATTAAAATTTTCATTTTGTTTTTGCAGTTGTTTTGGTTTTGTTGTTTTAAATGCTATATGTTTACATTCCCTCCCTTTAGATGTGTGTTGCATAAGAACAAGAACCATAGTCTCTCATTTTTATTTACCATGTAATTTCACTAGTGTAGAATAGCATTCTGTATACATTAATTATATATATACATAATTTATGTAAATAAAATTATATATATTATATGTAAATGTATATATAAATTATATATAATCATATAATTATACAATTATATATATAAATTATATATAATTACATAATGATATATATAATTTATATATATAATGGCATATATATAAAATTTATATATATATATAAATTTGATTAGACAAACATAATAAGACTGGTAAGATAGGAATGATAGAGTGCTTTAAGGAACAAAAGGGAGAGCTTTTCTTTAAGCTGTCACTTGTAAATATATTGTCATATTTCAAGGTTTGCAATGAAAGCCCCATTTCAAATTTAATCTGTTACCTTGCTCAGATAGGAAGGAAGTAGTTTTATTCTCAGCCATATGCCTAAAATACATTTTAAAAATGTGTCCTCATTGAGAAGACACATCTATTTTCACCTAAATGTATTAGAAAATATATTTAGCTATACGTGAGGAGTGTAGTTTGTGGTTAACTGTATATTTTTTCTTGAAGATGACAGCGTCTGTCCTCGTAGGACATGATTCAATTTGCAAGAGACACTTAAAATGAGATTACCGAATCAGAAATGTACAGGTAGTACTTGGTGACAGGGAAACCCAGTGACACTTTTCATGGTTCCCTCTAAGGAGGCGTCCCCACAATGGGACAGGACAAGCATATAACAGAACAGAACATCAGGTGAGCCACTAGCGTAAATGCTATTTTGCATTCTGAAATCTCATTTTGACTTGACTGTCCTTAGAATTTGCTAGGTGAACTATAATAAAGCTCCCAAATGGCATATGTCACCTTTGATGCATGCTGCATTTTACATAATGTAGAAGTAACTTATGATCCTACAGGGTAATAGATAGCTCAGCAGGAGAACTGTGATATGCATGAAGCTACTGAAATGAAGCTGTCTGTCCTCCTGTTAGGAAGTGTGGAGTCAGGCCTCCGCGTCTCAAGCATTACCAAGGGAAACGTCAAACTGCACGATGTTAAATGAACAGTTTTATATCGACTAAAACTGAATGAGAAGCCAAAGTGAAATGAATCAATTTGGGTTTCACATAATTTTGTGAAAAAGTGAATAACATCTTGTTCTATGCACTTTTCTCTTTTTATTACTCAAAAGAGGATAAGTGAGATCAAATAGTTCATAATTGAAAGGCAATCAGATATTAACTGTAAATCGATACATACACACTAATATTTCAAAGGAAGTATGAAAAACTTTAAAAATCAATGATAAGATCCTAAGCTGATCTGCTATGATATACAATTTGTGAAAGCATATATTTCATCCTTTTTTCTGCAACTTTTTGAAAATCATCACTCTTTTGAGAATATGGCACTTTTTTCAGTACAAATTAGTAGTGTGTATGTGTGTGTGTGTGTGTGTGTATGTATATGTATGTGTGTATCTCTCTCTCTCTCTCTCTCTCTCTCTCTCTCTCTCTCTCTATATATATATATATATATATATATATATATATATATAAAATGAAAAAACAACCCTGACAATAATTATCATAGAGAAATTCCCTCTAATAATGATCTACAGTTTTTATAGTATTTGAGACAATGGCCCTAAAATTTAATCTCTGAAAATGTTAATACTAAATTTTCAGTAAAATAGTAAATATCTTCACTGCTATCCCAGAGGCCAATTTATTTGTCCCTAGAGGGTTCGTGTCAAATTCACTCACCTTTCCTCATTTCTAAGTTTTCTATCACTGCGAAGCTGTAGCAACCCAGGCAGAGCTCTCTGTGGAGCTTGAGATAAGATTCTTCCAAAATATTGCAGGGCAATTATTGGCAAAAGCTTAGACCCTCGAGGCTCTCTCAGAATCTTCAGGCATCATGTGGCTCTGGAAGATATGTTAGGAAGAACGTGGCTACATTATTTTCTTTAACGAGTAGCCGACGGAAGTTGTTATGTTTTAATTGTTAAAGAGGAAACTGATTGAGGTGCATTTACTCTCTAGCATAAAACAAACCCCATTTCTGGAATTCTAGACACAAAAGGAAGACTCGAGGTGACTGTATTATATGCTGGTGTTAAAAAAGAGAGGCAAAGAAGAGGTCGGATTCGATGCAAAAGTTCCAAAGTATTTTGAGGTATCATTGCCGGCTTTGAAGATAGACAACCCGTGTGCCAAGAAATGGGGCCAACTACGACCTGAGAGCAGACAGGTGGGGATCTCAGTCTGCAGCTCCAAGTGACTAAAGTCAACCAACGACCTGCATGAGCTTGGAGGGGATTCTTTCTTAGAGCTTCCAGATAAGAGCTTGGATTGGCTGACAGTCTGATTGAGGCCTGGTGTGACCATAAGTGGAGAATCCAGTTAAACAGAACTGTAAGCTAATAAGTGAACAATGTTTTCAGGTGCAAAGTCTATTGTAATTTTTATGTTGTGATAGCATATGAATGGACTTTTACAAACGCACTCAGGGCTTACTGATTCTCTCACTGAACATCTAAGAATTTTCTCGTGAGGGAGCCATCAAAAACATGTGTTTTCTTTGATCTTGGCATGTAATGACTATGTTAGAATGTCATCATGATCTTGGCTGACATCTGAATACTGGCACTAGGAAAGGTAACACAGAATGAGTACAAACATCCAGGACTTGATGGTTGTGCCTTTAATAAAACAAAACATGTCTTTTGTTAAGCTCATCTGATGGTACCAGTAGTAGCAGTGATTAAATTGCCACCAACAGCACCTCTAACAGACCTAGCCACTAGCTTCCACTTTTGCTCAATCAGAAGAAGAGTGTTTGATATCCTGGTGTGGAAGGAGGGAAGGGTTTGAAAGTGGAGTGAACCACAGGTGTAAAAGGACATCTCAAACTTCTAACCACACGCACGAGGAATCCTACCTGTAAACACCAATAAACATTTGATTTTTTTCTTGACTGTAATGTAATCTAAATTAAAAGACTGACAACCCATCTCTCGCCATCTCCAAAAAATGTGAGGGGTATAAAGAACCATGTAAAATGTTTATAATCCTATTTACATGTAGTATATCAAGGGGTATTACATGATACTCTAGTAATATTTCTTCTGATTTTCATTTAATTTAAAGAAACTAATGAACTGAATGGATACAGTTGCTTCTCTGTCGACGTAGAATAATAAACTGTAAAAGGTTAAAAGTAACAACAAAAACAACTAACTTGGCTTCCTTTATTAATCAGACAAGAACTAAACCAAAAAGATGTGCCCTTTCCACCTGAGGCATGATGTTCCCTAGACAGCGAGAGTGACTTTGAAGCATAAAAAGTAGTTAACCTCGCTGGCGTGATGCTATAAAAGGTGTCTTCTTATATCTCTCTGCTTCCAGAATCATTTGGATCAAAGAAAGGTGCCACTGGCCTAGTTTTCTCTTGCAATCCAGATTTTCTTTCAGGGGAAGTAGCGATGTGTTGCTTATTTTGAATCAATTAATCGTTTCGCCTGTTACCCTAGAGTTGTGTACTTGCACTCTGAGAAAAGAAACTTGGACAAGTAGTTTCAGAACAATACATGTTTAACTTAAAGTAGTTGTGGTCCTATTCTTTCACTTAGTAGTAACACTTCCAGATTCTTTGTTAGTTTCTTTTGTCATTAAAATGACAGCACGTCAAAAATACTAGAAAATAGTTGTAGATTATATATTAAATGTAAAACTAAAGAGGCAGGGAAGATGATACTGGTTGTTTACATGACCAAGGGCAAAATTAAAATTGAAACAAGCACATTTGAGAACAACAGACAACATACTGACACTTTGGTATTACTCTTACTGGCCTGGGTGATGGAGTTTCTGTACCAGACTCTGCCCTTGGAAATAATATGCATTTAAGGAATAGATATTTAAAAATTGGTATGCCTGAGAGAAGAGAAAATGAATAGTAAAATTCTAAAAAGTAGCTCAAAAATGGCCTCAAATTGACTTCTTACTGATCGTTAACTAAGGTCTTTCACCATCTTTGTCTCTGAGTGTATGAATTTCTTGTTTCTTTGCCTATGAATACATTTATAAAAACTAGGGGAAGGAGAAAACCCTCTTGTTAATAGACATTACAGAGCAGTGGAGAGTATCAGGTTGGTAAAAATCAAAATTTGCGGTAAAGAGAATCTACTAGTGTTGGTAAGATGACAATTTAATATACCGTTGGAAATGTAAACTTTTAAACATTATGAATGACAATTTAAACGTGATTTAAAATGCACACACTCTCTCCCAAAACAATACAGATTTTAGGAAATTTTCCCATGGATATCCTTACATAAACACAGATAAATATAAATGCAAATGTCATCATTAAAGAGTTGTTTATATTAACTAAAGACTGAAAATAATATAAATGTCAATTTAAAACATGTTAAATAGCAGTCATGTCATAGTGCGCTTTGCAGCCATTTTAAAGAATGAGACAGGTCTATGGGTACTTATTAAAAACTCTAAAGCTACAGCTAAATTAAAAAAAAAAAAGCAAGCTGCAGTGGAACATGTACATGTTTTAGTTTGCAGGGTTTTGGTCCTTCTAGGTCCTTCCTGTTTGATCAGGACACAGTGCAACAAGAGGCACATTCCAAAGAAAGCAGACATAAAAAGTGTTGAGCTTCCTAATAACACATTAAATCTCTGTGCTTGTTCCAAAGTTCTCATGGAGTGGGAAATAAGATTCATTTGACAGGGATTTTTTTTTTTTAAGCTTCCAGGTGATGTATATATTTATCACATTTTTATTGTTACTATTAGTGAATTGTTACAAATCAACCTCTTTTTGAAAGTGTAAAGTAATATATAAAGTTAATGTTTTATTATGCTCCCTTTGAGGAACATAATGATAATAATAATAATAAATGTATATTTCCTTAAGATATATATTTATTATACATTTTATATATAATATATACACATATACATTTCATTATAGTCCTTACAGAAATATATATATATGTATGTGCATATATATTTTTTAAATTTCTTTAAAGATTATATATACATATACATTATAAAATATATAATATATAAAGAAAATAGAATAGATTATTAGGGAAAAAGAAAGACTTTTTTATGAATTGCCTTGAACTATTTTAAGTTCCTTAAAGTTTTACCTAAATCTTATAATTATGAATTATATACTATAAAATTTTAATGTTAGTGGTTTCCAAGTTTTTATTAATGTTTTTATGTTGTTGAGTAAAAACAAATCTTCTACTAGAAACTTGTCCTCTCGACGATTACAAATAGCATTTTCTTAGAATTTTCTGAAAGAAAATAACTTATGTCCTTGAGATGATATGTTGGCTACAATTTTTTACAAATTCTCTTTATATAGATATTTTTACAGTTTTAACTATACTATATCTGTTTCAACCCTGAAGATATGCATACTTTAGGTTCTGGTAAGAAGTATAAGCATATATTCTTTATTTGCTTATAAAATTAAATATAGAGCTGACATAAGGATGTGCTGTAGGGAACAACATATTATATAAACATATATTCCAATATTTCCACATATATTTTACTAATATAATGGCTGAGATTATAAAGACCACATTTTACTATAGTAAGTCTCTAAAAAAATAAATCTTGACAATTGGTGCAGCTGCAGCATAATTTCCTTCCAGGCAGGCGATTTTGTTGTCAACAAGTAATCCTCTGGGTAAGCAGAACTGCAAAAGGCAGTGATGATCACTTAGATAAAATAGTAAAACACCAGAACTAAATCTGAGTGAGATGCCCAGCCCATGTAGCATAAACAGCAAAGACGTGAATTAAAAACAGATTTATTTAAAATACTCCAGGAAAGAAGAAAGTCCCATCAGTAGCATGAGTGTAGAAAATATGTCATCTGCCCTTTCATATAATTCTGGTCTTTAAACAGAATAATACTTTAAAAGTAAAAATAGTAATGCAAAATATCATGTAACATCGTGCAAAATAAGACTTCAAGCTCTAGCAGGAAAACCATCAATAATGTTGCTTCTTATCAAGTGTTCAAAATGGGTTGCAAAATTTTTATCATGAATTTGAGGAAACCAGAACTTCTGAGTCAGATTGTCATTAGGACACCACCTAACTTTCTGTTCTCATCAAAAGAAGCATAAAATGGGGGTGAATCTTTGCCCCCACTGGCTGTGCAGGACTGGGGAAGACTGTCATTGTCATTAACTTTGTTAGACAGTGCAACGCAACAGATAAATAATACAATAATGACTCAAGAAACACTTCTTGATAAAGCAGCTTGGGGAATACAAGATCTGTCCCTAAGCCTCTATTTAGGAAGGGTCTGGAGAGAGTTAAGAGTGAATTCATAAATGCCACAGACTGAGGTCCAGACTGTGCTTGTGGTAGAAGAGGGTTAAGTGGTAACAGACACTTGAGAGGTGGCTTGAGAATCAAACAAAAGATGAAAGCAAAATAAATAAGACTGCTAAAAACAAATACCTCTTTTTAGAATTACTGAAGGTGTCAGATCTCACCTAAATTCCTGAGGATGCTAGATAAATTAGCTAAAACAATAAACTTATGTAAATATTTCAGCTACAGAGCTATAAAGAACATGTGAAAATGATCCCAAAGAACAGTAAAAAGTAAAAGAATAATCTTTCACAGTGTTGACAGAATAAACAAATAAGCGAGATTGGTCAGGCATTAATAAATAGCAGCACAAAACAATACCAGGACCAGAAAAGAAAATGAGACTTTTGGCAAGACTCTGTAACTCAACTAAGAAGAAAAATACAGAATTTATTAAATCAAAAGCATCATTTAAAATAGATATTATATTTATAAACTTTAAATGGTACTATAGTTAGTATCATGGTTTTAAATTATCGAAAGCAAAGATTTTATAAAATAAGAGATAAAAGATGAAATAAGTTGACTAACAAGTAATTTAGATGTATAACATTGATATGGATTAAATCAATAATATTAATTAAATTATTCACCTCTATTATTTTAGTAATGTTTTGCCTAATCGATATTCGAGAATAGAGAGACAGATTATTCCAATAGTAATGTGTGTCATAAAATTTTTATGTATAACAGTGTTAAATTGCTGAATTTATAAATGCTGATGATTACAAAGATGATATCTTGAGATTAGATGCTGGAAATATGTGTTAGCCTCATGCATTTATGCTTTTCTGAATTTTCCACTTGTTCGTGAATTTAATGACTTTGTAATTTAGAGGGATGACACATTTAAACGAGGCTTACAAAAAATAAATAAATTAAATTTGGGCCGTTGGAAAAAAGATACGTTAAGGCAAAAGACAATTCATAAATGCAAAGTGTGACGTGATACAAAATGCAATACTAAACAAAGTTTTCACCAATGTGAGTCAAGGAAACCATTGGAATGAACTAGAATGTGTGAAGATGAGGTAATAACATGACTGGCAAACAGAATTTCCGCAAGGGATGTGGGGTCAGAGAAGCGAAGGAATAAAGATGACAAATGGACCAGACGTCTAGTGTTCAGAAAAGAAATGGTGATGGTAGTATGTAGACATTAGAAATGAAGAGAATATTGCAGATAAGTTTAGATCTGTAAGAAAATATTGGTGAGCAATTTATCTTACAATATTAAGAAGAAAAACCTGTCCAGTTTCAAAGGACATAAACATAGCTGTGTTCGAGAATGAGTTGAGATTATTGTTTTTGTATTAAGTATGCCCACCTATGTGCACAAGAATATACATTAAAACATTTAAACCAAATTATCTTTAAATGTCTACTGTAATGGTTACCTTATAATGTTCAAATGTGTTTATTAGAGATTAAGAACAATTTTGGTTTTACTTTATCTCATTTTGTATTCACATGTCCAAATTTAATGTGCATGAGAAAAATCACAGTCTTTTATTATATTCTGTATATGCTGTCCATTTTAAAGAATAAACAATGTCAAGGTGTTTAAAAAAACTAGGTATTATTTTTTTTCTAGAAAAGAAAGAATTTTCTATTTTCTGCTATTTGTTTTTCTTGATATGTATCTATTTTCTTATGCACCGACAGTTGGGCATAAATGCCCATGACTTATTTCATATGTGCCTATATATGTAATTCAATTAAAAAGTAGTATGGAAAAAATAGTACCACTTCTTTAATAATGAAAATCATTAATAGTTACTATGTGTCAGACACTGTCCTTACTGTTTTACATGGAATAACTCATTTAATCTTTCATAACAACCTTATTATGTAGGTATTATTATTATCCATATTTGTAAAAAGTCTTGTGTAGATGATACACATCGCAAAGATCACTCAGCTAGTATATATATGGCTGAGCTGAAATTCAAATTTCAATTAGAGCAGGTGGCTCCGAAATTGGTCCTCCTGAACATCAAGTTATATTAAATGTCAATAGGTGAAATTTATTTTATTAATATTAATATGAGTCGCATTTCATATTTCCAAACAGCTTCTATATCTTCAAGCAGCTTTAAAACATATGAATTATATCTGTTTGGTAGACTCCAGCTAAAAGTATCCTCTTCCAGTGTTACTATCTTTTTCCAATAAAGAGCACTTTCATTTAAAAAAAAATCAAAATATCTCTCTCTACTTATATTATTACAAAGTTCATTGAATTATGGCTTTGTGTAACCATGAACAAATTCATCTCATCTCTATTTTCTGAGCTGCTAATTACATGCAGTATATTAAATCAAGTCCACTTGGGGAAAGACCACTTAATTAATTAATTTAATTAGCAGTAAGACAGAAGAGAGGGTATGTTATCGTGTGATAATCACTCTTCTGGGATGTTTTTCGGCACAATGTATTATATTTGAATGGTAAAAGAATAGCCACTCTTTATTAATTTTACTAAGTTGCATCTAGATGATCATCTAAACCCAAAGCAGGGGGTGATGTACTTGTGTTTAGAATTCAAAGGGATTATTTTTTTAAATTTCAAAATATTGAAGAGTTTTTACATTTTTGCCATGATATTTTTGTACTTATAAATAGGAATTAATGAGAAATACAGCTTCTTTTCTGGCTTATGTATTTGCTTCCAGGAAACCTTTGCACAAGGTTGAATACGCATTTCCTGCTAGTCAAATTTTAACTTTGAGTTAATATGACCTAGAATAGATTTTAGAATCTAGAACAAAATATTGAAGTTTTGTTTTCATTTAAGTTGCTACAAATTCAACTCAACAAGAGCTCCTTATTTATTAGAAAATGTATTCTATAAAATGTGACCTTTTTAAATTTAATGTAGTCATAAGGATCAGCTCATCAACTAGAGTTATGTATCTATTGAAACATATAAAGAAGTACATAGGTTAATGGTTAATTTTTTAAGTTATGGTAAAAAATACGTAACATAAAAGTTGTCATATCGACCCTTTTTAAGCATACAGTTCTGTGGAGTTAAGCACATTCCCCGTCCTGGAAACATTACCACCGTCTCCAGAATTTTTTCTTCTCACTAAACCAAAACTCTGTACCCATTAAACAAAATTCCCTATACTGTCCTCCTGCAGTAGCTAACAACTATTATTCTACTTTCTGACTCTGAATTTGACTACTCTAGGTACCTCATGTAAATGAGATTATTCAGTTTTTGTCCATTTGTAACTAGCTTATTTCACTAAGCATAAAGTCTTTGAGGTTCATCCATGTGGTAGCATGTGTCAGAATTTCCTTCCTTGTTAAAGCTGAATAATATCCCATCTTATGTACCAGACCATGTTTTGTTTTTCCATTCATTCATCTACAGACACTTGGGTTGCTTCCTTCTTTTTGCTATCGTGAATAATGTTGCTATGAATATGGGTGTACAAATATCTGAGCCCCTGACCTCAATACTTTTGTATATGTAGCAAGAAGTGGACTTTGAAGGTCTTATGGCAAGTCTATATTTAATTTTTGAGGAACCACCGTAATGTTTTTCATAGCAGCTGCATCATTTTACATTCCACCAGCAATGCCCAAGGGTTCCAATTTCTTCATGTCACAGCCAGGAAGTCACTGCCAAATTCAATGTCATAAAGCATTTCCCCAAGTTTTCTACTAAGAGTTTTGGAGTTTTAGCTGTTACATTTTAGTCTTTAATCCACCTTGAGTTACTTTTTGTATATGATATTTTAAAAAATTCTACATCATTCTGTTGAATGTGGATATGCAGTTTATTCAATATCATTAATTAAAAACACTATCCTTTCCTATTGAAACATCTATCAAAAAATAATTTGACCAAATATTGGAGAGTTTACTTCTGGGCTCTCTGTTCTATTTCATTGGTCTACATATTTGTCGTTATGCTAATACCACACTTTGATGACTAAACTTTAAGTTTTGAAATAAGAAAACGTGTCCTCCAAATTGTTTTTCAAGATTATTTTAGCTATTTAATATTCTTTAAGATTCCATATCAAATCTAAGATGGAACTTTCTTTTCTGCAAAAAATGTCATTGGTATTTTGATGGGGATTGTATTAAATATGTAAATAACTTTGGGTTGTTTTGACATCTTAAAAATATAAAGTCTTCCAATCTATGAACACAGATGTCTTTCTATTTAAAGATTTCAGAGTATAAGTCTTTCACCATATGTGTGTTTTTTCCTATATGGCCTTTAGTATGCTGTTGAAGTTGTTCTTTTCCATTCTTATTTTTTTGAGTATTTTTATCATGAAAAGGGGTTGAATTTTGTCAAATGCTTTTTCTACATTTATTGAGATGATAATGTGATTTTTTCTTCAGTACGTTAAAAATAAATAATAAAACTGGCCATTTTATTATTCTAAAGAGTTATTAAAGTAATATTTTATGTTAATTTAGCCAAAGAAAGCAAAGCAATTTATATAACAGATTGATATATCAATGACTAAAGTAAATTTGAAATTTTTTGTTGTTGTTTGCTATCATATAAAACAGAAAAAACTTGTCAGAGCATATTATTTTTCAATTTAAGTGATTTGTCCAATAATTACTGACAAAGATCCACACGTTTTCAAAGAATAAGATCAAGTTTTCTCTTAACAGACTTCAAAAAGTTTATTCAACTTTTTGCCAAAGTTTATACCATTACTTTTGCTTTGAATACACATTCCAGTTGGCCCACTAGTTCAAATCTTCCAATTTATCTTTCGAAACAAAATTCAAATGTTACCTTTTTATATCAGTGACTCATCAAATATTGCTTTTTAATACAGATTTTTTTTCTGTTTTACAGTGAACTGGCAATTTTAAGGGCATCTTCAGTTTCTGAGTCAAGTGTCTTGCATGAAATTGGCTCTCAGTGTTTATTTGTTGAATTAAATAAGTAAATACTTTATGACCAGACAAACCTCAGTGTTTTCATTTAAAAAAAAATTAATTTAATTTTGATGGGCACTTTTCTTTTATCTTGCATATTTATACTCATATTACTGTTTTGTGTGTAAAGGCACCTTATGGGAATAGATGGTAGCTTAACTTTATGTCTACAGTATCTAGCAAACGTATTAGTTGAATCTATTGTAGAAACCTGTCATTTTCTCAGTTTATTTATTCTTTAATCATAAACCACTTACCCTTCTAACCATAGGCAAAAAAGGCACTTAAAGTATAAAATGTCTTTCTAAAGTAAAAAAATTAATATTTTCATCTTAAAAATTATTACTTTGAACCTTTCAAAACAATAGCCAGTAAGACCTGAATTTTTAGTTAAAAAGTGGCTTTAATATTCAGCAACAAAATACAATGAGGGTACTAGAAAGAACATATGATGTATCTGAAGCTGTATATTAGATCTTAGATAATAACTAACTGCTGAGTTTTATATGGGGATGCAATCTGCAAAATATCATTAGAACACTTTGAACTGTGTAATTGAACAGTTTCACTTTTTGTGTAATTGAAATATTCTCAATGTGCTTTTATACATAATAATGGATTTCTTAATCCCAAAGTATTTCTTATCATGAAAAGACTTTAAATATGTATAGTCTAATATAATTCGACAGCTCAATCAAATGAATAAATAATTGATAAATTAACATGTTCTATATTCAGGGTTAGAGTGAAATGTCTATAATTCTTAGTACTCAAACTGTCTGATTTTTTTCCCCCATAATTCCAACTTATTCTGTTGGTGTTCAGCCAATCTAAATGATATAATTTCAGGGTAAGCATATGTCTCATATGCATTTAAAATTATAATCCAGAAACCAAAGATGATTTCTTTTAATGGTTGTTGGAATGTGTCTGTAGTCTGTGTTTTGACCATAGCAGAAATTCTGCCAAAATCTCTTAGCTACATGAATAAATAAGTGAATTATAAATAAATCTGAAATAGAATTGAGCTACTTTTAGGATTAAGAATTACATTTAATTGGTAACTAAAAATAATAGAACCTGTAGTTAGATCAGTGACATTAAAAAGTAATCATATTTCTTTTTTTTTCCTTTTTCTATGTCGATGGTTGAAGTCAGAATAGATTAAATCATGAGTTCTAATCACAGTGAGACTGGGATTTACATTTTTTTTTTTGAAATTTACATATTTTTTGATTCATGTATATTTGTGAAGCTGAAGATTAAATGCTCTCTTACCCTACACATCTCTTGATATTTGTTAGCTTTTATTGAAAATAAAAATTCATTGGTACTTTATTAAACTGAGTGAAGATAATAAAATAATTAAATTCTAACCCTGACTCCTAAATTTTGGCCTAGAAGTAGTTATAGAAGGCTGATATATTTCTACCAGATTCAATTCAAAATTTAAATCTGTGGTTTTAACTGTATTGCTGAAAGTTAGTTTAAAATTTGAATGGTGTTCACAGGAACTTAAAAAAAAAAGTGAAATTTAATATACAGGTTCATATTCTATGACTCATGATCATAAACATATACCTATTGTAACCAATTGATCTTTAGGTTGTTTTATATTTTGCTCTTGAATATTTGAGCAGCTAAACAAATGCAAGGATCTTTTAAAAATCAAACATGGTACAGGCCAGTAATTTAGATTGTCTGGTGTCATTTCAGGCATTTATTCAAGTTGCCTTGATACCACTCACTTTCTTAACAAGTATGTCATATTTAAAAATGAATTCATTCTGTAAAATTAATACACTGAGTCTACATCAATCATATTGAAAAGTTAGTGAAAATGAAATATGACACTAATTCCACAACAGTTCATAAAGTACAATTACTCTTAGAACCAAAAACTTTGAGATTTATATAAATAAATTCTGAATCCAGTTAGTCCATTGTTACAAACCTGTATGCAATGGCAATTTGCAACCATTAAGGCTTCTTTCACATGTCAAGGAGGTTCTTTCTTTCTCTCTTTCTCTCTTTCTCTCTTTCTCTCTCTCCCTCCCTCCCTCCCTCTTTCCTTCCTTCCTTCCTTCCTTCCTTCCTTCCTTCCTTCCTTCCTTCCTTCCTTCCTTCCTTCAGCAAGGCAACCCTTGGTTAACTTCACAGATTGCAAGGACCTTGTCAGTTTATAATCCTGTATTTTTCACACCTACAATACCTGGTCTCCCTAGGTAGTCTCCCTTCCAAGTACTAACGATGCCCGACACTGCTTAGCTTCCGAGATCAGAGGGGATCGGGCTCACTCAGGGTGGCATGGCCATAGACAAGGAGGTGTTTCTAAGAAGAGATATTGTAAAGTGAGGTAAAGCCACATAATACTTTCAATCATTGTGTGCCAGTGTTCTTCAAACTCTTTTTTTTTTTTTTTTTTTTTTCCCTTAGAACATACCAAAGTGTATTTGTGCACTGGCAAATGTTTACTGGATCTCTGGCAGGGGGTGGGGTGCAGTGCCATTTTGGAGAAATTGTATTTCTATGACATCATTTCTCCCATGGTGGTGTAATTTCTCCCTACCAAGGCGATGCCAATGAATGCAGAGCTGAGAGGAAACAGGCACAAGGCCTCCTGTGAGCAGTGGACAGGCAGCTGCGGATGCACACCACTGCCCAGGGGCGTTCAGAAGTCGTGTTCCTTACAGTGGTCACCGGAGACCGCCTCTGAAAAGCATCAGAATGCATGGCTGGGGGTGGCGAGGCTCCTGTTCAGCCAATGCTGTCTATGCTGTACATGCGATGCATTTAGCTCTTCGCATATCAAGTCATTGGTTAACATATCTGCGTTTATCTTCAAGTCATTACAGTAGTTTATGGTCATATAACAGTTTTCAGTTTCTTAGAGAGAGTTTTCAGATAGCATCTTTTGGGAAGCTGGGCTCTTTCATATCAGAAGGGACACGTAGCTAATAGAGTGGTTATAGCTAGTGTCCGTGGAACAAAGGAATTCATTCTATCAAGGTGCTCCAAGAGAAGCAAAGAAGCTTTTATCTCTTGTATGGACTTCATTTTCTTTCAGCTTTTCTTCAGACAAAAAAAATATATATATATATTTTGTTGTTTAAAAGTTGAAAAAAAAAATGGCAAAGTTGATAGAGCACAGAATTTGAAATCAGATGGATAAGATTTCAAATCCCAGCTATGAGAAAGCATAAGACCTCAGTCAGTCAGTGAATTTGCCCTCTTTGGGCAGTAGCTGTGAAGGTTGAAGAGAAAAGTAGGAAAACACCCACCATCTGTGCAACAGACTTTAGTAACATTGTTATTAGGCATAATGATTTTCAAGTGATGATTAAACGATCATAAGTTCCACTGTCATCTTAAGGTATAACAACTGCTAAATAGCTTGAATTTGATTTCTTTAACTCTAAAGCGATAATTAAGACTTTCTATACACATATTTAATTGTCTAGAACCATTATAACCGTAATGAACTCCTAGTTCTCCTCTTTGGGGAGAACAGACAAACAAACAGATAAACATCTTCTTATCCTATCGTCCATTTTTTTTTTCGTTGTTAGATTCCTTATTTTAACAATGAGTTTCAAAGCCTTTCTTGCTTTCTGATCTGCTCTGCTTATCTTCCTCAGCCTCAAATTTTCCACTGTCTCTTGTCAAATTTTGTTGTCAACCTATTAATTGAAAGTTTACCAAACCTCTTGTCAATTCTGCTTTCTTTTCATTAATTAAACAACAAACATAGGGTTTTATGAGCACTAAGTAAATTTACATATGTAAAAGAACAGTTTCTGACCTACGCAAAAGGTTTAAATGTTAGCTATCATAGTGCATACTTCTTGAGTTTCTAATGTGTTTTATGCTCTGTGAAAGGTGCTAATGATAAAATAGCTAATATAGCTGATGCCTATTGCTCATCAAAATAGTGATATTCCAATGTAAGATAAAGAGAAGCAAATGGAAAATTGCTTGTAGGATACTGTCATAGAAAACGGCTTTGAAGACTAAGAAAGATTTCTGGAAAGAAAGGGAATCTGACTGATATTAGTGAATACCAAGATTGTTGTCCATATTACTCACAAAATATGCCCTACAAAGAAATGTACCATATTTTAAAAATATAATATTATTTAGTACTATTTAAGATAGATGTAAATTGTCAAAAAACTTCTAGTTGTAACTTTTATTGTACCAGTAAAAATAACAGGACTTGAAAAGGCTAATACATCTGTGGTTTTGGCTAACATTTTAAATAGTTTGTTGAAACACAAGTGTACTTCGATCATTGAAAATCAGTGGACATCAATAAAAGATATTTTTGCCTAAAACACCTTGTTAGTAATCTAGTATTCCTGCTATCCTATGAAGGAAAACTGCTAATGAATGAAATGGAAATCTCAGTTCAACAACTATTTTTTGAGTGCAAATCATCATTTGATGTATTGTAATTCAAGTATTGAAAAACAAGTCCCATCTCCTTTGTTTCTGGTTACTTACATTCACATAGAAGAGGATAAACAATAACCATATAATATGAAGAATAAACAGTAAGCCAGATGGAGATAATTTTGTTGTTGTTTGTTTATTTGTTTGTTTTAATATCACCACAGAGGGCTCATTTTTAAAGGTGACACGTGATCAGAAATCTGAAGGAGATGGGGGAACAAATCAGAAAACTAGTTTTTAGGCAGAAGGAAGATCAAGGATTTATATATTGTAAAAGTTTTTGGCTTATTTGAATAACAGCAAGGAAACCATTATTGCTGTAGGGAAGTGAAAATAAAAAGAGAGAGAGGAGATAATGACTATAGATAGAAAACCTGGTGTGGCTTTAGGAGAAAATAGAGTCTGAGGATGAGTGTCAGGAATTAATATTTCTGATAGACCCTGGAATATAAACTGGAAAAGAAGAAAAGTGAGGACACATTAGATTTAAAATAGGCTAATTATATATCAGAATATGATGCTGCATATGAAGTACAGTGATATATATATATATATATATATATACACACACACACACACACACACACACACACACACATACACACACACACACACACACATGAATATAGATATACAGTCTATGAAGTAACTATATTATAATAAGGATTCTAGAAGAAAAGTATAAAAAAATATTTTCTATTAAATAAATAAGCACCTCATTAAATATGTGGTCATTACTAAAAAAATGAATATTTTGTATCAGATGTGCCCATAGCAGTTTGGATTTAGAAGTTTTAAATAAAGCCTCACTAAATCAAAATTATTCTATCCTATAGAGAAACACCCATATAATAGAATATTAAAATAATGAACTCTATACTCTCAACTCTCAAAACCCCTAATTTTTTTAGATAAATTAAAGAATACTTGAGTGTTTGAAAGTCAGATTAAGACTTTCAATTGTGATTGAATAAACATAAAAAGAAAAACATTACTCAAAGGACAATGCAAATAAACAGAGAAGTATATTGAGTTAATATATTGAATTAATTAGTACAAAAATACGTTCTAACTTAGAAGATTGATTTTCATGTAAATTCTTAGAATAAATTTAGACTTGGTATTGAATGTTGCTGTTGAATTATTCCAAAGCATTTTGGTTTTAAATTTGAGGAATAACAAAAGTCAACTTTTCAAGAGTTTTAAACTATTTTATATTAATTTGTGTGTAAGCCTGAGATATGAGCATTAGATGATGAGGTTCAAGTTAATATTGTGAAGCAAATTAAAACAAATTATTTCACTTCCTTGACGTATTTGATTTGGAAGTAAATTTCTTTAATGATTGAATAAATTTGAGTTTTAAAAATTATAAGAGAATTTTATTTTTCCTATGTGTAGTATGATTTTGTTTATTCTAATAAAAGAAACTGTCATTGATTAACATTTTAATCACTGTAGGTATTTCTGGTAATTGCATGTTTTCAATGCTGTCATATTTTCTTCCAAAAAGATTCTAATTCATAAATATTCAATCACTTGGGTTCATTTTCATTATAAAAGCATCAATCCTTATGTTATTTTTAGGAAAAGTAATATAATTACAGCTCCTGCTTCAAAACCTAAATGCTTCAATTGCTATTATTAGTGTATGGAAGTGTGACTAGATAGCTAATATAGTAAAAAAAAAAAAAAAGGATACAAAGAGCAAAGAATCAACAAAATGAAGGATAGGGCACTGCATCAGACTCATAAGAAACTGCCACTTAAATTTTGTAATTATATAGAAAATATGAAATAAAGAGATGAATAATCATTGTAAGGATTTAATTATCATAGTCATGAAGCATACTATTCTCTACAAAAAAAAAAATCTATTTCAAGGCTACCTCTGTAAAATAGTAATTGTGGAAATAGTAATTGTGGAATTAGTAGAGTATTTGGGGGGTAAGCATTTTGGTGTTGAAAGTGGTTCTTAATCCATGTACAAAAGAACTGCCCTCAGCTATTCTGAATCAGTTGATTAGTGTAAAGTCCAGAAATCCTTTTAAATGACTACTCTGGGTAATTCGAATTCAGATGTCTATGACTATTCTTTGAGAAACTGTTCTAGAAGAATTACTTGTTTCATTGTTTTAGCTTTGATTATTTTACTTCTTACTAGGTATGCCGTCAAGTTCAGGGTAAATGGCTTTTAATACTTAGAATTTATTTTCAAGATTCATATTTTGTTTCAGTGAAGCAAGTTTCACTGTCTGAATATATATTTTAAATATATAACAATACAAAAAAAGACAACCACCTGGCAATTCTTTGCTTTCTCAGATTGTCTGCAGTTTTAGGTTATCTATTCAAGATGAAATTAGAGCTTTTGCATTACTTTTTTTCTAAGTCAGAAATACATCAATTTTCTCTTTACTGTCCTTATCAAAAACAAACAAACAAAAACAACAACAACAAAAACACCATATCCAGACAGTAATTAAAGCAGTAAAAGCTGGACTATTTATTTAGAACTATTACTATAGGAAAAAAAAGACATTATAGAACAATACTCAAGTTCAAATAAAACCAAGATAAGTGAGCATTTATAGCCACGAGTGGAGTGGGGGTCAGTGGATAGGATGCTAGTCAGAGGAAGCTTCAGGAGTAAGGAAAGACCAAGATGACACTGACTTGACAGGATTTGTTCTGAAGGCAGGTCAGGCTGATCAGATACCAAGGGTGGAGAATGAGAAATGGGTTAGAATATCAAGGGCAAGGATTCTTGTTAAGCTGATTTACACTTTCTGTTAAAATAGGGCAATGCAAAGATTAAACAACAGACATTCAAAGGTAGAGGCCTCCTTGAGAAAGCCACTCAGGGGAACATAACTAATGATTGCTCAAGAAAAGTGTGTGTTGGCAACACAGGTTTTTCCAATCAGCATTTTAATTAAGACTTTCAAATTTTATTTAATATGTAAAAAAAATCTGAATCTTTCAGGTCCCCCCCCCCCATTTCTGAGTTCCTCTTCCAAATCATCGGTTCCTTCTTTATGATTATGTATTTCAAATTATTTTAGTTGTCCTGCATGTTCTGACTTCAAATACTTATTGTTTGGTTATTCAGTACAAACATATTCTAGTCGATTAAATAAGTCCTATGCTGGTCACTGCGTATAAACCAAAAAGCTATCAAAAAGACTATGACATTCTGCCACTGATGTTTTCAAATTCACAATTGCACATCTTATTCTCTATCCTCAGTAAAATAGTTTATGTTCTGCCTTGTATTTAATTCATATACTGATACATCCAAATGGATAAGTGGTTCTCCTGGTTAGTATATACTATTTTTCTTTCTCATTTACTGTACTCTTTGGAAGGAAGTCACTGTGTTCAGAATACACTAAAGGAATGAGAGAGTATGCTCGCCTGAATTTAGAGCAGAATCTGCATAATTAATTTAGAATCCTACTTCATAGCATACATGTTTCTTTTCTCTTATCTATTGATTTAATCATTCATTTATGTCTAAATAAACATGGACTAAAAGATATTTATTTTATCCTTTGGGTTATAATCTAATAGCTCTTCATGTTTTGCTTAAATTTTTCCAGATTTGACCTTTGAGAATACTTTCATTTGGCTCCTCTGATTCTTTGACATATTCCCATGTGAGTGTGTTCATTGGTTGGTCAGTTTTAACTACTTTGCGTCTGCCTCATCTTGCGTATTTCCCACTCCAGTTTTAGAAATAACTTTCTCTAAGGGATTTTCATTCCTTTTATTGGAAAACGGTATTAAAACCCAAAATCTGAGCACTAGATGTGCTTATTGTTCCTGGGGCATCATCGATTCATGGATTTCTTAGCCAACAGAGCAAGGAAATATATACATAAATATATATGTATATTAATCCATGTACATATACATAACTATATCTATATGTAATCATCTATATTTATATAAGCTAAACATGAGTACATACTTTCTCCAACTTTCACCCATCAACACATGGACCACCCAAACCTCTTCACCTTGCTTATCTGTGAACGTCTCACAGTGGAAAAAAAAAAAAATCAAAAACAAAACAAAAAACAAAACAAAACAAAACAAATCCTGGCTTTTATATTTAGCCGTCCATTAACTTAATTGTTTGATTTCAGAATATATGTATAACAGTATTGTTAACCCACACCCCCTGGAACATTACCAACTCAGAATATAATGCTTATGAGCAGTTTCTTTTGGCTTTATATCTATAGGGTCCACCCATTTATAAAATTATTTAGGTGATTATCTTTTAGTTGCTCAGCTTATTTGAGGTCCGTTCATATGTTGGTAATACAGTTTGATACTTTTGTCATGTTCCATATTCCATATGGGCTTTTCTGACCTCCTAAATGATTTTTTTAACTTACTTAGATTAAGGTTCACTCTTTGCATTGTACAGTTCAATGGCTTTAACAAATACATGATGTAATGTACCCAGCATTTTTATATCATACAGAATATTCTCCCATTTATCCACCCTCTCCACACCCCAAAAACAAAGATCTTTCAAATATCTTTAGAGTGCTTTTTCCAAAATGTTAGGTGAAGTCAAACAGCATGTAGCAATGATCAACTAGCTTTTTCCCTTGGTAATTCACACTCAAGACTATCTATGTCTTTTTGTTGCTTGATTGGTCATCTTTCTAATTGTTGAAGAATGTTTTGTTCTATGAAAGTACCAGTTTGTTTATACATTTGCCTACTGAAAGATGTCTTGGTTGTTTCACATTGTTGGCAATTATGAATGTAGTTATTATAAACATTTATGTGAAGATTTTTAACGGTAATAAATTTTTAAATCAATTGTGTAAATGCAGAGTCAGGAAATATTCTTTCTGTATCTATTTTTTAGAAGAAATCATAGAGAATTGGTATAATTTTTTCTTTCAGTGTTTTGCAGAGTTCACCAGAAAAAGCATCTAGTCAATCTGTCTAAATAATTATAAATTATTGATTCAACTTCTTTAATATTTGTAGATCTACTAAAAAGTTACTTCTCCTTGCATGAATTTGTTAGGTGATGTATTTTAAGAAATTGGTTTATTTCATCTAAGTTATCAAATTTGTATGCACAGAGTTGTTCATATTATCCCTTTATTATCTTTTTAATGCCTACGAGATCAGTAATTATGGCATCTCTTTCATTTTGAAAATTGATGTTTTCTTCTCCATTTTTCTTGTATTTTAGCTAGAGTTTCCATAAATTTTACTCATTTCTTTCAAAGAAACATTTTGTCTCATGGATTATCCCATTGACATATGCTCTAATTTTTATTATTTCTCTTCTTAGTTTAGGCACAAATTTATTTTTTTCCTCTAGTTTCTAAAGTAGATATATTATATTTTAAAATGTCATAGCAATAAAGTATTTTTTTTCAAATTGTGGAAATTTCCCTGATACAAGTTGTCAGAAGCTTACACCATATTGTCTTTCTAATAAGGAGAAGTTTGCCATTGAAGGAGCCATAATTGGTGTTCATGACAAAGCTTCTAGCTCTAAGACATATTTATTTATGGTTTGAATTTTATCAAAAATTTGTCTGAGTTTTTTAATGGATCTTAGAGGAAGAAAATGCCCAAATCCATATTATTAACTTCTGAACAGTACAACCAAGCAATTATTATCTTAAATGCAGACACTAATGAAGATGCATCTCTTAGTATTTTTAATAAATCCTCACATATTGAATTTCAATTAAAGGCATAAATGATCATATGGATACCCAATGATATTCAGTAGGGCATTATGTTCAGTCTGTTCCAACTTTTGGATTCAGAGTAGAATAATTATCTTTATATATGAGTCCTAAGATATAGATAATTAATAATATTGATCTCATCATGTCACTGGAATAGCATATTTTAAGCACAAATTTCACTTCATTACCGATACCATCTGAATTTTATTGTTTGCCAGGTTGTCTTAAGAAATTGTATCACAAAATTGTATTCCAGATTTGTATTCGGTATAATTATTATTATTATTATTTTTGACATCAGAAGTTATTGTGGTTTTAAAAAATAAAAGCTATTTTGATTCCTTAATCTATTGCTGCTATCTAACAAATTATATTCATGGCTTCTGATTAGAGAAGTATGCCAAATATTTCATATTTTAAAAATGATCTTTCAAAGAACAATTTAAAATATACTAATATGCACCAAATAAACTATTGGACTGTCCAAAAATACGTCTCAGAACTTCACTTTTCTTCCTTATCAGATATTTATCTTAAATATTTAAATAATAGTAAAACTTTTTTAACTCATTAATTTGAGTCTGTTTCTGGCAATCCATGTGCCAGGCTACCTAATTAAAATGTATACACACACACACACACACACACATATATGTTTACACCATTTTTTAAAATATATCTTCCAATGTGACAAATAACTCACCCTTTACACTATTGCATTCCCAAATGAGAAACTCAGTAATGTAAAAATACCCATTTCCCTCAAATTAGTCTATAAATTGAAAATAATACTTATCAAAGGACCAGATTATTTTATAACTTAATATTTTTAAATAATTTTTTGTTTACCAAAGGGGGTAGAATGCTGAGGGACCTTCTAAAGCAGACTATAATATGAACCAAAACTCCCTTTGAGAAAAAAACTATTAAGTTGGGTGGGAAGGGAAGATACACTTCCACAAACCCTGTTTTATGATATTAGAGAGCAAAGATCCAAAAGATAAAGGAAAATCGTGGAGGTAAGCCTGACAAATGAGACTCCTCTTTAAAGAGAGAATTAGATGATAGCATAAGTATTATCAGATCAGATGAACCCTCAGGAAACCTGCACATTTTGAGTTTACCATCCAGGAGTGGGGTTGAACAGAAAATAGTCCAATCCAAATAGAGATGGAAGCCCAGTTTAGATGACCTAATTCCCAGAAAACTGTATTGCATTGATCTAGGATTGCTTGTGCTCGCGGCCACACACCTAAAGATTACAATAAGACTTCTGAAGGAACGTAACATCGTCTTATGCCCCTAATTTCACTAGTTTTTTACCCCACATCTAATACCAACCTCATAATTTTACAAAAAAAATGTAACAAAATTACAAAAGCATAAGATAATTATAATTTTACAATTATTGTAAATTAAAGAAATATCTATCAATAAAAGCAAAAGAAGTACTGGACAACAGAGAGACTCAAAAGTTTTCCAGTTAATTGCAGCTTTCAGACATGGGCTTTCAAACAATGTCCTGAAAAGGTTCAGGGAAATACAAACAAATACTTAAAAAATACAGCCAAGACCTAGAAGCTTCAGCGTATGTACTCAAATTTTGAACACTTGGTAGTTACTAAAAGTTTGAAACCAGAATATGAGCAATCAAGTGAAATATGTGGTTATTTAAATGTTCAGTGCATTCAAAACTAACACTGGATGTGCTTGATATTTTGAAGTGTCTAATGTAATGCTTCTAACAGTGAAATCAAAGCAAATTTTGTATTATATTCTCTGATATCCAATGTAAAATGAGAAGCAAGTTGTTCGTTGTATGTGTGTGTGTGTGTGTGTGTGTGTGTGTGTGTGTGTGTGTGTGTGTAGGAGACTCACTGTGTGGTTAGAATTTAGCTAAATTCTAAATAGTTCATTTTTATACTTAGTAATTTAGGTAAATGACCTTTAAAACTTCACATCACTTTTAACATGATGCAGCATTAGAAAGTCAATTTCCTTTTTGTAAGACTAGTGTGAATTTTAAAACTTGAATGAAAGTAGGAGGCTTAGACAGGGTAAAAAGTTGGTTTCCTTATTACAATTTTTAATTTTCTGATGTCATCAGCAAATTAGCTATTCAGGCACCTACTTAATCTCTTTAGTGCGTTTTCCTGATTATCTGGGTGCCCCCAAATTTAGCTTGGAAATTTTTGTTTGAATCATTATGTAAATTGTTTTATGAAAAAATATAATCTTATGTCCTCCCGATGGAAACAAAAATTGAAAGAGGCAATCCTGAATTAATGATCCCATTCCTAAGAGTCTCAGCATAAAAGGCTCAAAGGTAGGGATATAAATTTTATTCTTTTCACGTTTACTTTTGACTCTCAACTAGTGTATAATAAAGATTATATAAGAGTACTTTTATTCTTTGTCCCTTCCAATTCCAAACCAGAACAATCGTTCGTTCCAATGGGAAGGCATGAAATGGTGATAAAAATTAACCTATTAATAAGAATTATTAATGACAGGAAGAAGAAATATGTATTTTATGAGATACTCAGATAGTTTAATTAAAATCTTATATTTTTATCATGACCTACAAAGGAGAAAACACTATTTCTTATAGGCAAATCTGCAACCTGCAATGCTCAGTTGTATGATAATAAAATATGGTAATGTGCATATGGTAATGTTTTCACAGAAATTCTATGAAAATTATTGATGACTATACATAGAAGATACTCAAAATAATTGCAGGATCCTGATGATAAAAGTTCTATCTGCTCGATAAAGATTATCCTTCTTTTTAGCAAGAAACCTAGTTCACATTTTTAGGATCAATGTTTTCCTTTTTCCCTATCTTCCTAACCATTTAGGTATTTCTATTATAGCCCACTTAAGTGGCTCAACACAGGCCCTACCCACTGAAAGTTATGGACATGGTTAACTCAACAGCCATTCCATGTTTTAATACATACATCTCTGGGATGCAGAAAAACAGTGTTTGCCCCACACAAAATAAAAGAAGCCATATCACCTCGTTTTTTAGTTGTAACCATAGGGAGAAAATACAGATATACATACATTTCTTTTCTAGTCATAGTAAAAAAAAAAAAAAAAATACAGTTGATTTTCAAATCTACAACTGGTTCACTGTCTAAGCATCACATGTTTACCGAGGGAACATTCTTGTGTTCTGTGGTTTGAAACCATATGTATTTTATATAGACATGTTTTATTGAAATGACACATTTATATTTCTTCTTGATAATGTGTACTGATATCATTTTTAATTTTTAAAATTCTCATTATTAATGCTATATGTTTTACTTTTACCCCATTTTTTTCATATCTTCTTATAGGACTCAAAATTAGAACTTGGGTTCTATGTCATCTGTCAAATGTGTATAATGCTCTTTTAGGTAGTTACTATCTGTTTTAATCTCTATGCCACCCGTGGAATATTTTTATACCTCTTTTCAGTTGTGTTGACCTATTATTAAATAAATATTTTGAGTTAGGAGAATTTTATTTGTCTTTAAAAATATTATTCAATTATCTCCCGACAATTTTAATTATCATCTTACTGATCACAATTATTTTAAAATCTCTACTTTGAAAACTGCAATATTTGGTTCTCATCAATACTATCTTCCTCTGTTTCTATTACTTATTATTTTTTCTTAGTTTCCAGTCATGTCAAATTGTCCGTTAGTATGATTATTTTATTTGATTTTATAATAAAATACATTCTACTGTATACAGAAATAACAAAGATAATTTGAGACTATGGATGTTACTGTTTTCTCTGATAGAATTTGGATTTGTTTCTTCAAAGGGAACAAAAAAGATAGGAGAGATTGCATTAGATTGTTAACATATTCAAAAACAGACTTTTATTTTAATAAAGGCTACATTCTTCTGGTTTACCCATGTTTTTAATATATAATAGCGAATTTTCTGGTGTCCCACAGGAAAACCTAGAGTGTATTAATGTCCATACTCCTTTGTGAGTTCTGAACTCCCCTTCTCCTCCTCTCTCTCCCTTCACCCCCTCCCTCTTCCTTCTTCTTCTTTTTTTTTTTTTTTGAATCAGCACGTGATTTAAAGAGAAAGTAGTACTGACTTACTTTCCTGCTTCTACTTTCTAGGTGTTTATATTCTTAAGATAGTGGCACCTTAGTAGCTTTTCAACTTTATCCAATTTCCAGACATTGATCTCATTAGAGAGGAAGAGAAAGAGAGAGGTTAACTTTTTAAGTTCTTCTTTGCAATAAAGTACCCTTCCATCACTGGAAAAGGGAATGTAAATGTGTACCCTTCTAAACATAAAATCTTCAATTCAATTTCAGAATTATGAAGAATTTAAAATTTAAACTTTCCAGTATAAATGACAAAAAACAGAATAGATATTAAGCATTTATATACTTTGATATAATTTTTCCTCTAAATAATGCCTATTGAAGAAATAGATCTCGAGAAGTGAGCGATTTAGAACATGAATTTATTTAGCAAATACGTGTCAGGCAACTTCAATGAGCTAACCTACGCGTGGAGTTCTCTAGCCTGTACTGGCTAAACTCAGAATTAAGCAGACTATTTGGCATGTTGCTAGAGTACGAGTGGGCAAATCACACCCCTTGAACCATATTTAGCCTGCCACCTGTTTTGGTATGGGACACGAGCTAAGAATGGTTTTAACATTTTTAAATGTTTAAAAGATCTCAAAAAAAGAATTGCGACATGTGAAAATTACATGAATTTCAAATTTCAGTGACTATAATTAAAGTTTTGTTGGAATGTAGCCACACTCGTTTGTGCAGTTTTCTATGGTTACTTACACTACTGTGGCAGAGCTGAATGACAGAAGTCATATGACCCCTGAAAACCTAAAATATTTATAATCTGGCCATTACAGAAAATGTTTTCTGATCCCTGACTGAACTATTGATTTTGTGTTTTGACCCAAAACAACATGGATTATACTTTGAAATTTCATTTCTTGTTTAGCATGCAAAAAAATAAAAAAACTTTTATTTCATAAAACTTTTCGAGGAAGCATTCTACATTTTTATTTTTTTCCTACCAGCAACAACTCAGAAGGCATGTCCCCATTTTGATTTTCTCTGACTATACACTGGCAATATGACTTTAGATATTTGCATTTGATAAATCAAGTTTGTTCAGGCTCATCTTGAAAAAAATCCAGAATTTCTAATTTGTAGGAAAAGTTATCCTCAAAAACTATGTCAACATAGCTCCTTCATTCTCTTAGATTTCTAGCATGTATTTACCTCGTTCTTCAAGGTTATATGAAAAAACATTTTAAACACTTCAAGTATTATATATGTTACTTTTTAATGTAAAATGCCACACATATTTGAACATATGTACTAGCTTTTCGGTTATTTAGAGAATTATTATTTTTTATTTCCACAAAATAGCCATATATAAAAAATGGCTCATAACAGCTTCTAGAAATAGCTTTAAGTAAGAATAGCTTAAGACAGGTTAACTGGTGGGAATCCAGATAGAAATCTTTTTTTTTAGTAATTATTATTATTTCTTATAGATTGCCTAGTGAAGTACAAAAGTTAAAAAAAATCTGCTTTTCCCTAGTGTGGCATTAAGTTTTAAAAATAAATTTACTGGACAACTTAGATATTTTGAAGCAAATGATTTATGAATCAGGTCCAAATGTTAATCTAAGCTTTAATATTTCTAATTAATTAACCTTGGCTACAGCAGCTATAAACTGCAAAGCAAGGGATTACTGGGTAACCTATCTGAGAATAAAACAAATCCATTATTTGGACAAAATACCTTTAAAATGGTCGTCTAAAACCGACAAAGGCTTTGAAGTATGTTGATATAAAAATCACTCCCAAAAGCCATTTAATTCCCTTACAATACTAAAACCACTCAGCTTTAAAAAAAAAAACCAAACAAACAAAAAAAGCCTCAAACTTTAAATACTTGGAGATGAATCCGCTTGTCTTTAAATTCAAATCCAACTATTCTAGTGTTTGAAGAGCAAGGGAAGTAGAACACTTATGCAAACCAGAAGAGGCATTACTTTTCAGAGGACAAGTATGTTGATTTGGTTGGGATACCTATTTTTTATCTATGTCTCTAAAAAATCTTGAATTATGCAGTGAAATAACTTTATATTTAAATAAAAGCAAATTAATGCAAAATTCAGAAGTTCATCTTTATGGAGCTATAAATAAAGTCATTAATCCTATGATTGTTATATTGACTTTACATCAAATAATTGCAACAAAAATTTAAAATAAACGTATAAAACTATCAATTCTCATACATATATACATATATATTTAATGATTGATCACATATTCTAGGTTTTTAAGGAATATAAATACAGTAAAAATGAATCTGAATTCTCATTCTGCTTCTTAGTTTCACTTCAACATAGCTGTAATTAATTTTAATGTATTTGTCATATTATGTTCTTATAATCATAAATTCACAAAAAAGTTGAGAAGAATTATAAAAGCTCACCTTTTAAATGAATGATAGTCTATCGGCAATCACAAATTCTATAATACATGCATCCCAAAATATTTTGTTTTAAATTTTGACTTAAAGGATATCAAAAATAAAATGAGGCTGGCTGGATAAAAATAAACACACCTATTTTTGCTTCCTTTTTAAACACCCACTAAAGAACATTGAGTAGATTTTTAAATCATAAGCCCATAAAGATGTAGCAAGCAAAAGATTTTTTTTTAAAGCAACTAAATTTTGGAGGGCATAGAGTAAACTGATGAATAGTAACTGAGTTGCAGACTAGAGAATGATGATTTCTAAGCAGAAAGTAAAGATTTAAAAACTCATATGATTTACACCTTAGAATCCTTCAACTCTTAAGAATTTTGAATTAAATTACATCTGGGAGCAACAGCTTATGGAGTATCATAAAAATAAAACACAAATTTTAAAGCAAATAGATCCTCTAGGTATTCCTTCTAACATTATGTAGGCAAGAAATCATCTCTCTCCCATTGTAGCACAAATTTGTAGAGGTAAAACTTCATTTCTGAGCCGAAAAGGGTAATGGCCTAGGTGCTAATCATGATGACCCTCTGCTGATATGCTCTCAGAAAATACAAATATGTAATACAAATGACAAAACAAAGCAAATGAAGAAGTGTAAGATAAAGATAATATTTAACCAAACATTGACTTCAAAGACAATGATTGGAAAATAGGAGGAACAAAGAATAAAGTTCAAAATATTTTCCAGAAGATCCAACATGCAGTTATGAGGAACTCTAGAAAAAAGAGAAGAGGAAATTGAAGAAAGATCATCCCTGAAACAATTCAAGAAAATTTAAAAATGTAAGGGCACTGACTTTGCAAACTGTGAATTCACTTAATATCCAATACAACCTATGAAAAAAAAAAGTCACATTACTGTGAAATTTCATAACTATGGAAACAAAGCAACTACAAAATTTCAGAGGAAATAAAAGTGGCTCACAGAGGACCAGTAATAACAGCAGCACTGAACTTCACAATAGAAACACAGAATCTGAAAATATGCCTTTACAGTTTTAAAGAGAAGTGGTTTCTAATTTAGACTTCTATACCTAACGCAGTTGTCAACCAAATATGAGGGCAGAAATGGTACATAATATATAAATGATTAACAATGATTAAAACTACCTTATATTAAACTTATTATTCAGGAAAATAATGGGAGATGTAGCCACCAAAAGGAGATAGCAAACCAGGAACAAGAAAAAAATGAGATCTTTTAAATAGGGATCTAACAAAAACAAAGGTGTAAAGGACTTATCAGTATGATGATGAGTGAGATCCAGGCACACACAGATGTAGGACAATGACTACAGGTCAAAATTGTGGAACTTAGGAAATAGGTATGTTTCAAGATTCTCATGACAGAAGTATCTTCTCTAGTTTTCCACTAATTGACTTATGGAAAGTCACATTTACTAAGAAAAAGTATTTTAATAAAGACTGGCTCTCCAAAGTACTTAATGCATCACATCTAATTAATGAAGCTGATGTCTCGTTCAAGTGATTAAAAATCAGTTGCACCGTAATCTTAGGTTTCCTCGTTACAAACCAAGCACAGTCCATGCATCAATAAACTTTATACAGATAAAGAATTCCCCTGCAACAATTTCTCATAATGCTAATAAACAATAAATCCTTCATCACTACTTTGTCATAAGTTCAATTTATACTATATGTTTGTAACTAGGGAGATGCGATCAAATAAGTCACTTCTTTAGTATTCTCTATATGTCAGTATTTTTAGAGGATTTTGAAAACCACCTTTCTATTATTGTCATTGTACAAAGTCTAGAAATCTGACCAAATGTATTAGCTCAAGGAGAGTTAAATGAAGGGGGCTGAAAAATTATAGATTTCCAAGGATGTAATCACACCACTTAATCTCTCTTTCTGAGAATATACCAGAAAATCTGCATGTTAAGGACCTAAGGGATTTCAATGTACACATAAATTTCAAATTAATTGCCTTAAGAGATAAGTTAGTATGATTTCTCTTGCATTCAATTTAATATTTGAGTACGAATAATTATATAAAATACCTATATACAGTAAAACATAATTCCAATTACAATTGGTCATTGAACATACAGTGATAATATAAATAAGTTAAATAGACTGAGTATAATGAAACTGTGAATTTGTGGAGAGTAGAACCAACTGGTGAGGAAATACCCCACCAAAAGAGAACAATATATTGCCAGCTGATGGTTGCCATAAAGGAAATTGATCTTAGTGTTGCAAAATTTGATTTTTTAAAGGGATGATGAAAAGACATTGTTAACTAGAACTCTCTAGACTTTTAAATTTAGGATTTTTTTACACACATTTGGCATCAACATGGACACCAAATACAATTTGTGAGCTGCGTCTCTACCAGGCTGAGAACTTGCGACACTTTATGTTTTTATTTTTCCATTCAATGGATAAGATACTGATTGTATAATAAAATGTATTTACTTTCCTTATTTCCCAACTTTTGTAGGACAAGAATTAAGAACATGCCAATTATTTTTCCCTTGAGAAGCATCATTTTAATGAATGAATACCCACATTTTTATACCCCAAATAATTTTGTGATCAGAAGAAAATATTGAAATTCTAATAAAAGAGGCTCTGATATCCTGAGTGCTTGTGTGAATGACAGGGCTGACCTAGTAGCACAAAGCTCTTAAGCCCACAATTTACCTAGCTGAAGCAACAAGTTTTTTGTCAATTGGCAATATTAGATCAGGAAAGACTACGATGTTCAGGGATTCAATGTACAAAAAGTTCACTAAAAAATTCCTAGAAACATAGGACAATGAATTATGAAAATATTATCCATTTCCTTTCTCATTTTAGACCTAGCCAAACCTTTCTTCACCCTAATATCCAGTCTTTCAACAAAAAAACTCTATAACTAGATAGGAGTGTGAAAATAGAATCAGTACTCTAAAACATAGTATTATGTAAACATATGTACTAGCATAAAGATACTGTAGAGCTCAGATGGAAAATTCATCTTCAACTCCCTCTCCCCACTAAACCCCTGAAGAACTAAAATAAATTACATAAGGACAGAGTACAGATTCAACACTATCCCAAGTATAGAGAAAAGAGCCTGCCACATAGCAGGTGATCAATAAATACTCATTTAATAACAGCAGTGCACAGAGCCTTGTATATATAATTCTTTTTCTTTTTAATATTTATATTTATTTTGTGTGGCAATCCTGAACTTCCCTTAAAAGCTTGTATCAGAAATGAAGTCATAATTATAATAGATTACTGTTTACTAACTGCCTATCGAGTGCCAACAATTTATGAGGAGTTTTAATGGTAAACATATATTTTTTTAAGCCATTGCTCTTATAAAATTATCATTATTGGGGGAACATCGATGAACGCAGTAGTCATTAACTACTGTGTGACAACTGCTGCAATAAGAACTAGGGAACACAAGCAGATGGCACACATTTGCCAGAGTTGAGGGGTCAGGGATTTCCTGGAAGAAATCACTTTTAAACTAAGACTTGAAAGTGAATAGTAATTAGCAAAGGGAAAGGTTCTGGTGGCTGGTGGAAGGAAATTAGGGAGATGAGTCTGAAATAGTCAGGAAGGAGATTGGTTGCATAACCTGTAGGCCATGACAGTGAGCTTGATCTTTGCTCTTGAAGGAACTATCATACTGCAGTACCGATCACCATCTGGAAAGAACACCAGAGCAGGTCTGTTGAGAACATCAGGATGGATGCTATTTCAATAATACAGGAATGAAATAATTTTGGTGCAAATCACTAAAATGGCAGTGATAGAATGAAGAGATGTAAAGAGATCTGAATGTAGAGAAGTCGCTGTGTGCTAGACAAAATACATTTAAATGCCAATGCTTTCATAGGGTTTAACATGTGAAATTGATAGAATTTATTAATTTATTGCCAGAATTGGGGAGATAAAAGGAACCCACTATAACATTAAAGTTGCTGGTTTGTGAGGTGCTGGTAGTGACATGATTAGAGAGAACATGTTTGTGATTAATAAAATCTTAAAAATAAATTCTTTGTTTTCAATCTTAAATTTCCCAATGCTAAATTTAATGACTAACAAGACATTCACACTTCTTCCATAAAATTATGAGGCTTCTACAGATTTCCTTCTGGATTCATGTTTGTGGGAATGTATATGTTTGCTAAGAAATGAATTGTGGTTTGGAAATCTCTATTACCTTTTTTATATAAGACCTACACAATAAAAAGCAAATTCAAGAATTATCATTGCACATATGCATACAGATAGAGGCCAGTAATTTCTACCTTATAAAAAATCAGTATTATATTTAATTATAAAACATTTTTTTCAATAAAATATTTAGTATGAGAGACTTTATTTTCTGTCAGTTGTCATTCAAAGCTATTGAGTAAAATTCAGTACAAAATAAAGAACACATTACCAAGATGGCAAAAAATACATATTCATAGTTTTATATTGACCTACCCTATGTTGTGAATTTCTAATTTCTTCAGCATGGGGTGAGTTGGGCTGTTTCATCTAACATTATCATTAGATATATAAATTAAATAAAGGTCAGGGCAGATAGAGATTCTGAATTTTTATTAGTCTCAAAAGATGTGATTAAAATATAGGGCAATTTCATAGCATTATAAAATCCATTTGATAAAATATTTCAAAAAATAATTTTAAGTTTATTTAATGTTTTGCTTAATAAAATTTAGTTTATTATAGGCAGTTCGGTTTCTATAATACTCCTGTTTAACACAGAACCAAAAACAGTATTTCTTACTCGCTGGAACTGCTCAGTGCTATAGTTAAATCTGTATTTATATGTCAAGCTGTCTTTTCCTCGCTGGAGAGCCTGTCAGAAATAATCATTTCATGAGTTCACGGTCACAAAGGTACAAACTCAGATATTCTTGCCTTTTGTATGTCATAAACTGTGCAGACATGAAATGTTTAATAAAAGTAGTATGAACACATAAGTGAGCTGTCCAACTTCTTTTTTCTGTGTTTTGTTATGTTTTGTTTTATTCAAGGGTAGATCCTACAACTTAGACGATCTGCAGGTTTGAAATGATGTAGCTAGAATAATTAATTAGTTTACTAAAAATATATTTATAAAATATGAAGTTAAATAAGAGATCTTTGACTACATCAATGATATTTTGGAAATGGAATCCCAATATAAAGTTATCAACAATGATTTTTATGAGCCCAAACCCTCAAGCTCTTTGTTTAAATAAGAAATCTAGCATAGATTTATTATTTTCATGCATATTATTAAAGAGAGAATAAAACTAGTGCTCTTATGCTTTAATAAGAAAACACAAAAATATGCATATACTAGAGAAAACAGAGCTTTTTAGTTTATATATTATTTAAGGTCACAAATAATTTAACTTAACCATTTAAAGAAATCACAGAGATTTTAGAGATTAAATACCATTTTATGGTATGGGAAGTCCAGGTAGCCTAAAAAACTTCTTAATTAAAAATAGCTTTGGCAAGAGTGTATAGATTATGTAAAATAGTATCTGCTATTCTGTAGCTGCAGGGAAAGAAATACATATGTGTATTTTTTTCTTTCATATCTTGATGGTACACCTTTCATTGCATTTAGTAGGCTTCAGTTTAAAGGCAAACTACTATAATTCCGTTTGTTAGAATAATGCAACATGATATTTTGATCTTTGAGATAATTCCCAACATACTCTTTCCAAGAAATAATGATAAAAATTTCAGTGGTGCAACATTCGAATCAGTATGGAAATAAGATTTCATTGAGAAAAATTCTAATTTCTATGCTAATTTCAGGAGCTTGCACAACAGATGTTCATTTAGGATATAACCTTAATGGGAATTATAAAGAGATCTACCAGCAGATTTTACCTCTGCTATTAATTTCTCAAGTATCTGTTAAAAATATGCATACCTTCTTCTTGTAGGGCTGGGGTCTGATCCTGGGCCTCAGAGTGTAGCCAGAACTTCTTATTTTTTCTTTCTTTCTTAATTAATTTATTTAGTCTCTTATTTTTAGCAAGCTTCTTGATCCTTGGTAAGTCAGATGATTATTTAAGTTGCAGCAGCACTGTTTGAAAAAGAAAAATAAATTTGCTGGTTTTGCTTTGGAATATCAGATCCATCCCACCTGCCCCCTCTTTTCAGCCTCCTTTACTCTAAACCACTGGAGTGGCTAAATGTGCTGACAGCTGGAACTGAAAGAAAATGTCAGAAAAGGACTCAGGACTAGCTGGGTGAGAACTTTATCCAATAGAGTGCCTGGGTTCCAATTCAGACTTCACTCCAGCTTAACTCTGAGTTTACACGATCTACTCAACCTCACTAAACCTCATTTTCTTTATTATTAAGCTAAAAATTATTTTGATATTATCAATGGGGGAGGGACTTAACAGATCAATCAATACACATATAGTATTTAGAGTAATAATAATTATTTCAATGTTGGCTTTGAAAAGCACACTCAACCCAGAAAGTTCCTATGAAAAAAAGAATAATAATTTCTTGACATATTCATAACCCTACAATATAAAAGTAGGGTCAAGATGTTATAATATAATGAAATAAAGGTAACTTATCCTGATCGAAATAAGTTATAGACATGCCAGTTATTTCATACAAAAACAAAAACAAGTAAATACATAAAACAAAAGAAAAAAAAAAGTATTTTCTGTTCACACATTGTTTTCTTAGTAAGACATATGCATGAATAAAGCCACACTTCTATTATTGATTCTTAGTTACTATATACTAATTTCCTGGACAAAAGTAAGTGTTAATTTGGTACACAACATGCTTAAAAGTGTGAAAACTTTTAGGCAAAAACAATAACGGATGTTTGTTAGAGTAAATGACAAATAGCACATTTTTTAACTACAAAACAAAAAGACCTAGTTAAGGACTTATGCCTGAATAAGGTGCCATGAAATCCAAGTTTCCTAACTCTCAGTTCAAAACCTTTCCTACTGCTAAAATCAAAATAAAAATAGCATATATTTAATTGGATATGCCTTTCAATAAATGTTCTCTTTTCCATGGTTTCTCTTACTAAACCAATAAAATTTTAATGCAGTTTTTGTTTTCATCACTTATTATGTATTTATTCTATTAATCTATTATATATTTAAAATTTTATATTCTGTAACATCCCACTTACCAACTGCCAATCTTTTACCCCTTCATTCAATATTTGATCTTGAATCTCATCTCTTTCAAAATATATTTTGTACTACTTAGAAAGGTAGATCAAAATTATAAGATCTTAAATAGTTATCTATATTGAATTTATCAGAGGTAGAATTTGCAACAGATAAAAGTGTTACATATGTGTTGAAACGAGTTTAAAATGTTAATGAATAAAATGTAAAAGTGTAAAGAATTTTCTGCCTTAAAGTGTACTAAAATTATTAAATAAACAATTTTAAAAGGATAACAGCCCAGCACATGAAATGGTAATGATTTTACATAATATATTAATCATTTATTGCTGCCACAGCAATTTACCATGAAGTTAGAGGCTTAATAAACACATGTATTGTCTTAGAGTTCTGTAGGTCAGACGTTGCCTGGGCTTAATTGGTCTCTCTGGTCTCTCTGCTTCAGATTTCACAAGTTCACAGTGAAGTTGTCAGCAGGGCTGGCCTCTGAGGATGAATCCACTTCCAGGCTCATGCAGGCCTCTGGTAGGATTCAGTTCGTAGGACTGAGGTCTTCGTTTGCTTGCTGGAGTTTGGCTGAGGTTCTTTTCTCAGCTTCTAGAAACTGTATTTATTCCTTGGCTCACAGCGGACTTTGTTTTCAAAGGAAGCAATACTGGAGCAAATCCCTCTCAGCTTTTGCTGTTCTCCTGCTAAGTTTTGTAACCTTGACTCTATCCGGAAAGTCCCTTTTGCAGGGTAATAAAACATTGTCAGGTTCTAGAGATTAGGGGACAGAAGTCTTCTGTGGGGGCGTGGGAGGTGGGAAGGGTAAGCATTATCCACCCATTAATAGGCAGTGATAGGACTCAACAGCTTTCTGGCTTGTTTATTAAATTGAATATTTTCATTTCTCTTGATGTTTTCTAAAAGGGTATAAATCATATTTTCTGGGCCCACTTCAGTGTCAAACCCTAAACATTTATTAATTTTTTTTCAGTAAATATTAATTGGCACTTACTCTGTGGTAGGCCTTATTCTAGGCACTAGGACTGGAGAGGAAATGAAAACGTGCAATATCTCTGCTCTCCTGGAGTGACAAGGTAGTGAATGAAACAATCAATCAATATTTATTATAATCTAAGACCGTGCCTATTGTAATGACCAAATTTAACGTAAGAAGGCAATCATTGAGGTGGGAAATGAGGGTGTATTTTAGGAAATGAATGAAGCACAATCTGGGAAAAGAAAACTCCAGGAAGAAGAGACAGAACGGACAAGTGTGACAGCCACCAAGGAGCCTGACCTATTTGAGGAAGAGCAGGAGAGTCCATGTGAATACAGCAGAAGAATAATGACCATGGGAGCGCCATGATGTTGGAGGTGTAGACCATGGCGAAGAATTTGCATTAGTCTTTGACTGATAAGAAAGTTTTGAACAGGAAGTTAATATTGATGTAGTCATATGTACCTTTTATCTTTTATTATTTTTATCTTCTTGCTTTTTAAAATATCTATTCTTATAACATCTAAGCTAAAGGAACTTTAGAATTATTAGAATTATGTGTTATCATGTGGAAGTACTCACTATTTTCACTAAGTATAAATTTCAAAGTTTCTTTTTGAACTCAAAAGTTTTAGTAAGCACTCCATTACAGCACAGCAACCAAAATATTCAATGCTCGAGATTTATAAAATTTAAAAGTGATTTCATAATATGGCCCCATGAACACAAAAATAGCCTTTTTGAGATTTTTGGTAATTTTGTATAGAAATAAAAGAGAGCAGGTAGATTTATAAGTGTGTAAAAGTGATGCAGAGAGAGAGAACAACATAAAGAAGGCAAATGACTGCATTGAATGTGCCCTTTAGCGAAAGTAAAATTTGATTCATATTTTACCTTCCTATGAATAAATTTCTTCAGATAGTTCATAAATGGCACAGTATAATTTTAATATAAAAGTCCTGGTTCCTGGCATCTTATGCAAAATAAAATGTGTATTTTAAGTTTTTTTTTTCTATCTCCGCAATGAAGCAAAAAATCTATAGGTTGCATTTTTATTAAGCAATATATACTAGAAGAAAAGTGTTTTTTACGTAGCATACAAAGTGACTAAATCTACATCTCTGACTGTCCACTGTGACATAAAGATATGTAATTAAAATGAAAATAATTTTGTTTAATTGAATTGTGCATTGTCTTCAAAGAGGGAAAGAGGAAGCTGATACTTGAAAAAAAAAAACAGATACAAAAACTTCAATATTTATTTTTCTTCTGAATTCTAAATACATCAGGATGATCCCAGTGTTAAAACTGTTGCTAAACTCTTGTCTCCAAACAAGCAAGCTCTCCCGTATGTATTTAGTCGGGATTTTAGGAACTGTAGGTGGTAGGCCATTGGGCTAAGGGCTAGCTAGGCCCTGAGTAGGCAGTGTGGCCAAGATTCCTATTAGAAAAGCTAGATGTATTTTCTTTGGTGGAATATTTGCAGATCGCAATAACAACAAAAAATGTAGCTAAAGGCTATGTTCAGAATAAGTCATCATTTATTATAAGGCTACCAGTTTTAATGCATACATTATAATAACTGTTAGGAAAAATGGGCTATTCTACAGCAATTTTGACTAACTTTTAAAAATAATTTAAGAAACTACTTCATAACTTTAGAATAATGTATACAAAACAATTTTAAGCATTTTTTTTAAAAGATTTAGAAGCATACGGGTATGAAACTACGTTCTAAGGCATTTTTATTTTCCTTTCTTAAAAAAAAGTTCTGTGTTTATGCTGTTTCATAAAATTATTTTCATAAGTGAAACAATTACTTAAAAGACTATTTAAAACTTGCAGATATTTAAGTTTCCAATATGCTAAACTCATATTTGCCAAAATTAAAGCTTCTGTATTGTATCCATATTTGAGATGGTCCCCAGTCAATATTTTTCCAGAAAGAAAATTCATTTAAAAATGAGGGCATGTTAATAGATTATCATCAAATGCTAATACAGTATCATTAAGTTAAACACTGCTTGTAGTACTAGGAGAAAATAATTTGAATAAATGTCCAAAAAGATTACGAAAGATTGTGTCTTCAAATAAATCGGACCTAGGATTTTTGAGACCTATAGCTTCTCCCAAGTCATTACCCATTTCTTCCCCAAAATAAACATTAGCTTATTATTCTATATTTTTGTAACATTATATTTCATATTCCTTAATGGACTTCCAACTTGATATTGATTTTTTTTCAATAAAACACATCATTTAGCAAATAATTTAATTTTATAACCTTCCATTAAGTATATAGTTAGAAAATCACAATTTTTACCAGTTATTCTAACTACAATTTGCTAAAGTAGAAAACTGAAATACCTTAATACATAATGAATAATATATAGATTATTTACATATTGGTAATATACTCTAAATAATATCTATATCAATAATACAACATTTATACATACACTATTTTATAGGATATTCCATTTTTCTATTTTAAAACTAAAATAATAACAAAAAATAAATTATATTTTATTTTCTGAATACAAAAAAAGGATCAAAGTATAAACTGAAGTAAAAACCTTAGTTTATACTTACATCATTGATCATTAAAAAGGAAGAGTTGTTTCAATATACCTGTCTTTTTATTACTATGTAAAAATATTTTTGGCAATGTTTGCATTAGGAATCTTAGGAATCCATGATAAAAAATTCAATATTTGCAGTTTTTTGCAGGATTTGTAGATACAATTCATCATTTAAAGAGAGTCTCAAAATGTTAATGTTCTTTATTCAAGTGTTAACACCTAAATCTGTAACTGTGTCAGACTGATTAATGTAATCCAGTTTTGATGCTAATAGGATAGTTTAAAAAGATAAATAGAAATCCATGGCAAGTGACATTCTAAAATATGGTGACATGCTACTGCTATTAGGTAGAATTAAAGTTTGGCCCCATACCTTAGTTCCAATTAATAAAAAAAGGGGGGGGGGAATCTTATGATGTTTATTAGCTTCTTTTTAAAAGTTAATTTCTGCTTTCTGTTTTTCCTCTGTAGCTTCTTTAGAATGAATAAAGAAAGATATTCTAACTAAAGGTATGGGGATATAAAATAACTGACTATATCAAAACAAAGGTAGAATTTGTGATAAAACATTAAATTATATTTATCAACCTGAAGTTAAATAGCTTAAATGACTTAAACTGTTATATGTTTACATTTCATTAATGTAAAAACCCTTATCCAAATTACCATAAAACTAATAAAATATACCAACATCAGAATGTAGAAATAAGTGAAGTTTCCATGTGAGTCACATATGCATATTTGAGAAGTCTTTTGTTAATATCTTAAGTCTGTGACTCAACTATAATATGGAAAAATATGAACTCATGTACAAAATCTGTCTTCCTTCATTTACAATATCTACTTTCATTGATAATAATGTTAGCTGTATCAGTTCTTTCCACAATAGCTGATGCTCCATTTTTAACTATGTATTCCTGAGTTAGTGGCTTCCAAATTGTGGTATGATGGAGCTTCATATTTTGGATATTATATACTCCACAACCTGAAACTATTCTCACTGTCAAGTCACAACCCCCAACGTAAACTCTACACTCCATACCAACTACATGGCTTACTGTTATTGTGAAACATCTCATGCATTGTTTATTTGGTAATTTTTTCTCTTATTCAAGAATAGCTTGCCTTCTGCATCTTTGCCTATTATATCACTAATTATCAAGAAATATGTCATATTTTTCATTTTACATGAGATCATTGTTAATGTTCACTGTATCCTGAGTGAAGACTGAAATTTCTCTTTTTATATCAATATTTCTTATTTTCAAATGCTTATTACCATGCCTATTAAATTACTCATTCTTTTCAAATTCTTATCATTGCTCATGATAAATTGTACTTTGAGCACTCTCTTCTCCTACATCTTAAGCTTCTACAGGGCAGGAATTACAGATTATTCATAAGAAATAAGATTATAGCATATTATTTGCAATGTCTTAAAAACACAGAGAAAAGAAGCTAAAGAATTTGTTTAAAAGATGGTATTTAGCTGATTTTTCCTATTCTCCACAAGAGTAACCATAAAGGTCGCAGTCTATTCTGCTATCTAGCCATAAAAATGCCAAAGTGCTTTGTCTTGATTACTAGGAACATGACACAGTGTTTAAAGGTAGAGGACTGAACACATTCATCCTGGAATGAATGCTGTATATATTCTTGCTGTCTTGTTAATGTAGGCCTATTTATATTCTGCAATTTATAAGTGATACCCATCGGTACTCTGCTGCATATTTCATACTTCTCACTTTGCTAGAACTATTGATTATCAATGAATCCCATTTAAAATGCTTACTTTTATTTAATTTATTGTCGCAGTCATCCAAAATTCTAACTATATCAACTACTTGCTTAAAATATATAGTTGTTTATCTTGACAGAACTGGAATTAGAAATCTCCTGAGTGGTACATTTATCGTATACAATCCGCGAAACTCTAAATTCACAGATTTACCTTCTTTTAGGGTAGTGAGAAGATAGTAAAAGCTTCTATTATCCCCAAGTTCTTGAAGACAGATCAATTCTATCATCCTCATTGATTGAAGCTACTTATAGGAAATCCTGCATGTTTTTGTTTTTGTTTTGTATTTGTAAAAGGAGACTGCATACTGGCTAAGTCCACAGAGAGGTTGAAGCTGGAAGAGCTCTGGTTTTACTGGTTTTTTGGTGACAAATCTGGGAAAGTCAAGGTCACTTAGGATGGACTGTGAATGATGCGAGACTAAATAACAAGGTTGCTGGTTGATGTATTCTTACACAATACGTATGTCCTGTGTGAAGTATTTTGAGAAGCCTCTATTGCTATGTGTTAAGACTAATAATTTTTCATTATGGTTGTTTAGAATTGTTGGAGCATGATGCTAAGTACATAATTTTAGCTAAGAGATAAAAAAATATAAGAAGGGATCAAGTGCCAGAGCTGAGGAAAGAACTTAAAGATAGACCAATATAAAGCTTTCAAATTTTTAAAAATGAGAAGCGTAAAAATAATTTTTAAAAAATCATAGAGCATGGCATTCAAGAGCTGTGGTAAAAAATACATGAATTTCAAATCCAAAAGAAAGAATAATGTAGAGAAAGTACTTAAAGACTGAAATAATAAAAAAATATATATTCTTTTTTAAATTAGACCATAGATTAGCTCAGAGAATGCTAACTGGCAGAAATGCTGAATCTGAGTCACATATGATGTTTATGAATTCGAAGAATCAACATTTATAAGGTGTCTTTCCTTCCAAATTCCTCTAGATATACAGCACAGCACAACATAAATAAAAATCACAGTAGGCTCTTTTTTTCTTGTTGGGAGAAATCAACAAGGGGATTCTAAAATTTATGAAAGAGCCAAGGATTGTGAGTAACCAAACAATTTTGAAAAATAACATTGTTGGATGGAGACTGCACTCCCTGATATAAGACTGAAAACAAAGTTATGGTCCATCTAAAAGTTTCAATAGACAGACAGTGTGATATTGGCACATGATAGACATACAGATCTATAAAACAAACAAGAGAATTCAAATATAGATGTGCACATATATAATTTATTTCTACATAGGAGCCAGAATCATTTAATTTGAAGAGGATATTATTTGCAATAAATAGTGTGAGGAAAATACTGAATATCTATATGACAAACAATAATTTTAAACCCCAATCTTACACCCTATACAAAAATTAATGTGAAACAAATTATAGACCAAAATGTAAAACCTGAAACTACAAAATTCTGTGAGAAAGCATGGCAGAAAAAGTTTGTGACATAGGATTATGCAAAGATTTCTTAGATAGGCACAATCCATAAGTAAAGTGATTGATGTATTGAACTTCATTGAAGTTAAAAATGTGTCCTATTGGAAGGACATTCTATCAAAACGAGGAAAATACGACCAACAAGCTGGAAGAAACATTTACAAAATATATGAATGATAAATGTCCAGTATCAACAGAACATAAAGAACTCTCAAAATACAGTGATTAGAAAACATACAACAAAAGAATTGAAGAGACAATTCACCTCAAAAGATAGAAAGATAGCAAATAAGGACATGAAAAGATTTTGAATATCATGACTCACTTGGAAAATTTAAATCTCAATGAGATACCATTGCAAGCATGTTAGAATGATTAAAACAAACAAACAAACAAACAAACAAACAAAGACATTGGAAGTACCAAGTTCTGGCAAGGAAAGTCTGGAACTTGCATACACTACTGATGAAAATTTTAAATGGTACTAATACCAAGAAAATAATTAGGCAACTTTTTAAATAAAATTAAATAAGTACAATATGACCCGACTACCCCCTGCCTAGGTGTTTTACCCAAGAGAGATGATTACACATGTCAACATAAAGATCTGCACATGTGTTTAAGAGTTTCATTCATAATTATTCATAACTGCTAAACTAGAAATGACCTGAACGTCCATATCTGGGGAACTGATAAACAAATGTGATTCATCTATACAATACACTACTCTAATGAAAAGAAACATACTCCTCATAACCACAATGATATAGATGATTCTGAAACATTATGTTAAGTGAAGACTACATGTTCTATGATTATATGCTCATATGATTTTTAATGGAAAAGGCAAAATGAGAGGGACAAATAGCAAGTTGTAGGTTATCAGGATATGAAGTGAAAGGGGACCTATTACAAAGGGGCAAAAGGGAACTTTTGAGATGATAAATGTGTTCAGTTGACCTAAATAATTGTATTTGAACCACCAGAAAATCCTTATATATTTGATTACTTCTTAATTTTAAGTTGAAACATATATACATGATTGTCATTTTCATGTTTGGTTTTTATTTATGTATTCTATATATATTTTTTTAACATTCAATGTCGTATCAAACTTTTTTTTTTTCCCCTAGAACAGTGGCTGTCCTTCCTTCCTAAAATATGTTAGATATTTCAGATATAGTCTGCTGTCATATTTGTTCCACCATTATTTACTAATACAATTATCCATTCCCTCTCTACACTTAATATTCCTGAAGGCACACACTATACGTGCCTTATTCATTATTGTTGGTCTTCACTCAGCATTGAAATCTTAATTACATGAAGGTTAATTGTTTCATTAAATATGTTTCAAGTGATAAGATTTCAATTTTTCTTGTAATAGAAAATCTAGTGAAGACAGAAAATGAATGCTTTTGAGTGGAAATTTATATGTTCATTTGTTTACTTAAAAGCAACCTGAATAAAATGTCAGTTACTAAATACCTGGACCTCTCCAAGATCTAACAGTATTTGAAGATAAATGATTTTTACTGAAGACTAAGCCTTAAAAGACATTGATCAACAAAATTTATCTTTATCACAGCCCACCATGTACCTAGCATTGATTAAAATAATGAAGTAAGATGAGTATACGATGTGGCAAAAAGGATACTGTTAATAATATTGGAATAAGCATATTAAACCTGAAGTGTCCTCTAACTTCACTAAGAATTGATTTGTATTATGACTCTATATTATTTCTGAAGGGGTGTGTGTGTGTGTGAATTCTGTCTGAATTAATATACATTATACTAATTATTTCTCTCTTTTGGGCAAAAATTCATAAAAGCTCATAGCTCTGTCATTAAAGATATAGACATTGGCAATAAATGAGCTGGAATTAAATCATGACCCTGACATTTATTAATTAAGTGGCCTTCAATCCTCCATGCTTTAATCACCTGTGAAATAAGGACAATATAAACTAATGTTATTGAATTATTTTAAAAAGTTAAATAAGTTAGTATATATATATAAATATTTAATATATTAACTAATGGATTAAAATTTGTATCTAAGCATTGTCTTTTCACATCATCTTTAATTTTAAATTTGTTCACTATGCTGTTTAAATTATATATTTTTCAGTGTGTTAAAAATAATTATAAAGTAAAAAATAATAATTGGGCTTATAAAATGCAAAATATACAGATGTACTTGCTTATGTTAAATCCTACATATAAAATGTTTAAGGAAAATAAGTCATCCATATAAAAAATAGCAAAAATTTTTAATAGACTATTATTTTTCTTAAGAATAGAACCATCTTTAAAATATATACTACCTCTAGGAATTTGAATTAAAGGATTTTGGTAAAATATTGCAGCATATACTTAAACTAACCTATATAATGAGTCAGAGGGAAAGATAAGGTTATAAAACAAACCAATTTATGAGCAAATAAAGTGTACATTTCTGAATTAAGATATTTCTTCTTGGTCTCAAAAGACTAAAAAACAATCTAAATGATAATTTCCTGTATGCACAAGACTCAAAGAAAAATGGGTAGGTGGATAGGAAAATCAATATTTTTTGGAGAATATATTATTTCAATATTTAGAATGTTCTGCTTAAATATAGGATGTTTCATTTGTAATGCTCATGATTTTTCTCATATTTTTTTGATGCTACTTACTCAGATTTCTCTTTATAGGATAATCCACATTACTAAAATTTTGTAGAATAATCCACACTATCTTAAGAGAATCTCAGAGGATAATGTGGAGTACTGTCGATCGTCTCTTGCCTATATTAGTATGTATACATCCCTATGCCATCAGGCCTATTTCTACACTTCATGACCAGCCATATGTATTATGCAAAGTTTGTACTTTTGGCACTGTGCCAAATAAGGAAACGTCTTAAAGTTGGAAAAATCTTTACCCCTTACGAGTATAATTAAATGTAATTATTTCATATCTAATCACAGAGTAAAGAATCTGGTGCAATATTTTGACTCCTAATGTCTCATTTTTGGAAAATTTTCTCTTTTAGTCCTTATACTTATTTGTAATATGAAAATATGCATTTATAGAGTTCTATTTTGAAAATACGACAATTTTAAATGTTTGCAAAAAAGCAAATGTTTTAAATTCTGCTTTAAAAGGCAGAATGCCTGACCTTAAATGGCTTCTATTCACTTCTGTTTTTATGTAAGGAATAGACAGAGTAGGAAAGAGCATCACTCCACACTCACAGGAAAGAAAAAATACAGACAAAATTCAGGTTAGTCACTTTGCTTGAACCCATCAGAGAACTGACCTTTCAGAGGAACCAAATTACCCAAATCTAAAGAGACATAGACCCTGTTGGGAGACAGAGGAAGCGAATAGTATATGAGAAGGTCCAAAGAAGCAGGATACTGTGTAGGAAGAATTGAGCTGGAATAGTCAAAATTCCCAGCAGCCAAAAGTTTTAACCCTCTTGGGGGTCACAATACAGGGAGGGGTCTCACCTTCTTGCTGGCCTTTTTCCATCAACCCCACGAGAAGCTCACAGAAAAGGGTTGAGACTCCTGAGAATATTTCCCTCCTAAAAATGGGCAGGAGTAGAAAGACAGCAATGGGAGGGGTAAAATCAAACAAACAAGCAAACTGTACAAGAACCATTTTCCAGTATCAACTATGAGGAGAGAAAGCTTTAATCTGTGGGGAGAAGAGAAACAAAAACTGTCACCTGTGAGGCACCACTGAGGCACTGGGGACAATCATTATAGATGGGGAAGGGAGGGGTGCTTTCTGCCCCTGAGGGAGAAATACCTTCCAGGACCATAACCGCAGCTGTTAGAAGAACAGTATAATTTTGACTTACACTGAGACTTAATTAGAACAGCAAAGAACATCCTATCAGCACCCTCCCCTAACCCTAGGCCACCAAGTTCAAGAGGCTGGTAAGCCAAGATCAAGGGAAACAAGAATTAATTACGGAGTATTGAATTGAATGATCTGATGAAAGATGATTACAAGTTTTTTTTTTTTTTTTTTTTTGAAAATTGATGTTTCATGATCTAGTTCCTGGATATGAGGTACCCTTTTCTCTTTTCTAAGTTATCTATAACTCATAACAACTTGGTAGCATAGGATTTTATAAAGAGAAATTAAATATATATTTTTTGTCTCTGCCTGTTCCCTCCAAAATTTGGAAACTCTTACTGACTTCTTTTACTTCCATGACAATATGATTATTTTATAGATTCAATAAGAATATGTCTTCCTTGGAACAGAGCATAATTGGAAGCATTGCTTATATAACCAAGAAATGGGTCAGAATGTAACATTTGAGAATTTGTGTATTGATGTAGATACGATCAGGCACTTTTAAAGAACTAAGGTTGACTTTATGGGCCAATGTTTACAAAGCCCTCTTGGGAAATTTGGTCTGGAACCTGATTAACTGAGTTCTCAGCCTGACAAATAACTTTCTGGAAGGCCCAGGAACCTTAGGATATTTGGGAACCCACAAGATGAAAGGAATTCACACAAATCTAAAGGTAGACGAAATCCAGTGACAAGTTCTTAACTTAGCTTCCTGTCTCTGAGTGGTTTTTAAAAGCACAATTTAGAATTCCTTAAAGAAACTCACTAAAGCAAACTTGTAAAAGCTTATGTGATCCATTAGCATTCTTGATGCACCTATGTAAATAAAGACACCGTCCTTATTTTGCAATCAAAATTAAACTTACTTTGATTATATTTAATTAAAAGGAGGATAACTGTGGAGAGAAATTTTGTGTTTTAATAGAAAACTCAGCCCACTCTATGAGTTATCAGATCCTGGTCTTCTCATTATCTATGAGACATACTTTGTCAGTCCTTACCAAATTTTCAATTGTTCTTGTCTCTTTCTCACTACAGCTCACCTGACCAATATTTCTAATTTTCCCCCCACCCTCCTGACCAGGCATCACTGATAGCTAAAATCTGACTGTCCAGAGCCCTATTGAGATTTTAGGTTGTCTTATAGCTGGCCTTTCCACACAGATTATAAAAGCTCTATGAACTAAAGCCAGACGGCTTGATACAAACTTCAAAAGACTCATCATTCATAACAGGATCGTGAATGGTAAAATTCTTGCCTGGAGAAGTTGCTGTGTGGGCCACTCAGTAAGTTTCCTAGAATCACCTCATCGTCCAGGCTCCGCTCCAGGAAATAGCCATGACCCTGGACAATCTTACTGAATTCTCCCTGATGTCTATGCCACTATCAAAAATATTCAGGCTGCAAACTGAGAAATTTGTCAGATGGACACTGCTGTCCTCACTCCACCACTTAAGATGCTCATGCCCAATATATAAGAATCTTCTTAAGTGGCTGCCCTCTGGACCCAGATACCGGGTTTCTAGTCTGATCTAACTATTAATATTTGTTTTCCTTTTGTTTTGCATCAAAGTCTCCATTATTAAATGCCTTTTTGCTCACACCAGGTGCAAGTGTCCTCTACTATGGTCCCAACAGGTGGTTCAGTCAGTCCTTCCCCAACACAATCCTGCTGAAACCAGCCACACAGACTATATTCTCGAAGTCATTCAGTGGGAAGCTAGGATTTTAAAAGTCCTGGTTGAGTTGTTCCATCAAAGGGTGGATTGGATTAAAATGTCTTAACTGTCCCCTCTACCTGTCTAAGTCTTAGATAGGCATCTTCCTGACTTTACCCTCCCCCACCCACCCCTGCCCACCGCTTCCCTTTTCTTAGGGCATTTACTTTAGAAAACTTGTAACTGTAAATCTTTTCTGTGTCATTTTGAGATATATATCTTTTTAAAAAGCTTCTTGCTAGTTTTATAACACAGGCACGTCTTTCTCTAAGAAGTGGAAGTCATCCTTTTGAAATGGAATTATCAAGGAAGGTACTATCTTCTAGTTTCTGTAGAATGATAGGAACCTAATTTTTTTTCTGTGGGAGCCTAACGTTGTTAACACACTTAATACTTTACATTGTAATTCAATTATTTTCATGCCAATCGCCTTAACAAGAATATGAGACCCTTAATGACATATTCGGATGGGATATTTGTTTGATCCCTAATGATTGGTATATTGATGAAGCCCAAGCATTCTAAGGCTGTCTATCGGAAATCTACATGTGCTTCATGTGATACATATGGACATGGCCAGTGTGTAGGCCTGGCAGTCTCCGTTTACAAGGTATTGCTGCTCATCTGTAGTCTTTTTGCTGCAAGCCCTTTATGTCTGCTCTCAACGTCCTCTCTTGCATCCTTAAAAGAAAGGGTAATTTACACTTACTTTCATGAAAGAAACTCAGTTTACAGAATTACAGATGTTGGGCCATTTCCATTGCAGCACCATTAAATACCAAACCTTTCCACAGACATTCAGAAGATGATACTTTTTAACTTCTAAGTGCACATTCTCAAATTAATTATAGGATCATATTTCCATAACATTACTCTTACTTATTCTAATTATATTTGTCAGTTCTTTCAATAAATTCTACCAATGTGCCATATTAATTTTTTTTTCTTTTTACCTGAATTTATAACAATATTGAGGTCGTAAAAACACACTCACATCAATTCAATGTGGGGTTGGACACCTCTCATGAAAAAAATAGACAAAGGTGGGGGAAAGGGGGAAATGGCACAAGTTCTCACATTTTTTTTCCCCTTGAACTCTATAGAAACATCAGTATGGCCATCTCTAAATCTGTATGCCTCATTTCCTGGTAAACACCTAACTTAGGGCATTGATTGCCAAAGGCATGCTTTTAGAGAAGAAAAAAAAATATGTAAATAAGTTAATATGGTAGGGTTTATCTTCTTTTCTAACTAGAAGGGTTTAAAACCTGAAATAGGAAGAAAATTTAGTCAAAGGACAATCCATGTGTGCATCTATCAAAGGTCTCATTTTCGCAAAATTCATGGGCTCTTAATTGAATTCATTTGCCAATCATTTCACCAACATACTTTTTCATAACCATCAAAATTACTAAAATTGTGCCATTAGGTAAAAATATTATGAACAATTATTTTTTAAAATTTATCTACTTTACTCATTAGCTGTGGACTTGAAGTAATTATAATTTTATCCCTTATGGGTATAGAGACATTATTACAGTAAATTATATGTAGTTTCTCTTATGTAATTATGATACGAAGTCAGGAAATTCTCACTGATTTTCTGAAAAATTTTCTTCAGGAGAAATAGAAAGTGATATTTTTAAATTACTGTTTTTTTATAATTTAACTTTTTCATGGAATACAGGCATGTCTTGTCTAGATTCTGTTAGTCTGAAATCTGACATTTGTTGGGTGTAAAAAGCATGATGCAGTTCGTTATTACTTTATTATCACTGTCAAGTAATTTCCTCACCATGGAGCAGTAAACTTCTTTTGCCGAGAGTTACGTTCAGCTGAGTCAAAAATAGGTATTTCATGCTTATTTTTACCAATACCAAATCTGGTAAGCGTAATTAAATGTACTAAATGTCATAGTTACTGAATATATATTTTAATTGTCTGTAAAAAATTCTTTTAGTTTTTATTTCAGATTAGCTTATTTCCACAGAAAAAACTGATGTGTTTAGAATTAGTGCAATAAACTGAACCAATCCATCTTGGTTCACAAAATATTTACCATGTCCAAAAATGTCAAAAAAATTTTAGCCTAGTGTTTTCAAAAACTCTAAGTTATCTTGCCTACAGAGGTAAAAAATTAGGTTCCTTTCTTGAAGCAAATAATAACAAACAGATATTTTTAAATTTACGTATTTTAAAAATTCATGAAATCAAATTTTCCTTTGTATTTTCTGCTATGTAAGTATTGTCTTTTATATCCATAAAACTTCTCTGAAACATTTTTTATTCCTGGAAATAAACTAAAGCACTCAAAATGTTAAGCTTTGCTAAAGAGAAGGCATTCTAACTTGTAACAAGTCCACATTTCATTACACGCAATAACAATTCCCTCCACATCCAGAAGGCCACGTGCAGTGATTGTATTCCACAGTCTGGGATAAACTTTTCCTTTCGCTCCACTAGCATTTTATATATATATATTTTTTTTCTTTAACCCACTTATTTATAATAGGCTTAAAGGAAGAATGACTTCTTCGATATCAAAAATCAGTGAAGCAGCTAGCATAGAATTTCATGAGGTTTTTGCTGGGTGGTAGCACAGCGATAGTAGCGTAAGTGTCAGTATTGCTGGGTGCACTTGGCCTTTATCACTAACCCCAGGGCACAGTTCTCTTCGATGCACGGCCAGTTCTATACTCAGGAGACAACAGAGAAGCTACATAATGATAATTTTAATGAGCGTTTTAGGAGAGTAAAGAACTCCTGGTTACTATCTAAAAGTTTAACAAAGAAGCATAAACGTGTACTTCTAGAAATTTGAAATTCTGGTTTCAGATTTCTCTAATGAGTAAATTCACTTCTTCTACGGAAGAAGACATATGAAAAAATACTTGCTCAGGGACATCTTCAAAATTAAGGAAGGATATTTTATAGAAGGTAAATGATAAATCATTTTGATATGAGAAATAAAATTTAATCAATTATATGTGGTTTTAAATGTATTTATTAATATTATATTACTGTATATTATGTACTCTTGTTAAAGAAAAAATAGATCTTAAATACTACTGATAACTTTAAAAAATGATTAAATACAATCATATACTCATGCTACATATCAATAACATTAGTTACATGTTAAGCTTACAATTTTAAGATAATTCTTATTTTACTGTAAGTGCCACCATGGTGAATTTTTGGAATAATTTATTTTGGCAATAAAAATAAATACTAATTTAGATTATACATTTAAAGTAATTATAGAGTCTGAAGACCTATGCTGGAGTAAGAATATGATATTTCTTGAACTATTTTTCTATTTTGAATGAAATATTCATCTTTTTTAAACTAACTTTTCCCATGAGTAAGTTTTTAAAGTTATTTTCACTGAGTCAGTATGTGTGTGACAGATTGTCAATCCATATCTGATTGAAATTCCAATAACTGATCCTCATAATTCTTACTAGCAGTTAGACTTATGGGTATTACTTATAGATCCATCAAAAATTAGGCCAAGAATTTTGAGCAAGATATATAATTTTAGTCTTAATTTTTTTATTCCTAGATCAAGAGTGTTGGACTATATAAAATATATAGACTCTGCATGCTCTCCTAGTTATATACTCCTAATTCTTTATGTATGTGAATGTCATGTTGTATTAGAATTGAGACATAGTATATGACCAAAGTCATACCAATATTGTCTAGTTTGTCATTTTCTTTTGAAATTTCATGTTACTATTTTAAGACATGAAATACACAATGCATCTAACACAAATAAGAGAAAATTAGTTAACTACGGTAGCTTATTTTTTAAAAAGGACAAATATAAAGTTATATGATTTAAAAGACATTCCATGTGCTTTTTTCCCCCAATCACATGCTCACACACACATATAACATGCACGCAAACATGTGACCTCACGTAACACAGCTTCTAAGCCTATTTCTCACTGTAAATTTTACTTAGCGAATAGGGAAAGAACTTTGATTTGTAACAATTAAAAGATATATATTTTTTGATTTGTTTTACTTCAGTTTTTTTTTCTTTTAATTTTTCTTATAGTTCTTCAAGATTTAACAATTGTCAGTGACCATGCTATTGTACAAAAAGGGGTACTTCTATTTTATTAACCTCACAAAGATTAGAAATCTCTACATTTTTTCCTATGACCACCATACAAAGTTCTAAAGTCAACTAGTGTATCAGAAACTCCTATGGCACTATGTATTTGTAAATGTACACACATCTACCTTGACTCTATGCTTTTGCTCACTCTTTCTTTTGTCATATTTTCCAAAGCTGTATATTGCTTAGTTGTTTAATTTAAAAAATACAATCAACATATTACATGCCACATAATTTTTAACTATAAAATATCACAGAACAGTTTAATTACGAAAACGAAAGTTCCCTCCATCATTTATTCTTTCCCTAATATCTCACCCCTCCATAAACCACATTACTCCTTTCTGTATTTTAAGTCTATTGTTTTTCTCTTATGACAGATCTCTAATTTTCCTCCATCACCTATTCTGTCCTCATCTCCTATAGACAGTGAAGAGGAATTTTCCACTGAAATGGTTAACCTTGTAATCAGCTCTTTGTTCTGCTTCTGTAGACATGCTTGCCAAATAGGCTGAAGGGCAGGGTGACCTCGAGAACAACTGAAGATTCATCGTCCCCTTTGCTTGTTCTGTCTAGATAACAGATGTATTGCTTTTGCTTGTTAGGCCCTACAAAAGCAAGCTTACCCCTGAGCTCGGGGCTCAGATCTTCAGAGCGCTAGCTCTTCTAGAACTGTTGATGTGATAAACCTGAGTTCTCCAAATCTTCAAGTGCTGCTTGGTTTCTCACTGATCTGATTTTCTGCAAAGTTACAAACTCCTCTCCACAGACTGTCTTACTGCTACATGTGGCCATGCAACTAAATTCAAGACAATCATATAGGAGCAGCTCAGGGCCACACATTTTAAAAATTAAAATGGTAGATATGGGTAAAGGGGGTCAAATATATGGTGATGGAAGGAGATTTGACTTTGGGTGGTGCATATACAGTGCAATATACACATGAACTATTATCAAATTGTACACTTGAAACCTATATAATATTATTAACCAATGTGACCTTGATTACATTTAATAAAACAATTTAAAATGATGGTCTTCTATTTTTCTTCTTTCTTTGTTTCCAAAGAAAACAAATGTTGTACTAGTGAGCCAGCTTCTATTAAGCAGGTAACGAAGACATCCAGGAGGAGTAAAGTGGTAAAAATAAAGAAACCTGAGTACCTGAACCCTCACGAATAATAACCTCTTATGTGGCCTGACTATCCACCTACAGAAGATTGTTCTGGTAGGCAGAACTGCACCTCTTAAATGCATTTAAATGTCTGAATTTTGAGGTTTTATCATTATGACAAATTCACCTATAGCCTAATTAATGAAGAAACCGAACTTTTTTTCATTTTAAGGCATTTTATTTAGGTAGAAATACAAGATCATAAAAAAATTATAATAAAAATAAGAGTAAAAAATAGAGTATAGCGTAGGGTAAATAGTCAATACTATTGTAATGATTAAGTATAATGCCATATGAGAGTTAGTGTAAATTGGGGCGATCAGTTCATGGGTTGCCTAATGTCTAATTTTTTTTCAATTTTAAAATAAGTAAATAAATAAATAGTAAAATTAAAACAACAATTGCTTTATTCTGACAGCCAAGGATTAATGATTACCGGCATGACTGTGTTATTTAAGAGTTTTTGACTAGACCCAACCAAATAATTCTTTTGTCCTTCTTGACTATAGTCTATAAGAAGTCTGAATTTACTAGGAAAAAAAAGAGTATAAACTAGTTGGAACACAGTGTTTCATGAGAATTCTTTTAATCTTGTTCTGAGTTGGACCCACTCTTTCCTTCTGTCTGTGTTCTCATTTTATTCCTTGGTTCCACTGTGGGGTGGGGAGAATTCTAAAGTTTGGTCAAAAAAGATATGTGGGAATAAAATCATTTTCTCTTATTCTTTGAAACAATCTTCCCACTGTCTTTTAATAGTTAGCTGAAGAAATTTCTTAGCAGCCTAATTCCTGTTTCATTGGATTTATTGTCTTTCTCTTTGTTTTGTTTTCACTTCTCTAGAATATTTGAATTTGTATTTTCTATTTTGTGTACCAATATCTTTTGATATATCTAAAAAAAATTCTTTAAACGTATTTTTTCATTGATTTTATTGAAGATTGTAATCCTTTCTTCTTTAATTCTTATGCCATTCAGCTCTAAGCTATTTTTTGTTACTATATTCCTGACATGTTTTTTTCTTCTCTCCGTTTTCTTTCAATGTCTTTGAAACATCTAACTTCTAATTCGGGTCTCATTTGCCACTTGAAGTCACTCCAGACAAGCACAGCAAACCTTAGTTTCTTTATCCCTATTGTTTTCAATAGTGCCAGACAATTAGTTACATTAACGAACCCTTGGAATCAATGAGTGAAAAATAGATCGGTGGTATAGCATGCTTTGTCAGTTATATATTTGTGCTAAAAACGATGCAAACACCTCATGAGACTCACTAGCACTGGCTTTTGGCTTGATGATAATGAAGGGCCTCCATAAAGATGCTGAAACTAACCACGTGCTTGTAAACTCAGAGAGAGAGGTTCGAATGGGCACTGGAGGGAATTTCTTTGAGCTCTGTTGTAACCTTATGACAACAAGCTCTACCTTGTGACATCAAGCTCTACCTGCCCAGCTCTCATGGCCTTTTGACCTAATTTTTCTCTATCCCTTCTTCCCCTTGAATGAGCCTTGCAGAGTCTTCTGCAAGCTCCATAATCAAGCTTCTGACTTCTGCCTTGGTGTTGCTCTGTTGATGCTGAAGGAAGAAATGGCGACTCCCAGCACATGCTCATGCGCCCAGCTCACCTGAGCAGACTTGGTTCTGCAGCTTTCATGGAGGAGGGCTCCACTGTTGTGTTTGGCTGTTGCTTCCCAGCTAGATGCTTGGGATTTTCAATAGTAACTCCTAAAGTACAGGGAAGCTGATGACTCAGTGGGTGATCGCTGAGCAATGGTGGAGGCAGTGGGTCAGTTCTTCCCCATGTCCCCATGACCCATGGAGCAATTTAAGAAGTGACAGACAATTCCGCCCTCTCTCTCTGCAGACCTCACGGGAAACAAACACTCTTCTTTCAAAGCTATGCACTGTGTTCACTGTTTCTTGGCCTCATTTTCATTATCTTTCCCTCCTGCTTTCCTTTGACTGTACCACCCAATAAAGGGCTATTATAGAAACCTTTGCCTCAGGCTTTGTTTTCTAGGAAAACAGGAAAATGATCAAAATTTCTATCACATTTACTGAACCCTAATGCAAACTTTCTGAAAGAAGCTGTGGAAGCCAGCACATATTTTGGCATGTCCTCCATCTCCACCATGGAAATGGGCAATGCTTCAGACAGAGGCTGCTTTGTCAATTTGGGCCCCAAACTAAAGACACTATAGATCAGAACCACAGCCAAATAGCAGTGTATCACTAATGTGAGAAGGAAATAAGACTTTCTTTTATCAGCCCCTGAGATTTTTGTACTGCATAACCTGGTTTATATTAACAGAAAATCATAACAGAAGTCGGTGTCGCCTTAAACTAAAGCTTTATATTAAAGTATGTGGAATTGGCTTATGAGCTGTGTAGGATGTAATGAGGAAATAGTTATTGGAGGTGAGGAGGAGGACAATTCATGTTACTACATGTGTGAAAAACTGATGTCATATAATTTTGAAGTACGTAGTATAGCTAATTAGTGTAACAATGTGAAGTGCAAAAAAAAAAGTAAGAAAATACTGGAACTAGAATGTGTTTGCTTGAAGAACAAAAGAATTGACTATTTTGCAAGCAAAAACAAATACATTAGAAAGAGTAAAAACAAATCTATAAGAGGAGAAGAGGCAACTTATTTTCTCTTTCAATCAGTAAAAAATATAATTAAGAAATTTGTTAAACATTCAAGACCTATTAAACTCAAGAGCATGGCCATTACAGCCATGTTTAACCTGTCGTAAAACATGAGGGTGACACCAGCAAATTCTTTCAGTTGGACAAAATGCTTCGGGAAAACCTGCCTCACCTAAGGAAGCTGTGTACCCTCAAAGTATCTGATTTTAAATCTAGAGAAAGAAGCACGTCTTCAATAGAATTATGAGAATGGATTCTGGCACTTTAAAGCTGATAAAAAACACAAGACTAAATTTTTTTTTTTACAATAGTGTACTGTGAAAAGAACTATTTCCTTTCTTAGACTAAAAGAGACTCTGATTGATCTAAAACAACTTTTGGGCTCTAAACTGCCTATGACAAGAGCAAGGAAAGAGAGTGCTTCACCATCAAGGAAGATGAATTATCCAGTGCTTTCTTCAGATTTGGTCAAGATAGAAAATGATGAAAAGAAAGAGAATGGAAGTAAAAATCACAGTGTGCGGAAGCAAGAATAACAAAGAAGAAATGAGTGGAGAAAATACTTCCAGGTAGTGGAATCAAGGTCTAATCAAAGAGTATTTCTGACTCCTAAGGTCGGTTACTTTTTAATATCTGGATAACAGAATTTCTATATTTCTATGGACCAAGTAATGCTGTGTGCATTCCATTCCTCTCTTTTCTAAATGGGTTTGTTTATTATGATTCTCTTATCCCTGTCTCACTCTTGTTTATTGGAAGTATGGGGTGAGACACAGAATTTTCTTTTCACTTTGTAAAATTATGGATCAAGATAGCACTCTCAAATTTGAAGAGAGTACCGTGACCTACTTATCCGTTAACTCTTCGCTTTTAGTCCAAAACAGTACCTGGCTGAAACCCTGGCTGCAGGGGATGATGGGGTGGGGGTAATAATCTGCTTGTGGAGGGGGAACAAAGAAAATATTTAGTAACCAAAAGTAGGTACTTTTATTTAAACTGTATATTCTTCCAAATATTTGATCCTCTTTCTTATAAGAGTATTTGTATTTATACCATGTTAAACTCAGATTGTTCATGGAAGTGACATGTGTCACTTTAAATTGGAAGCCGTAAGGTGTGGCACATGCTTTTCTTTTTGCCTCTGTGATTGTGGAAACATGTGATGAAATATAGCCTCCTTAGTCCCCATCTATGAGTATCCAAGATAAACAGAGGTCCATATATCGACATGTAGCATGAGTGAGAAATAAACTTTACTGTTTGAAATCTTTGAGGTTTTTCAGCTGGTTTGTTTTTGCAACATACTTTAGCCGATCTTAACTTAATAAACACTCAGAGGATGTCATTAAACTCTGGTCAGGGATAAATCTAATTATTTTATCAGCCAAACATAGTAATGTTATTACTCTCATCAATGATTGCTTTATTCTTGGGCATTGGACAATATTCTGGTTAATGAGTTGTCAGGAAAAATGGCTCAGTGTTTCTAAGAAAAGCTGTCTCTTTTAAAAATGATACACATATAATCTAGATATATGTTAGGCCTTCTACCACTTTCTTTTTTTTTTCTTTTTCTTTTTCTTTTTTTTTTTTTTTACAAAATAGGAGTCATCTTGCAAGCATGAGCAGAGCTAGTGAAAAGTCAAAGCCTGCACTGATGAATACGATACAGCAAAAGATGAAAATACCCCAGGCCCTTTATGATGGTAGTGACCAGTTGTATTCATTAACTAATTCAAAAACTTTTCTACCACAGCATTTTTCTCATGTTAGTTGATAGCGTATTTTGATTAAGTTAGGTAAATTAGAATTTAGATTATTTTGACAGGCACAAATTAGATGGGATAAAGAGAGCCTTTCCAGTAAATTTATATACATTTTAAAGTATTTTAGCTTGCCTATATTGCTTTATCAAAGGTAAATGCATGATTCTTATTAACATATTAAAGATTACAATGCAAATTTATTGTCGACTATCATATAATTCAAAGAAAATGGTACTTCAAACAAGAAGCCACCAATTTAATAAGTAGTAACTACATATACTGAAACTTCTATGTGCTCAGGGATATTTAATTATAAATTTCATGAATTTAGAGGTTCCCTACTGAGAAAAAAATTATGTTTTTGAAAACTATACAGAGCAGTATTTAACAATAAAAACGAGCTAGGTGAGCTATAGTGAGTTAATTTAAATTAATGTCTCAGTAGCTCCTTTATTATAAAAAATATTAGGAATTATTAAATGTTAAGAGTCTTTAGTTAATGATTCTTAACTATTATCCCTATTTTCAAGGCCAACAAGTCAGGTCAACTCCTCATGTCACATCTTTCTACCTAGTCCTCTGCCTCCAACTTCCACTTCTAAGAATTCGTGATTAAATTGGTTCTACTTGAATAATTCAACATAACTCCCTATTTTAAGGTTTTAAACTTAGTTGATTATTAACCCTAATTTCATCTGTGACCTTAATTTCCTTTTTTGAATTTGTAGATAACATTTGTAAGGTAACATATTCACAGGTCTTGTTTTTTGGACATGGACAAATTTGAAGAGCTATTATTTTACTTAATATGAACACAAATAATATGCATAACCATATAACAGCATTTTGGTTATTTCTAATTAGTGTAATGAATTATGAAATCAAATACCACAAAGAAATCTTAATTTTTCTTCTTTCTTTGTATTATTATTAGTGATGCTGTTACTATTATATTCATACTATTTTATACATATATGCTATATGTGTATATATTTTCTATATATAAAATATAAGCAATTATATGTATGCTGTTAGCTAAAAAGATTTTGTAGGGCAGAAAACTATAAAAATCAAGAAGTTACATTACACTCACTGTAATGTTAAAATTAATGGGAAATAAACTCATGATTTTATAATATAAATAATACAAATGCAGGAATACACACAAAGACACATACACATACATATGAACTGATATTTGTTTACTAAAAAGCCATAAAGCAAGAACTATCCCTAGTAGCAATGATGGCTATAATTATTTATTTGTAATTATTAAATGATTGTCCAAAAAAAACAAACAAAAATAAAAACAAGCTATATTTCCTGAAAAGAATTACTGATTCTATGTCAGTTGCAGGATATATACAGTAGAAACCTAAGACTTTTTTTGTGACAGAAATAAAGGAGCTATTAAAAATAATGGTTTTATCAGAAAGACACAGGAAACAATACAAAAGGGATACCACTGAACCTTAAATGCCTCTCTACTTAAACTGATTGAAACTCATTTAATGCTTATAAAAATGAGTTCTTAATATTATGCTAGAGAAAAATGAATTTGATACTTCTTGATGCAATTAGTCTTTTTCTTTGACAAATAATTAGAAATGTACCCTATGTCTTCTGTATGAATTGTATTTCAAAATAAATAATACTCATGTTGTTCATCAGAGAAAAAATCATTACAGAATAATTTTAATTAATAATTTTTCAAGTAAATATTGTATTAGAATATTGACTCAAAGCGAGATAGTCCATGGGTTAAATCGTAGATGTATAGGTGTCAAAGTTGATGTAAGCATGAGGCTAGTGTTGTCTAAGCGTTCAGTCACAACTAAATACTATATGTGCTCCTAGACATGATGTAATATGAAATTCACAGAACTACGTGTGAATATTCTAAGAAAAAAAAACAAAATTAAATTTCATTAAGCTTCTGGAGTTAATATACTGTTTACTAGAAATGTAAAAGCAGGCAAACGAGTTAAGTGACAGCACAAGCAAAGAAACAGATGGATCCATAAAGAGACATTCAACAGGAAAAATGATACAGTTTTTTTCAGTAAGCTGATGGCATTATAAAAAATACAATTAGAGACTTTTGGTTTTGGAGAGACTTAAAAGACGTGACAAGTAAATGAAACTTGGATATAAACTAGATATTATATCAAAAAAGTATTTTTAATTTGAGGTATGTCGATGGCACTGTGCGTAGGAATAGCAAATGTCTATACTGTCCAGAAATACACACTGGGATAAAATGACATTGTTGGAAAATTGATTTAAAATCTGGGGGCAAAGAGATTAAAAGAGTTTATACACGAGTATGTAAAAAATATAAGAATGATATAAACACATAATTTTAATAGTTTTGATATTGTTGTAATAAGTTCCCAGAAAAAAATACAACTTCCCCAAAATGACACACAAATAAACAGAAAATCTATGTGTCCTACAACCACCTA